>CM028346.1:12371265-12916143 GCA_016618105.1 Dendrobium huoshanense
ATTGAATTCATATTTTTATTGGTGCTAAACGCACAGAGAATCATATGGGTCTATTTTTTTAATATCTAATATGTGCTAAGCATTGGGAGTTATAAGGGCTTATTTTTTGATATACTAGCACATTGAGTTATAAGGTTTTATTTGTAATGACATGTTTACTTATGTGTGATATCATTTGGGTTATGATTACCATTAGTTATTTATGTTAGAGCAATAGTTTTTGGGAACTAATTATAAAAAAGAGCTATAAGAAATAAACTATAATATTGTAAGATATTTTGGTTAGTATCTATGGATTTATTTATACTTATTTTTATGTGCATGTATGTTCAACCGTAGTTTCTGAGTGATTATCTGATGGATCTATAAGACCCAGATATAATAAGTAGGTAGAGTGGTAGTCAGGTAGTACCAATGTAAAGAGTTACTATTGTAATCAATTTTGATTCTATTTCTAAGTTTTCCAATTTGGTGGCCTAAAATATTGGTAAGTACATAGAATGGTCTATTTTGTTAGATCTGATGAGATTGACAGGCATTTAAAGATGTTTTTGGGGTTGAAGACTTCAAGATTTGATGGCGTTGTTGAGTCCAAAGAAGCATAGGATTAGTTGATGAGGATAGAAAAATATTTTGTTGAGATGTCGTGTCCTTCTGAGAAAAGAGTACCATTGGCTATTTTTTTTTATTAAATGGTGAAGCTAAGCACTGGTGGTTGGGCTGATAGAAGAGGTTTCAAGGAAGGCTAAATTCCCTGATCACATGGGAGGAGTTCACAACTATCTTTAGGTCATGGTTTGTGCTACTGTATGCAAGGTAGTATATGCAGGAGATATTTTTGAGATTATTTCAGGGGAGTAAGACTATTATACAATATGAGGTAGAGTTCACAACCATGGGCAGGTGTACTTTACAGAATGTTAGCATTCCTGAGGTAAATGTTAAGGATTTCTTAGAGGGCTTTAGGATTATCTGAGATAGTCATTGGTTTCATTTCATATTTTTAATTTCTTTGAGTTAGTGGAGAGGACCCATTTGATAAAGAATGATCTAATGTCTACCCAATATCCATGGGTTGGTAGTAGGAAGATGTTTAGATCTAAAGATTCCAAGAAAGGTGATCATTTTATTTTAGTTCTTGGTGGCAGCACTATGGACAATTATAATGGTTCTATTAACAGGGCACTTGTATGACCGAGTTGTGGTAGGAGACATTCTATTTAGTGCTACAGGATGACAGGGCAGTACTTTAGACATGGTTAGACTAGGCATATGTTAGCTGAGTGTCCGTAGGTATGGAGCCGAATAAAGTTTTTCCTTGAATGTTTATTGAGGGATCATCTATTAGATGAAGTAGTTTTAGTTCTATGGCAGCAAAACCATCTGACAGTAGTTAGAGAGATCCTAGTAGTTTTATTACTCTAACTCCAATTCAGACACATGTTTATATTTTGACTTAGCATGATGCCAAAGATGTTTCAAATGTTATTATAGGTACGACTTATATTTTTGGTTTGTCTTATCATATTTTATTCAATTATTGTGCTAGTCATGCTTTTATTTTTGAGATATATTTTGATTTCCTGTACTTACCTTCCATATTGCTTCATTTTTCCTTATTTGTTATTATCTTGATGGTCTGGTGTTAAGTGTAAATTATATACTATTTATTATATTTAAAATTATTAAAAATGTATTATTTTAGTTGTGCTTATGTAGAAAATATTAATGAGAAGTTAAAATTCACAAGTGTTGGATAGTGCCACAACCCCCACATGTACAGCGATGCAGCGTGAATATCTGCAATACCCTAGTGCCAAATTTTAACATTGTAGTGCCAATCTCTTAGGAATTTTAGGAAAAGTTAGTGCCTTAGTGGATCCAAGGTCAGCAATGCAACTCTTAATAGCACCGTTGCGACAAAAATCAATACTGCTATACAGGAGTTTAAAAAATTTGAGTGTAGGGGTACTCATCATTATAATTCCATAGTGGCACATCAAATATTCAAGCACCTTAGTGCTCAACTTTTACATCATCATGGAAGATTAGATGCTAAAATGAGAATCCAACATGGCTCAGTCAAAAGATACACCAATTCACTTGATAAACATGCCAAGTTAACCCAATGTCATAGCAAAGAAGATATTATAACATTGAGGTTCTAATTTAATTATGAATGTCACAGCGCTAACTTATCAAGCGTCGCAGTGCCTGAACCCAATTTTGTACTTGTATAAATAGTTTTTTAGTTGTTTTGTTTTAGTGTTTCATCATTTCAGTGGAGTCTTTTACTTTATAGTGTCTTCTTGTAGTCTAAGGGATGCTAGAAAAGTGCAAGATACTTTCTCTTGGGAGATCTTAGCCTCTATTTTGTAATAAATTCTATAATAAAACGAAGGTGCATGTAGAATATCAATTGATCCTTTTGGGTGACATTTTTCTTATTTATTCTCATGCATCTTTTCATATGAATGAAATGAATATTTATTTGTTTCCTTTGTTATCCATGTGTAGCTAAATATATAAGTTTTGGCTAGTTATGTAAATACATAGCAAGTACTAATATAGACTCTTTTATTTAAATTTTTTTCATAGATATTTTAAATATCTCCTATTCTTCATTCAATACATATAATGACTATGTATATAGTTAATATCTAATGTGATGTATAGCCATGTGTTGCGGATCTATGGTTTATGATTTTGATGATAGCAAACATTCCTTATTTCTCTACGATTGCCTTATGTGCTAACATTTCAGGTTCTCGCGATCGAACTGCAATTTGGAATCAGCTCAAGATTGGGTAGACTAGGTCTGAGTCAGTTTGTAATCTTTTTTCTTTCTTGAGTCTGTTGTATTTGGTGTGGGACCAATTGGATTGTAATTTAGAAGATCTCTTGTTGTTCCCTATAAGATTTCTATTTTTGGTAATATCGGCCGGGACGATATGTCCAAAATCAGAAACCCTCATTAGGGCATCCTCATTAAGGCAGCCGTCAACAGATCGGCCTGGACGATACCTGTATCGGCTAGGACGATAATCTCAATTCAGAAAGAATCAGCCGCCATAATCAGTTTAGGAATTCTTTGTTTTAGGAAATCAACCCGGACGATATTATTATCGTCCAGGACGATCTAACTCAATCATGCCTAAATTGATCTGGTATCTTTGGAAAGCATTAATGGTTGATTGATACGATCACATCGTCCGGGACGATCAAATGATCGGCCAGGATGATGGCCTGGATGATCTACATCGGACAGCTTATATTCAGGGCTATGATCAGGACGATTGAAATCGGTTTTAAACTAATCGGCCATGACGATCGTGAGATCGGCCTGGACGATGTAACAAATTTTCTTCTGATCGTCTCAAATCGTCCCGGGCTAATGAGCTTAATTTGTACTGATCGGCCAAGACGATATGCCTATCGTCCTGGACGATAATGTCGGCAACTTGTATTAATGAGCTCGTTTTTAGAGCTTCTATTTAAGCTTTGGCAAGGCACTTTGTAAGTGTCTTTGGCAGCCATTGTAGCTTCGTTCTTGTGGGGGAAACTTGAAGAGAGAGCTTGAAAGGGAGAGAGGAAATGGTAGAGTTTGAGAGAGGGAGAAGATCCTGTGAGGGGGGACTCAAGGGAGTGTGGAGGGGGTTCCACACGGTTGCTCCAGCAAACTCACACCTTAGTACCATCAGATTCAAGGCTTGTCTCGAGGTAAGTTCACCAAAGAAGAAGTTTCTTTGGTGTCAAAGGACCCGGCGACTCCGCCGCACCGGGGGAGGTGGAAGTGATTTTGTAAGGGCTTCTCCGCCTAGATGTGGGGGATAAAGGAGAGACACTTGTGTTAGTGCAATACTTGGAGGGTGCCTCCAAGGAGTGGACGTAGGTCAAGGTTTGACCGAACCACTATAAATCCGGGGTGTTCTTTTCTTTATTACTTCCGCACTTTAATTTCTGCATCGTTGGTTTTCTATGTGGTGATATTGGTTTTAGTTTTATCTTTGATTTTAAAGTTTTCCAATTCACCTCTCTCTTTTAAATTAGCTTTGGGCTAGTTCTGTAGGGCTTAACATCTCTAGCGAACTTTCAAGTGGTATCAGAGCGGTTTTCATAAAATAAGTTTTTAAAATTTTTTGAATTTCGATCCATGGCTAATATTTCTAATCGTATTTTTGCGGAAGGATATTCAATCACTAGACCACCATTGTTTGAAAATATTACATTTGATTTTTAGAAAATTCGCATGTCTACTTTTTTGCAATCAATTGATTTTCGCATGTGGCATATGATTTTAACTGATTATTCATCACCATCACGTATTGTTAATGGAATTAAAACTGATATTCCTTTTAATCAATGGAATAGGTATGAACGAATGGATGCTCAATTAAATGCAAAGTCTTTAAATTGTTTTTTCTGTGCTTTAAATTCTGATGATTTTATGTTAATATCCACGTGCACTACCGGTAAGGAAGTTTGGGATAAATTGCACACCATATACGAAGGCACTAGTGAAATCAAGCAATCCAAGTTGAATATTTTAATGCATGATTTTGAAATGTTTTCTATGAAACCTTTTGAAACAATTTTAGACATGTATACAAGGTTTACTCAAATTACTACATCATTGCATGCTTTAGGAAAAGATTTTTCAAATTTTGAAAAAGTTAACAAAATTCTTCGTTGTTTACTTGAAAAATTCGATGCTAAAGTTGTTGCTATTTGTGAATCAAAAGATTTGAATGATTATTCTATTGATAATTTGATTGGCTCACTCATTGCCAACGAGCAAGGGTTGAGTCAAAGATTTTTGGATGCAGGTGAGATGATCGTTCTAAAAGCTGAAGATACGGAAAGAGGAAGCTTAGTTGGTGACGATAGCAATGAATTGTCAAGCAAATCACAAAGCTCACCAATGCATAAGCAAAAGAGGAAGAAAGGTAAAAGTGGTAAGGATGTCCATATTTCCTCTGACATTGTTTGTTTTCGATGTAGGAAACCTGGACATATGAAGAATGAGTGCCCTAATTTAAGAATTCTCCCTGCAAAAGAAAAGGTAAGGCAAAGTTAAATTTAAACTGGGGAAATAATGAAAAGTAAAAAATCTCATGGGCAGATCTGGTCTCTGAAGCATCGGACCAGGAGAGAGATAATGGTTAAGAGCCTTTCATATTTTTTGTGTGTTGTGTTTTTTTTGTGTTTTTTTTTGTTTCTTGTTTTTTAAGTTTTTTGTTTTGTGCTTTTTTCAGTCCTGTCTCTGTGAAGTTTTTCTCTCATCAACACACACTCACTTTTCTAAAAATGAAAAATTTACTTCCTAATTTTTCTTGAAATCTTTAGTAAGTTGTGATTGACTTCTCTAAAAACAATCAAAGGAAGGAAACTCATGTTTTTTGACTTTCAATCTCTGTTTCCTAAAAGAGGTTTTTCTACTTTTGATTTAAAATCTTTTTCATCTTTTAAATTGGTTTTTGAAACTAAAATTTTTTATCTCCCTATATTTTATTTATTGCATAGGAATCTTTTGCAAGTTGTTGAATTTAATTCAAAATTTTCTTAATCAAGAAATTCGTTTTATCAATAGTATGGGTTTACTTTTGGTATTTAAGATTTCAGAAAGGTAGCATAATCAAAAAAATTGGCCAATAATGCCAAAAATAAAAGATGTGCAAAGCGCCAAATTGAAAAATATAGAATACACAAAGTGTATCAAAAGATGCGCAGTGCGCCAACAAATTGTCAAGAGGCATAAAATGAGCCCACAAAAAGTTAATGCTTACCATTCTTATACTTCTTAAAAAGCTTAAGAAAACCCTTGATACTTACGATACTTGACTTTGAAAATTTTAATTCTTGATTCAACAATTCATGCATTGATGTTCTATTAGATATATTCTTTGAAAGGAGTTTTGAAAAATTATTGTTTCTTTCTCTAATTTATTCCTTGATTTAGATATTGAATTCAAAAGTTTTTGAGCCTTTTTAAAGAACTTGAGTTTGGATTATCAATTCTTGATTTTCTAACCTTTTTTTTAATTATGCGTTGTCAATCCAATTCTACTAAATTTTTGATTAAAACCATGAGGTAACTTTCTCATTTTAAGAATATTTGTTTTTCACTAGATTAGGAAATGTTTTTTGTCTTTTGGTCATTTTGTTTTTGTTTGTGCCTCCTCTCTTTTTGATCATGTCAAAGGGGGAGAATATATTGTTGAATTTTTGTACTGTTATCGTATTTGTATCTTGTTTTCAAAAAATTAAAAATAACAAAAATATTTTCATCTCCCCTATTTTTTAAAAGTGTTATTCTAGTGAGGGGGAGATTAGGAGAAAATTGCTCTTTTTGAAAATTCAATTTGAAATGTTTTGCCATCATAAAAAAGGGGGAGATTGTTGAGGATCTATGGTTTATGATTTTGATGATAGCAAACATTCCTTATTTCTCTACGATTGCCTTATGTGTTAACATTTCAGGTTCCCGCGATCGGACTGCAATTTGAAATCAGCTCAAGATTGGGTAAACTAGGTCTGAGTCAGTTTGTAATCTTTTTTCTTTCTTGAGTCTGTTGTATTTGGTGTGGGACCAATTGGATTGTAATTTAGAAGATCTCTTGTTGTTCCCTATAAGATTTCTATTTTTGGTAATATCGGCCGGGACGATATTTATATCGTCCTGGACGATAAGTACAAAATCAGAAACCCTCATTAGGGCATCCTCATTAAGGGAGCCGTCAACAGATTGGCTTGGACGATACCTGTATCGGCCAGGACGATAATCTCAATTCAGAAAGAATCAGCCGCCATAATCAGTTTAGGAATTCTTTGTTTTAGGAAATCGGCCCAGACGATATTATTATCGTCCAGGATGATCTAACTCAATCATGCCTAAATTGATCTGGTATCTTTAGAAAGTATTAATGGTTGATTGATACGATCACATCATCCAGGACGATCAAATGATCGGCCAGGATGATGGCCTGGATGATCTACATTGGATAGCTTATATTCAGGGCTATGATCAGGACGATTGAAATCGGTTTTAAACTAATCGGCCAGGACGATCGTGAGATCGGCCTGGACGATGTAACCAATTTTCTTCTGATCGTCTCAAATCGTCCCGGGCTAATGAGCTTAATTTGTACTGATCGGCCAGGACGATATGCCTATCGTCCTGGACGATAATGTCGGCAACTTGCATTAATGAGCTCATTTTGAGAGCTTCTATTTAAGCTTTGACAAGGCACTTTGTAAGTGTCTTTGGCAGCCATTGTAGCTTCGTTCTTGTGGGGGAAACTTGAAGAGAGAGTTTGAAAGGGAGAGAGGAAAGGGTGGAGTTTGAGAGAGGGAGAAGATCCTGTGAGGGGGGACTCAAGGGAGTGTGGAGGGGGTTCCACACGGTTGCTCCGGCGAACTCGCACCTTAGTTCCATCAGATTCAAGGCTTGTCTCGAGGTAAGTTCACCAAAGAAGAAGTCTCTTTGGTGTCAAAGGACCCGGTGACTCCGCCGCACCGGAGGAGGTGGAAGTGATTTTGTAAGGGCTTCTCCGCCTAGCTGTGGGGGCTAAAGGAGAGACACTTGTGTTAGTGCAATACTTGGAGGGTGCCTCCAAGGAGTGGACGTAGGTCAAGGTTTGACCGAACCACTATAAATCCGGTGTGTTCTTTTCTTTATTACTTCCGCACTTTAATTTCCGCATCGTTGGTTTTCTATGTGGTGATATTGGTTTTAGTTTTATCTTTGATTTTAAAGTTTTCCAATTCACCTCTCTCTTTTAAATTAGCTTTGGGCTAGTTCTATAGGGCTTAACATCCCTAGCAAACTTTTACCATGATGGAGGAATATTGGAACAATTAGGAGTATTGAAATGGAATGTCGACATACCTAGACATAGGATGTTAAAATTTTTAGGTTCTATGGAGATTATATAATTATCGAAAGACTTTAAACCTCGTTTTTCACCCCTATAAGCTCGATAGACATCTAAGGATGCATATATATTGATCCACATCTAGAATAAGGAGTTTTATTAGAAACATTGTATTGTCTTACATTCATTAGTCCAAAATCGTTTATATCGAAGTGTATTAAATTTTCTTTCAAGTCTCCATTACATGGAAAAAACTCAAAAACATCCATTTTTTACATTCAGTGGGATAAATTATGCATTTTGATTGAACGGTAATAGTTTTATTATAATTAAGCAGAACACTTCCTCATGGGATCGACACTCTTCTATATCATCTTATTACTTGATTTGGCATATATACTTGTGTATTTAGTTTGCTTCCCTAAATTTTATATTAAAAAAATATAAGCATTAATCCACATCGACTCATTTTCTCAAAATACCTGGTGCTACAATTTTTATTTTTAGCATAGTAGCGCTGTGTAATGGCGCGTGCTAACTATAAAACCATTGTAGTGCTTATAAATAAAAAGATTAACATTGTAATTTAGAAATCAAATGCCTCAATGTGATTGTACTTGGTGTTACAGTGTTATAGAAGTTGGTGCTATGATGCTACTTAACCCTTGTAATTTTTGCCATATCTCAATATTTCCTATTCAAACATAACTAAATTAATATATTTTAATTAAAATTTAAATGTAATAAATAATACATAAATTACACTTAATAATGGTTAGCATGCATTATACTCTAATAGAGTGTAAGTTTATATGCATTTGAACCCCTCAAATTTCCTTCCAGGAGGATTATCCCGATCTCTAAATAAGTTTTTCCAAAATGATTTATTAAAATATTTAAATCTATAAATTAGATCCATTAAATTTTAAGTTTAAATAAGTCTAATATCTACTCCAATAAGATATTTTTTCTTCAGAGATGTAATTAACTATAGAGGCTTGCCTTTATCGGTGCCTAAGAACTCAGACTAAAATAAACCCTATTTTTTTGCTAGAATAAGGGAAAATTATCATAACATGTAGATCTATCCAATGTGCTCGTCAATATGAATGTATTATACTAAAATATATGTTATGCCAATTGGATAGTAACCATATACATATCATTGAAAATAGGCAAGACACAATCATTGAAAATAGATATAAAGATTAATTACTATGATCAAAATAATTTTTATAATAAAAGTAATGGTTAAAAAAAGCCCTGAAATACCTTCTATCTTCTCCTCTCTCTCCATTCTCACCTCTACCTCTCTTCCTTGTTAAGGCAAGCAAAATTCGGGGGGGGGGGGGGGGGGGGGGGGGGGGGGGGGGGGGGAGGGGTGTTAAGGGGGATGTTTTGATTGGAGGATATATATATATATATATATATATATATATATATATATATATATATATATATATATATATATATATATATATATATATATATATATCATTTAGTGCTTAATGTCATGACGCTGCAGACCACATCTCCATTATGTTACATGCATAAATTGAAATTATTATAGAAACAAAATAGAGCACCACAACACTCTCCAGCTATGTACTACAAAGCTATAGTTTAAAATTTTCATATTTTTTAATTATTAAAATTTTAGGTTATTACATTATACCTTAATTTTTTTATTGCACATCAAAAGGGGTCTGAATTAGTGTTTTAAAAAACTTTTTTTTTATCTTTTATAATCTTTTGCTTAAAAAGTAAAACTTAAAATGATGTGAAAGCGAATAAGAAAATGATTTACTAACTCATAAACCAAATAAAAAATAAATACATTTTTTTTTTGTTTTCGTAGAAAATTATATATATATATATATATATATATATATATATATATATATATATATATATATTAAAATCAAAGATCAATCAAAAGAAATCACAAAAATCATCTTGCAATCTTCTAATCACGCTTTAGTAATAAGGATAAATAATATTTTGTTTAATGTATTAATTTATTAGTAAAAATGTGTTATTTTAGTTGTGTTTATATAGAAAAATACATGAAATAGTAAAATTTTCAAGTATGATATGGCGCCCCGACGTAATACATTATATAATTACAACTCCATCAATGACACCGTCGGAGTGCCAAAATATGGACATGGTTGCACCGAGTCTCTATTTGATAGTGTCGCAGTGTAGGAGGAGTCAACTTCACAAAGCCTAGTTTTAGTCTACACATCACCAAATTTTAGTGCAACAAAGTCAAGGGGAGTGCCATGTAAATGCCGCAGCGCTCAATCATCAGCAGTGTCATGGCGCTATAGTTGTAATTATTCATCCCACAATCTTCTAGCAAAGCATCATGTCGATTTATTAAATAGTAGTTCCATGTCAGTAAGCTGTCACAACAGAGGAAACCCTTCAGCATTGTGGCATTAGTTCATTTTATGGGTGCCGTAGTGTAAGTGTCTCGAGCACTATGGCACCAAAATCCATTTTTTGTGGTTTTTTTAAAAATAATCCTTTTGTAATGTTAATAAGGGAGTTTATTCACTTATTTAATTTTAGACTTTATAGTGCATCTCTGATTTTATTCTTAGGAGTGACAACTAAGAAAATTTAGAGAAGTATTAGATATATTCCATTAGAGTACTTGGTTTGTGTTTATGGAAGTATTTTTGTAAGTTCAAGGAGGAGTATAAAGGAGATCATTGAACCCATCCAATAATATCATTTCTTCTATACTTTCTTCTTTTTGTGCAATTAATAAAAATGAATTTGCTTCCCTTATTCTTCATGTATGGCTAAATTCTATAGTTTTAGATTGACGGTGTAAATGGAATGTGGAGTACTAATGAATTCTCTTCATAAATGAACTCATGATGTTTTCAATATACCAGGTTTTCATTTAATATACATAATATCTATACGTGTAGTTAATATTAGATGTAATGTGGAGCCTAGGAATAGAAAAGTATGCACAACTAATTGTGTTGGATAGGCATGATGCAAGCATTGACATAGTGCTTGTCATGTATCAAATTTATAGATATGAATTTTTATGAGGGGGTTTTAATAGTACATGCTCTACTTACTATTCTAAGATTCTCATAAGGTGATAGATTATGGGAGTTTAAAGTGGTATTAAGGTTAGAAGGTTTAATATATCATTTTGTCTCTTCATGCTTAACTGAGCAGTCAGTGATGCATATGCTCTAAATAACATCAATATAAAAGAGAATCATTATAAAATATATTGTATTTACACTCCATTAATCCATAATTATTTATCCAAATAGTATTTCATTTAATTTTTTCTTTTAATTTTAAATTAAGTGATTGAATCTCCGCCAAAATTTATTTTAATTAAGTAGGATAACTATTGTAGTTGACGTAGAAAGTATTAGTATTTACAAGTAAATATTCTTTATCGTGGGATTGATACTCTACTCTATCACTATATTACCTGATTTGACATGTATATTTGCATATATTAAGTGAGGTTTTTATAATTTTTATATAAAAGAAAATCTAAGCATTGTTTAGGGATTGATAGACCCCTAAATTATTTTAATAATTCTTTAGATTACACCATCACCCACATTAAGTTTTTGACACCATTGTTAGGGAAGAATTTATTTTATTTATAAGTTTACTATATTATTGAATTAATTATATAATTAGACCTACTTATACTTATTAATAATATTATATTTACATATCTATATTGCATTTGGTGTATTTGTTGTTTACATTGCATTGCATTTTGTATTAATAGTTAAGTCACTAATCATGTTTGCATTATTTCATTTCAGCACTGTAGTGCCAACTATCATAGCACCACAACTCTTGCCTTCATTTTAGTACGGTTCCATAAATTGAAATTTAAATAACCCTAATAATTATAAAAGCTAACGCTGCAACATTTATCTTTGAAGCAATAATGCTAGTCAAATTCAGTCATTACGCGTAATTAAGTCATTAGTTAAAAGAATCGTATGGATTGAAAGTCACATTATTAGTTTATGGTAAGCATTGCAGCAAAATAACTAACACCGTAGTGCCACATTTTCATCATTACAGCATTGATAGCACCACAGCGGTCACCTGACACGACCACTGCTATGCTAACACGTGGCAACACCACAGTTGTAACACATTTTTGAAAAGTAATTTTGATTTCCAGAACCATCATAGCATTAGAAACACCACAATTGTGGCTTCATCACATGTCCTGAACCACTATAGCATTTGAATTTGACTATTTTACTATTTAGTGCATGCATTAAGCATCACAGCACCATGCGTTGCAGCATCGTAGCACTTCAACATTTATAAATTGGCATATTATTTTTATCTCATTTCACCATGCATTCCATCTTAGAATTCATTATATAGCAATGGATCCCAAAACCTCTAGATCTAGGAAGAAGAGAGATGCCACCTATAATAAACTCAAATTTGTTTCTGAGGTAGTAGAGGCTAGGTATGCATAGTGGGGTAATCCCTAAAAGTTTGATCTATGAACGTAGTTTTCTTAGCCAACCCAACCAATCCTTCAAACCATTTATGCTAGAGGATGGGTTCATTTTTATGAGGAACTATTTACAACCATTGTTAATATAGTGCGTTAATTTTTTGCCAATGAAAAAGAGGCTTCCAATTATAAATGTTATATTAGAGGGAGATGTGTACCTTTTAACATTTTCACTTTTAATAGAGTCCTTAAAGTACAATATATGAAATTTTATGAATATTTTACTTTTATCCATGCAACATTTGATTCCCAAGAATTCTGGACTTACTTTGCTGACTTAATAGTGGATCTAGGTGGAAGACTAGAGAAGTGAAAATAATTAATTTTCTTGTATCCTATATGACTTAAACCTCCAAGGCCTGGCACTATTTCATCTCTGTCCGCATTCTCCCTAATAAGAATATTAATAAAGTAACCCTCCTAAATTTCCTCATTCAAATGTGGTACACTATTAATATTAAAAAGTTGATCATATCTTCCCTTACGTACATTATGAGGGGATCTACTACAGTGGGTCTATGCCTCCTTTCTTAAGTATTTGCTCTTTGTGTAGTAGGAGTGAGGGGTGATCAAAACGAAGAACATTTATTCCTCATTGATGCTCTAACCATAGGGAAAAAACTTAATTTTAAGCAATCAGATAGAGAAGAGGAGGATCTTAGTGAGCCCATGTCTTCTAGACGGGTAGGGAGCAGTAACAGCAGGAAGACTACCAGGACTCCTAAAATTTTAAGCTAATAGGTGAAAAACTTGAGTTGGAAAATGGAGAAGGTGACTCAGTTTGTGAAGAGTCATGAGATTGAAAATTTGAGATGAAAATGCGGATGGCTCATTCTATGGACCAACAAGAGAAATACTAGTAGTACATATTTTGATTTTAACGAGGCTCTTGTTGGAATGTTCAGAAATAGTCCATTTGTTGAAAGGACAAAGTAGTATGAGTTTCCTTCTAAACTAGAGTACTGACCTATTATTTAGCATCTTGGAGGGAGAGAGAGATGAAGAGGAGGAAGAAGATAAGGAAGACCCCAATTCCGAGGGGTTTGCTTGAGAGAGAGAGGGACTGAGAGATTATTGTTTTTTAGTTTGTTGTGTTGCATTTTCATGTTATTTCATTTTGCATTTTTTATTTATAGTCTGGTTGAAGACTTAAAACATTGCGCTTATGGGAGGCTACCCATATATGTGTTATGTTAGTACTCATTATGTTAATGTTATTTCTTGTTTTATTTTTAACACATGTTTTATGCACTTTTTATCACTATATGAAAGCATGTGTTTGTAATATTTATTTATGTGTTTTATTTACATTATAGTAAATTCTCTTCATGCTTAAATTATGTTCTCCAATTACTTTTATATTTTTATTATTTAAATAACCATTATAAAAATGATAATTAAAAATTATGAAAAAAATTAGGATGATAATAAAACCCTAGATCCTAATTTAAATTAACTTTATTTATACTTTATAGGTTCGAAAAACTAATACTTAACTCATTTAACCATTTAAGCTATTATCCTAATTTTAATTTATAAGCTATATCTTTCTGAATTTAACTTTTAAAATTATAAAATAAATAATTAGTATTAAAAATTAGATATGAGTAGATTAAAATTTGAAATTATAGCTAACGTGAAGATGGAATTAATAATCTCATCAAGTTCATTCATTAAAAGTTTTAAGATTATAAGAGAATTCTAAATTAGAAGCTGATATTCAAAATTATTAATTATGCACTCCACGAAAGAAAAAAGAAAAAGAAATACAAATAGTTCTTAAGAAAATAAAAAATTTCGAAAGAAAAAGACGAGTACATTCAAAAATTGGTATAAAGTGAAAGCTCAAGATTTAAAATACAATCTTATATAAAAACTATAAAGGATAAGATGTGAGAGCTAATATAAGGGATGGTGAACTAATTAAAGTACAATTTTAATTATAATCATATCAAATTATTAAAACTACATCATTCAATTCAACACTCAAATGTTAATGATTAAATCAATAACCTATAATTTCAAATTAGGTAAAAAAAAATGATTGATTATGTTTAACTATTGGTATTTTTCTAAATTAGAAGTATTGCTTTGATTAATTTTTACTAATTTTAGATAGTGATGCGTTATCCTATATTTTAGTAATTTTAGATTGTCACTTTTTATTTTGGTTAATCATTTAATTAGAATTACAAACTTCTATTTCCTTGAGGACAAGCAAGAGTTTAAGTTGATGAGGATTTGATAAGTGTAAATCATGTTATATTTTATGTGTTAATTTTTTAGTAAAAATATATTATTTTAGTTGTGTTTGTGTAGAAAAATATAGGAAATGGGCAAAATTGTCAAGTATGATACTACACCATGGTATCAGACACTATATTACCGTGGTGTAATCATTGACATTGTTGAAGTCCCCAAATAAGGACATGGCGGCACCCAATCTATGTTTGATAAAGTTGTAGTGTCGAAGGAGTCAGCACTGCAAAGATCAATCTTTGTATATATAGTGTCGCAGCGCCAAATTCAAGAACTACCAAGTCAAAGGGGCACTACATGGATGCCGTAATGCTCAATCGTCACCAGCAGCACAACATTATTGTTATAGCTATTCAGGCCATGATCTGCTAGTGAAGCGACGTATTAAATTATTAAATAGTGGGTCCATGTCAGCAAGCACTATAGGGGAGGAAACCCTTCAGCACTGTGGCACTAGTTCATTTAATGAGCGCCACGGCAGAAATGCCTCGAGTACCATGGTGCCAGAATCCATTTTATTTGTTTTTATAAATATTCCATTTGTAATATTTATAAGGGAGTTCAATTACTTATTTAATTTAAGCCTTTATAATGCTTCTTTGATTTTTATCTTAGGAGTGATAACAAAGGGAATTCAGAGAAGTACTATATACATTCAATTATAGTGCTTGGCTTATATTTGTGGAAGCAATTTTGTAAGTTCAAGGAGTATATAGGAGATCATTGAACCCATCTGGTGATATCTTTTCTTTTATGCTTTCTTTCAATTGTGCAATTAATGAAAACAATTTTTTTTTCACTTGTTCTTGATATATGGCTAAATTCTCTAGTTTTATATTGATGGTATAAATGGAATGTAGAGTACTAATGAATTCTTTTCATCAATAATTTTATGATATTTTCAAATATACTAAGTCTTCATTTAATGCACATAGTGGCTATATATATAGTTAATATCAAGTGTAAAATGGAGCATATGAATAGGCATGCACACAAAATCAGGTATGTTGAATTGGTATGATGCAAGCATAGGCATAATAATATTCATGTATCAAATTTATATAGATAAATTATCATGAGTGGGTTTTAATAGTATATGCTTTACTTACTCTTCTAAGATTCTTATATGGTGACAGACTATGGGAGTTTAGAGTGTTTTTGAGGTTAGAAGATTTAATTTGTCATTTATCTCTTCATGATTAACTGAGTGGTTAGAGATGCATATGCTCTGAATAGAATTAATATAAAAGATAATCATTAGGGAACATATTGTTTTTACATTCCATCAATCCAAAATAATTTATTCAAATACTGTTTCATTTAATTATTTTTTATTTTAAATAATAAAGCGATTGAATCTCCACAAAAAATTATTTTTATTGAGTAGGATAATTATTGAATTTAAAGTAGATAGTACTAGTATTTGCATGTAAATATTCTTCATAGTGGGATCGATATTCTACTCTATCACTATATTACTTGATTCGGCACATAGATTTACATATATTACACACACGCACACAGATATATATATATATATATATATATATATATAATGTGTCTTTAGTCATATGTTACATATTTGTACTAGCACCCTATTAGTCTCACTACATATCATTCATGTTTTTTTTGTTTTATTCAATCAGTCAATCATTCATAGCAGTTAATTAATCATATTAATCACATCATATATTATATATCAAATGTCTTGTATCTTATATTATGTATATATTATATCTTATACTATGTCTCTTATATCATGTATATATTTGTCTTGGGGCTAACCCAACAAGAATTTGTCTCACTAGTCTTGTGGTCAACTTACTAAGAATCAATCTCATCAATAATATTTTATTAGTTATCAGTCTTATCTATTATCGATCTTACCTATCATCAGGCTTACCTATTAACAATCATCATTCCTTACTCATCAATGATCTCATCATGCATCAGTTGTATCTATCATTAAAGTTATTTATCAACGATCTTATCCATCGTCTATCATTGGTGTCTCATCAGTCATATATCAACCATCAGTCATTTCAATCATATCAGAATCAATCTCATTTGTCTCATCTAGCATAGTAGTTCATTCTTTTTTATTCTTATACACATTTCATATCGTGTATATCATAATAACATGCATTCTATACACATCAAATATAATTATTATAACATGTAGATATATTCAGTGTGCTCATCAATATGATGTATTATGCTAAAATATATGTTATGCCAAATGAATTGTACTCATATGCTTGCCATGTATCTCATATCAAGATTTAGTACATCAGCTCCTAATCATTTTACATCTAGTCTTACTTTACCCATTCAAATAAAATGTCATATATGCAAAACTAGCATGTAAAATTTAAATATAAGCTAATCAAAATATCTAGGATAATAATATATACTACATATCAAAAATTACTTGGTAAAAATTTATTAAAATAAGAGATATTATGTTTTATCAATTTCAAGTGGGAGGAAATAGACCAAACACAAAATCATTTAAAATGGATGCAAAGTAGATGCCACTTACAATGATTAAAGAGATTTTCTTGATAGAAGTAGTGGATGATATAGTATTAGAAGATCTTGTCTCTCCTCTCTCTCTCTACTCCTCTCCTCTCCCTCTCTTCCTTTCTTCCTTGGTAAGGCAAGTAAAATGGGAGGGGATAGCTTGGTTTGAGGTCGGATATATATATCATTTAATGTATGGCATCATGAAATTAAAAGTTCTTTAGGGATGTTAAGCCCAATGAACTTAGTCCCAAGCTAACCAAGAGGGGGGGGGGGGGTTGAATTGGTATTTTAAAAAAATTTTGTTTCACAAAGAACAAAAACACATAAACCAAAATCATGCCACGAGAAAAACAATGCGGAAATAAAAGTGTGGAAGAAATAAAACAAGAACACAGAGATTTATAGTGGTTCAGTCAACTTGACCTACGTCCACTCCTTGGAGGCACCCTCCAAGTATTGCACTACAAAACGTGACTCTCCTTTAGCCCCCACGGCTAGGCGGAGAAGCCTTCACAAGAACCTCCTTTTTGCCACCCCGGCAAGGCAAAGAACCTATCTCCTTTTGCTTCCTCCTGAAGCTGGCAGAGAACCAACAACCAGATGCTTACTCCTTACCTCTACCGACCCTTCCACGGACGAGAAACTCTAGACGAAGAAGAAGCAGAGCGATCCTTGAAGCAACCCTTGTGAATCCCCTCACAAGCTCCCCCTCACAAGATCTTCTCTCTCTCCCTCTCTCTCTTTCTCTCCTCAACACCTTCTCAGGTAAAGGCAGCAGCCAAAGGTTGCTCAAAACATTGAACAAGAGCTCTTAAATAGAAGTGCTTCAAAGGAGCTCATTAATTGCAAGTTGCCGACATTATCGTCCAAGCCGATTTGAACATCGGCCTGGCCGATCAGTACAAAACTCAGAAGATCGACCAGAGCATCGCCCTTAATGCAAAATTGGACGATTGAAAATTGGCTTGATCGTACAGGCCGATCTCACGATCGTCCCGGCCGATCAGTTCAAATCAGAGGAAAATTATCCTGAGCATCGCCCTGTTTACAAGCTGGCCGATCCCGATCGTCTAGGAGTAACTAAGGATTTTGAATAGATCGTCCTGGATGATGTGATCGTATCAATCATCCTTAATTACTCTCTTGATTTCTTGATCAATTAAGGCATAATTTGTGAATATCGTCCAGGCCAATCAATTATCGTCCTGGCCGATTATTTAAAAATATAGTATACCTTAATTGTCTATGGCGGCAACTTCTTTCTATTTTGAGCTTATCGTCCTGGCCGATACACGTATCATCCAGGCCGATATGTTATTGTTGACTGCCTTAATTAAGAATCCATATTTAGACTTTCTATTTTAAGCCTAATCGTCCAGGCTGATGTAAATATCATCCTGGCCGATCTGAGTAAAAATAGAAATTCTAATTCTCTCAAGTGTGTGTGTGTGTAGGGTTACTTAGCATCAGTCTCTTTGACAGTTACAAATAGAATCAAGAAGAGAAAAATAAAGTACAGACTGACTCAACCCTAGACCTACGTAATCTTGAACTGGCTTCGTTTGTTCGTCCGATCTTCGATTCCTGAAAAGTTAGAAGCAACATGCAGTCCAAGAGAATCAATAGTGTTTGTCAATCATCAAAACATAAGTCATGAAAATAGATTTGCAATAATCTTCCCCTTTTTGATGATGGCAAAACACTACGAAGATAATTAGCAGAAAAAATTTCAGGATCGACAAGTGTAAGAAGATCATAAACTTCTCCCTCTTTTGACATATCAAAAAGGAGGAGGGAACACAAAAGAACAATAGCAAATCACAATTTTTTTTTTAAAACCAAGGCATGAAAATAATATAGTATTCCATGTGATTAATTTAAAAACTTGTGGGTTAATGAGTTAACAATCTCAACCATCCATAGAATAGTAGAATATCCGGTCATGGTTACCCTTAGCTCAGATATTTTCTTAGGGTAGAATCATCTTTTGAAATCAATGACCTAACTAAAAAAGATAAATTGAATATGAGAAAAAGAATCCATCTATCACTTGGTTTAGGACAAAACTATCTTTATAAAATAATGAACCAAAGTAAATATGTCATGATCGCAAAACAATCGAAATCAAGTCTTTGAGAACCAAAACTTCTAAGTTCTAAAAGATTTAAAAAGAGAGAATAGCTTGCTTTTGAGAGGGCTCATTTTATGCCTCTTGTCAATTTGAGTGGCGCTTTGTGCTTCTTTTTATAGATTTTTCAATTTTGGCGTCTTTGCGCTTCTTTTGTTGGCATCATTGGCCAAAATTTTTTTTTTTTAATTTTTGCAAGCTACATTCTCTTTTATGATCTCTTAAAAAAACTTAGTTGTGAATATAACTTCTCAGATATTAGAGAATAGGAGCTCTCTCTCTAACATAAGGAAGATTTACCACAAACAAAATTAATAATCAAAGACAAGAGTAACAAGGGATCTTGATGTGACAAAGAAACTTTAAACATTATAAATACAAGATAGTTTTACTTAAGCAAGCTTAAGAAAAGATCTAAATTTCATAAACAATCTTTAATTTGAGATAGATTTTTGATTAGAAAAGAAAACTATGCCACTAAAATAGGTTAGAGAAAGAGACACAATCATAAAATATTTTTACCATCTAGGAGATTAAGAGATGAAAACCACATTGACTATAAATTAAAAAAAACATGAAATATATTATCATTTCAGTGATGATTTTGAAAACTAAGTAAGAGAAAGAAAAAGGCAAAAGAAGGTAAAACACACCAAAAACTAAAAAATAAAAAACAAAAACAAAAGAAAGTAACTAAAGGATCAAGTTTCATACAGTTATGTTAATCGCACCCAATCTGGTCCTTAAAGAACTGAAAGTGTCGAAGGCCAGTGGTTTAGTAAAGATGTCAGCCAATTAATTTTCAGTTGTCACATGGTGTAACTCAATGTCTCCCTTAGTCACATGATCTCTAATGAAGTGATGCCTAATGTCAATGTGCTTAGTCCTTGAATGTTGGATAGGATTTTTAGAGATGCATATGGCACTAGTGTTGTCACAAAAGATTGAGATGGTGCCTACAGATAATTCTAAATCCAATACTTATTGCTTCAACCAAAGGATTTGGGTCACACAACTTCCAAGAGCGATGTACTCAGCTTCAGCAGTGGAAAGTGCAACAGAGTTTTGCTTCCTACTAGACCAAGAGACCAAAGATTGTCGAATGAATTGACAAGTTCCTGAAGTGCTTTTTCTATCCACCTTGCATCCTACAAAATCAGAGTCAGAAAAACCAATAATCTCAAAAGAAGTACTGTGTCTAGGGTACCAAATCCCTAAGCCTTGTGTCCCCAAAAGGTATCTAAAAATTCTCTTAATAGCAGTCATGTGGGATTCTTTAGGATCAGCTTGAAATCTAGCACAAAGGAAAACACTAAACATAATATCAGGTCGGCTCACAGTCAAGTAAAGTAAGGATCCAATCATGCCTCTATACTTCTTCTGATCAACAGATTTACCACTTGGGTCCTTATCCAATGGAGCACTAGAAGTCATGGGAGTGTTAATTGGCTTGGCTTTGTCCATTTCATATTTCTTCAAAATGTCCTTTATGCATTTTGTTTGATTTAAAAAGGTTCCATCATCCAATTGTTTTATGCTAAATCCCAAAAAGTAGACAACTCTCTCATCAAACTCATCTCAAACTCTCTACTCATTATTTTAGAAAAACCATCACACAATTTTTTATTAGAAGATCCAAAGAGTAAATCATCTCCAACTCTCCTAAGAAAAAAGATGGTGTCTATGCTCCTCTTGACAAACTCCCTCTCAAGTAAGCATGTGCTAAGCCTTTGTCACAGAGTTGACTGATACTGAGAAAGTTGTGCTCCAAACCATCTACATGCAAAACATTTTCAATCATAAGGTTCTTGGAATTACCAATTATACCTACGCCTACCACCTTCTTGGTGGTGTTGTCTCCAAGAGTAACCTTGCCTCCAGTCCTGGACTCTAGTATAACAAACTGGTTGGAATCATCAGTCATATGTCGAGAGCATCCACTATCCAGGTACCACATACTCTCATGAGGCCTTTTGTGAGAGCCCTCCTGCAAAATTATCAAACGTTAGATTTAGGAACCCAAACAGGTTTGGGTTCCTTCTTATGAAGAGTAGAATGCAATGCATGTGTGGTATGTTATGGATCATGCACCTTAGGTCTCCACACCCAATGTGTACTATGGTGTATTATGTAAGTGTGTGAGATGTATCCTAGCATACCACATGAAAAACATCTAACTCCTGGAAAAGGATTTCTTAAGCGATTTGAGTTATAATGCCTCTTCCTAGGTTTTGACAATTGATCAAAAGTAGGTGTCATCCTAGTTTTCTTACATGTTTCTAATTCATTTTGAATCTTCAAATTTGTGCTTTTTAAGACCTCATTTTCAATCCTCAAATTTTTCTCCATCTCTTTAGACTTCTTAAAATCAGATTCAAGTGATGTGTGTGAAACTTTTAATGCATTATGTTCATCAATTAATTCCTAATACTTTTTGTTTAACTCATCAAATTCATCAAGAAGAGCCATGTGATTTGAATCAATCGTTGCATGATCTTTGAGAAAAACTTCATGCTCTTTTTGTAAATTCGAAAGTTCTAATTTTAGGCTTGCATGATTTTTCTTAAGTTTTTTGTTTGATGCATGTATTTTCTCACAAATCTCAAACAGTTCATCATAGGTTGGTTTACATATCTCTTCCTCATCACTTTGCTCAAGATGATCTTTCCCCATTAAGCACAGGTTTGTAGTCTCTTCCTTTGGTTCAGTCTCAGAGGAGTCAGTATGAGATTCTGCCCAGAATGCCTTTTGGACTCTCTTCTTGTCCTTACTCGACTCCTCACCTTTTTTCTTTTCTTTGCTTGAGTTATCTTGAAGTGTTGGGAAATCAGTTCTCACATGTCCTGGTTTCTTGCATTCATAACAAACAACATCAGAAGATCCTTTAACATGTTTATGATCCTTACCTTTTCTCCAATTTTGATGATGCTTTTGTTTCTTCCTTAGAAAGCTTTTGAATTGCCTTGTGATGAAGGAAACTTCATCACTTTCAGACCCGAAAGAGTCATAATTCGATTTGTGCGCCTTTAGTGCAACTGTTTTCTCCTTCTTCTTCTCACATGCATCAAGATTTCTTTGATTCACCCCTTGCTCATAAGCAATGAGTGAGCCAAGTAAGTTATCAATTGAATAAGTATTCAAATCCTTAGATTCAGTGATTGTAGTGATTTTAGCATCATATGACAAAGGCAAGCATCTCAAAATCTTGTTTACTTTTTCAAAGTTTGAAAATTCTTTTCCTAATGCATGCAGTGAAGTAACTATCTGAGTAAATCTATTATACATGTCAGAAATCGATTCATGAGGTTTCATACAAAAAAGTTCATAGTCATGCAAGAGAAAATTCAAACGGGATTGTTTAACTTCATTAGTGCCTTCATAGGTGATACACAACTTATCCCAAATTTCTTCACCAGTTTTACAAGTAGAGACACGCATGTAATCCTCATATTTTAAAGCACAAAAAAAGCAATTCAAACATTTTGCATTCAATTGAGCTAAATCTCGTTCATCAAAAGTCCATTCGGTAAAAGCAACTTTAGTTTTAACACCATTAATTTCATGAGAAGGTGGAGATTAACCTTCTTGAATAAGCATCCACATGCGATAATCAGTAGATTGTACAAACATTGACATGCGGGTTTTCCAAAAATCAAAAGGTAGGTTATCAAACAGGGGAGGTCGGGTAATGGAATACCCTTCCGTAATGTTACGATTCCCAAGGTTAACCATGGATCAAAATTAAAAAGTTTTTAAACTTAAAATTTTGAATCCCACTCTGATACCACTTGAAAGTTTGTTAGGGATGTTAAGCCCTATGAACTTAGTCCCAAGCTAACCAAGAGGGGGCGGGGTGAATTGGTATTTTAAAAAATTTCATTTCACAAAGAACAAAAACACATAAACCAAAATCATGCCTCGAGAAAAATAATGCGAAAATAAAAGCGCGGAAGCAAGAAAACAAGAACACAGAGATTTATAGTGGTTCGGTCAACTTGACCTACGTCCACTCCTTGGAGGCACCTCCAAGTATTGCACTACAAAACGTGACTCTTCTTTAGCCCCCACTGCTAGGCGGAGAAGCCTTCACAAAAACCTCCTTTTTGCCACCCCGGCAAGGCAGAGAACCTATCTCCTTTTACTTCCTCCTGAAGCTGGCAGAGAACCAACAACCAGATGCTTACTCCTTACCTCTACCGACCCTTCCACGGACAAGAAACTCTAGATGAAGAAGAAGCAGAGCGATCCTTGAAGCAACCATTCTGAATCCCCTCACAAGCTCCCCCTCACAAGATCCTCTCTCTTTCTCTCCCTCTTTCTCTTTCTCTCCTCAAGGTCTTCTCAGGTGAAGGCAGCAGCCAAAGGTTGTTCAAAATATTGAACAAGAGCTCTTAAATAGAAGAGCTTCAAAGGAGCTCATTAATTGCAAGTTGCCGACATTATCGTCCAGGCCGATATGGACATCGGCCTGGTCGATCAGTAAAAAACTCAGAAGATCGGCCAGAGCATCGCCCTTAATGCAAAACTTGATGATTGAAAATTCACTTGATCGTCCAGGTCCATCTCACGATCGTCTTGGCCGATCAGTTCAAATCAGAGGAAAATTGTCCTGAGCATCGCCCTGTTTACAAGCTGGCCGATCCCGATCGTCCAGGAGTAACTAAGGATTTTGAATAGATCGTCCTGGCCGATCCTGCGATCATCCTAGACGATGTGATCATATCAATCATCCTTAATTACTCCCTTGATTTCCTGATCAATTAAGGCATATTTTGTGAATATCGTCTAGGCCGATCAATTATCGTCCTGGCCGATTATTTAAAAATACAGTATACCTTAATTGTCTATGGCGGCAACTTCTTTCTATTTTGAGCTTATCGTCCTGGCCGATACACGTATCGTCCAGGCCGATATGTTAATGTCGGCTGCCTTAATTAAGAATCCATATTTAGACTTTCTGTTTTAAGTCTGATCGTCTAGGCCGATGTAAATATCATCCTAGCCGATCTGAGTAAAAATAGAAATTCGAATTCTCTCAAGTGTGTGTGTGTGTGTAGGATTACTTAGCATCAGTCTCTTTGACAATTACAAATAGACTCAAGAAGAGAAAAACAAAGTACAGACTGACTCAACCCTAGACCTACGTAATATTGAATTGGCTTCATCTGTTCGTCCAATCTTCGATTCCTAAAAAGTTAGAAGTAACATGCAATCCAAGAGAATCAATAATGTTTGTCAATCATCAAAATATTAGTCATGAAAATAGATTTGCAACAGAAACTATAGACCACAGCTCCGCTACACTGCATGTAGAAATCTATATTACTATAGAACAGAGAATATAGGGCTACTAATATAAATTACCTTACAATTTTAGGTATTAATAGGAAAGGAACAAATTGAATAAAAAAGGATTTAAACGCTCTTAAAATAAAAACACTTAATCCTAAATTGAAATTCAAATATATAAATAATAATTTTATAAACATAAACCTAGCAGATTATTCTAAAAATAGCATATGTACAACCTTCAATAAAACCTTATATGACTCTCATTGAGTTTTCTTGAACTATATAGCTTAGGTAAACCAATAAAGTGCATGTTTGAATTTCCTTACATAAACTTGGGTCAACTGTCCTTTGGGAAGTTGAATTAGATCCAAACATATATAATCCTTTGTATTTCACTCTATAATAGTCTCTACCCCATGACTTCATCTTCCTCTTCTCTTCCAACATCCACATGAAACACTCCACTGCTCACATCCAAGAATAGGTGCAAGAACTTTATTAGTGCAGAAGTTTTAGCATGTAATGTCTTCTCAAGAACTGTGATAATTTCATTTTCAACAATGGTATAAAGAACTTCTACTATAGCTTTCTCATCTTTCTATCATGGATCTTTCTTTGTAGACATCAAAAGCACATAATTTGCAGTCAAGTGGGATAGTAGTTGAGAACTTGGTGTCTAGAAAATTCTAGATATCATGAATATGTATAACATAAATTAATATAACATCAAAATAGAATTAAATCAAATAATGAATAATCCCATGAAAAACTTTTTTGTATTATTTTATTAGCTAAACCAAATGAAAGTTCACTATAGGTTCGTGTTAATAAAATCTTACTTGTAAAATAAAATGTCATAACTCAAGGAACTAATTTCAATTAAATGTTGATGTAATAGCTACCATATAAGAACTCACTCTAAAACCTACTTGTAATAACATTTTAAAATATGGATTTAGCTAGCCTAAAACAAAATCTAGAAGCCGACTAGATAGAGAAACATTCATGAATTTGAACACTAAATTACCATATAAGTTTAACAAAATCAATGAAAATGGTATAAAAAATAAATAACAAAGTCATTAAACCGCTAACATCCACAGACTAGAAGGCGAACTACATTGTCTAGATTATTTTGTATGATTATTTTTTTTCCATGGATCTCCATGGGAGGGAGGAGAGATGGCTAAGGATGAGAGTGACGAGATGGTTACTTCTATGATACCCCTACATCTTTAATGGAAGAAGAGAAGAAGAATCTATTTCTAGGATGTAAGAAAATATATAATAAAGTAGAAGATAATTTGATGGATTAGAGGAGAGGTAAGGAGCAAGAGGAGTTAGAAAAAAGGGAAGAATAGGCCAAAAGGAATGGGAGAGGGGAACAATAGCAATAATGGGTTGATTTCATCATTATCTGTTAGGCATCCATATTTCATTCTAAGATCTCATATATGGGATGCCACAATAATTATAAAAAAATATAAATAAGATTAATCATAAACTATCACGATGAAATCAATATTCTATCATAATCTTGCATAAAAGAACCTTAATCATGAGAACAATAATGACATTATGATAGATCTTAAATAAAGTAACCATAAAGAATGGAAAAGAAAGAACTATGATATAATATTTGTATTTATAATATAAATAAGATAATTTTTAATTTAATAGCCATGCTTTAATTAGATATAAATATTACCCAATTTTTTATTTTGTGAGGATTAAGTCTTAGCTTTTTGAAGGTCTCTAAGGGTCATTATTTTAATTTCAATGCATAAGTTTAGACATAAGTGTAATTTGCAACCATGCTATGCTAAATAAATACAAGTAATATATTGATCATAAAACTAATCTAAAAAAATAATGAGATAAATTTTATTACGCAGAAAGAGATTTATGTCTTCTTATTCAATAGAGAACCCTTATATTTATAATAGAGGAATCAATAAACATGCAAAGGCACCACAAAACCAACACACTTCACCATGTATATCGTAGTGTCATATTTTCTATGTTAACACCAACCATCAAATTGTAATATATATATATATATATATATATATATATATTCTCAAGCATTATGCATAGCTTAAAATGACTTAAAAGGAAACCTTAGTAAATTTATTTGGTAGTTGTAAAGTATAGAAAACATAAGTAACAATCTTATTTAATAATGTCACATCTTGAATGAAATGAAAAGCAACTTTAATGTATTTTGTTCTTTGATAAATCACAATATAACTAGCAATGTTGATAATTACAATCATTATAGTTTAGGATCATATATTGTGCAATAGAAAAAAAATCAAATTATATTAAATGGGTCTTAATCTAAATCATTCCATCAGCTTCAAGATTTCCTAACTTAATAAGGCAAAGAGCACTCAAACAAGAAAATTTTGCCAAATAAGAATAAGTTGGTGCTTGTGAACTTTTAGTAGACTAGAAACCTCTTCTACTTAAATAGAACTTGCAATACATATAACACACATGACGAAGAAGACATTCAAATTTGATTTTTTTTTCATAAACACACTCAACTAATATGGTGTAGTGGTAGGAATAAGGTGTAACCTTATATGATCACAATAATAATGCCATATGCCTCATCAGATAAGTCCAATCAAATCTCAAGATTATCCTCCTTACATTACTCGTTTTGAATCTTTGGTTCAAACAATTTGATAATATGATAATCCAAGAGCTGACCTAATGGATACACACAACTCAATGCCATTTCAATCATTATACAAACTCAAACATTAGAACTAACAACTTGACAAAAACAAAAATGTACATAGAAAAATATTAATTAAGAATAAGTGGTGTTGAAAAATAAATATTTCAACATTATTATACAAAGAGGAAAAACCTTAATCCTTTAAATACATTCAAATATAATCATGATCCTTCCCAATAACACTTGCTAAACAATCGTGGTGCCCAATTGTGTGATCGTGCCTCTTATCCCATGCGAGCAAAGTTTGAGCAGCCATATTCATATTTATCACTAGCCTCTTACATAGTGGTTTGAATTATCCATAACATAAGGGGAAAGATGATGATTATCCTACCAAACAACAATTGACTTATATTGGGTAATTAATGAAACAAAAAGCTTTAGCTCGATCATATACCAAACATATCAAGCTCATATAACTTAATATAATGACATGTTTAATTCCTTCTTCCACTTCTTGAGAAATAAAGCACCACTCTATTTTATTAGCATTAATGAGTATGCTTTGCCCAATTATAGAGGTAGGAGAACCAATAGGGTAAAATGAGCTTTTTCTCAATATCATCAAATCATATTATCATCCTCTCCGCCTTTTATAGATTGCATAACAACTCCTCAAATCATTTAGTGATGGTGGTGGAATTTGAGCTATGTTTGAACCTAAACTTCTTCAGACTCATCAATTTCTTCCCAAACTTTTCTTCATTTGATTTCAAGCTATGATTCTCACTTATAACTGTGTAAACAACTTTAAGATAGTCAATTTAGCTTGCTTATCTAAAGAAGACATCATAAGAGAAGATATAAGGTCTTCTTGAAGAAATGAATGTTAATATGTAATGTTCATGTTGTTTCTTTGCTTGTGAGAAAACTCCACCTCATCCAAATACTTCACCAAATTAGTGTCACTAACATTAGCATCTAAATTATACATTATCAAAAAATTGAGATCAACATCCCTAATCCTTCCGTAGCAATGGACAAAGTTGAGCCCAGTGTCATAGTAACATTCACTAAAGGCACCCTTCTTGGGTGGCCGAGAACCATAAAGCTTTCTCTTTAGCAAGAAAAAATACATTAATGTCCTTTTCCCTTCAGATGGAAGAATAGATGACCTGGAAACCCTTGTCACCCCAAAAAAGAGAAATAACTTCACTAATATTAGGGGTGAGATGACATATTCTCAATTTAAATTGTAAGCAATTAGCAAAAGCACCTCAATTATTGACTTGATAATTAATGAATTGCTAGTTATACACACCAGTAAGGATATTAACATTGTGGATGATGCCTCCTCAAGCCTCCTTTCATTTTGTCTCCTTTCATTTTGCCTAATTAATAGGTTGTCTTTAGTCATTCATCACATTGGAATAAGATGAATAATAGATTCTAAGGCAAATATAAGAAAAATTGCCCATTCATTTCAAGTCAATATAATTAATCAAAACAATCTTTTAAATGAGGATGTTTAATTTAATAATATTGGCCTCAAATTTTCCTTTTTTTAATATATCATCAGTTCCATAAGAGACAACTAAAATCCTACCAATGTTTGGCCAAACCTAGCCAAGCACTCACTAGATAGGTGTGCTCATAAGAAAAACCCCCTTTAGTAACACCAATTATGATCCACTTTGTTAGGAGTGTCAATTGAACTATTCACATCATTTCTCGTCTCCATAATAACAACATCTAAGGCTCCTCAAGAAATTTTACTCAAGTCAACTAAAGAACTTCTTGTTTGGTTCGACCATAGCCCGATTCATCTTCAATAAGACATCTAGAGTGACTATGTCATAT
Organism: Dendrobium huoshanense; assembly: GCA_016618105.1. Taxonomy (NCBI): domain Eukaryota; kingdom Viridiplantae; phylum Streptophyta; class Magnoliopsida; order Asparagales; family Orchidaceae; genus Dendrobium; species Dendrobium huoshanense. The sequence goes on from CM028346.1 coordinate 12,400,440, forward strand.
ATTGAATGAAATAAATGGCAAGATAAGCCAATATAGTCCACTATCTAAATATTTACTTACGTTTTTAGCATCCAACTTATAGGAAATTCACTTCTTGAACATGATAAAGTAAATTTAAGTTTAATAACAAATTTTTTGTAATCAAATATCCCCTATAATTCAAGGAGATAAAATAGAAGTTACTTTTTTCTTTGCATACAAGATGAGCTTGAGGGAGGTACATAAAAATCTTAATTTCTATAAAAAGGATGATTTCTTCTTTAGTTTCCTTCATGCAATTTTAATAGAACATTAAAAAGGGAGAGTATTCGTCATATAACTAAAACACAATTGAGAAATCCTTTTACTTCTACCTTTCTTTGTAGTTCTTCTTTCTTTAAAGTATCCCTAGTATTAGTTCAATTCAACTTTGAGCATCACAAAATAATGTTCATAACCAACCATCTTCATGCAACTTTTATATATAGTTATATTTATCTGTTGAAATCCACAATAATGTGGCTTATGCTTCTATTCTTACAACTTATTTAGGTGCAAATCATTTATTCTTTTTATTGAATATGATGCACTCTTATGTCAAACTTGACTTCTATACTTCTCTTTTTCAGACGAATATGTGTATATGATTCTGCTACACACAGCTAACCTAGGCTTGTCGGTTGAGAGATTAGGCTTTTAACTAAGAGGTCTTGGGTTCGAGTCTTTGTGTATGTGTTATGTGTGTGAGTTTTCCTTAAATGGCCTAAATGTCCCAAAAAAAATATAACTTTAAAAAAATAAAAATAAAAATGTGTATATGATTAAATTGTGGTATTAATCTTAAAGCTAGTTTTTCTTGTTTGGAAGCTGTGGCTGATCTGAGAGAATTGTCTTTGGAGGTAAATTTTGGGGATGTTGTGCCTTCTGGCCTCCCTGTATCTCCAATCCGGAATTTGGTTAATTGTGTTGGATCCTCTCCTTTGAATTCTATGGAATGGGATGTTGTTTCTTTGCCTGTTAATTTGGATTTGAATGTGCCTGTTAATATTCAATCTGATTTATGTCCTAATGCTATCTCGGAGGGCAATGCCACTTTTGTTAATATTCTTATTTTAGCAATGTCCAACAATGAATTGAAGTCTCATGTGGCTTAGTATGTGAATAACTCTATTTTGATTCAAAATGATTGACTAGTTTTGGATGATTCCCTTTCTTCTCCTTCTTGGGGGGGGGGGGAATTTGATGACTTTGAAGAGGAGATGGTAGTACGTTTTGTTGAACAAGGTCGTCTCAATGTCAGTGGTAAAAGGAGTAAAAGTAAATACAAGAAAAAATAGGCTTTGGCATTTTCTATTACTGTTATGGCAGTGGTCTTTGTTGGCTTTGTGGACGATGATGAGGAGGCCCTCAGCTTCCCCTTGTTGTCTCGGTTGGTTGGCAACCTGGTTGTTTAGGTGCAGGGGGCTTCCATTTCTGAGTCTGTTTAGGATTCTTATCCTGCTCTGCTTGATATTTTTGGATTTTGTTGTCTTATGTTGTTTCTTGCTCTTCTATCGCGTTGGCTATTGGCCAGTTGGTGTTGCACTCATTTTCTTCTTTCAATAAAATTGTTCTTTTGGTTAAAAAAAAAATTAGGTGCAGTTCATTTATTATTTTTATTGAATATGATGCACTCTTATGTCAAACTCGACTTCTATACTTCTTTTTTTCAGACAAACATGTGTATATGATTTTGCTATTGATTCATGAGTAAGAAAGAAAATTCTAAAGGGGAAGCACAAGTTATCAATATAGATTTGAATTAAAAACTTAAGATCCTAAAAAAATGTTACATCAAAAGACCGAAAGTCATTAATGGTTGTAGTTAAGTAATTAGGTGCTATTTAGATATGTTAAGACAATCTCTAAATAGCTAATGAACCATACTTGAGCTATCTTCTATTATTTGACTATCGCTAACCAAATATCTATAGTTAGATTTCAAAATTATTCTATGTTTTCAAAAAATATGATTAAGATAAGTGTTTTTGTTTTATGTAATTAACATATGTTTCCTATCAATCACATTTTAGCAAAAAAATTTCTTTATTATTTTTTTACTCATAATTTTAGGGAAATAATTTGGAAGCAATAATTTCACCAATGATTAAAAAAATGTTCAGTGCAAATTTTCAAAGGATGTGATTTATAATTCATATTACTAACATATTATGTATTGTATGTGAAGTTACTCTATTTACTATTTATAGAGGACAAAGAAAAAATACAGTCATAAATAGAGTAACTTCACATACAATACATAATATTTCAATTAGTTATACATTTTAATGAAAAATATGTTAATTAGTTAAAACTTTTAATGAAAAAAATACAGTCCTTTGGATAAAATTAATTTAACCAACTGTTACTATTTTGAGCCAAGTAGTTCATATCAGCTATAATCTGACAATCAAACATCTGTGACCAACTGGGTCTTAAAGTAATATTTCAGAAGTTTTATTCTGAATACAGTCAGGAGGTACTAAATAAGTGCAAAATAATTGTTGCTTATGATATTTTATTCTTGAAATCCTTGCACAAAAAACTGAGCCATATTCATATTTAAAACATATTAACTTAAATATTCAATTTTAATGACATACATAAGATTCATAATAATATAGACTTTAAAAGAGTTCCTACAAATAAAAAAAAATCTCATCTTTTTATAATAAAATGACCTTTTTTAAAAAAATTAGTACATTATTTATTTAGTTCTTTCTTGCTTTAAGCATGATTTATAGTTCATAAATGATTTAATATAAAAATAACCAATAAATATATACCCATATAATTAACATAATTTGTATTAAGTCTTTATTATTTATATTATTTTAATTATAAACATAATATACTTTTTTTTTTAAATAAAAATAAGTAATTCTATCCTCTTTTAAACATATTTATTTTCATCAAAACTTATTTAATTCATGAAAAATAAATTATAAGATTTATAGTAATATTATGTTTTAAGAGTATCAAATTAATAATTTTATGAAAATCTCATTTTTAAAGTTATCAACTAATAATTTCATGATAACCTCTAAATTATTCAACAATTAGACAAATAGAAATAAATGCATATAAGTATATAAATTAATATCAAACTTATTAACAAAATAAAACTGAATTATCATAATAACTATTTTACCAACCAATATTTGAAATCTCAGACATTTTTTCTTTCTCCCTCTTTCTCCCAACGACTCTTAAACTTAAATTTCTCCTTCACTCTTGCTTAACTAATTTTTATTAACATAATATTTGCATATATATATATATATATATATATATATATATATATATATATATATATATATATATATATATATATATATATATATATAATTTTAATTTTTTGAGACTTTTAAGCTAAATACGACAAATTCATACACACGTCACACATGGAAGATTCCAAGCAAAAATCTTTTGGTTGATAGTCAAAACTCCCAGCTAACAAACTAAGTGAGCTGTATATATAATTTTCATTCTATAATAACATCATTACATTTTGTAATAAAATTATTAAATTTTATATTATATGCATTATTAATTCTTAAAAAAAATTAATAAAATTATTAAACTTGAGCATTAATATTTATGAAAACTTATTATTTGATTTATTTTCAAGCTTACAAGTTATAATTTAATCTTATGTATAAAATGAAAATATCATAGAAACAAAATTTGAAATAAATATTATTAATAACTAATTATACTTTATTTATAATTACTCTTCTGAATAAAGCTTAACTATGAAGAAACGTTAGCATAACAAATTAGACTATAACAGATACACAGCCCAAGTGGGTCAATTTTCTTTACTGGGTGGAATTCTCAATTATCTTACAATACTGCTACTCATATAGCACTGGGGTTGCTTACATTTCAAACTGTATGTATATTGCAGATCACCACCTCCCATTATTCCATGTTATTCTCACACTTCTAGTATTGTTGTACAGGTGCTACGAATAAATTTGTAATATACACAAAATAAAATGAAACAGATGGCAGACGTACCGAAAACATCAGAAGATAGAGATGCTCAGTTTATCTTGATCTATTGATTGAGAGCTTTGACAATCAACTAAGAGATTTTAAATTCGAAGTTATTGTAGTCCCTTCAGCATTAAATCAACGAAATGCTCGGTTGCATATAAGCTTGAACTATAAGAAACAGCAAAAGCGCACATTGTATTTCATGCATACTGAAATAAACATGTTTGCGAAGATTCTACTCTCCATTTGGCAACATTGTCTGCTCAATTCAATGAGGGCCAACAATTAGTTCATCCTTTGGCTATTCTAAATCAACAAATGTTATCACATAATGGTCATCCATCTTTAAAGAGGGGGTAATGTTGTGATTCCTACAGAAACTATAGAAAGGAAGCCGGCAAAGTTTAGTGCAATCCCAAGTGGAAGGCATATCTCAATGCAAGCCGGCGATAATTATTTGTAAGTGTTTTCTATGTAAGGTGTAATAATAATGAGTTGTATTCAATTGGTTGTTACTTAGGTTTCATTTGGGGAACAATTATTACGTCCTCTGACCGGACGTAGAGTTACGTTCGGCTGCCAATAACATGTCGCCACGTGCTCTTACTCTAAACTGCGCGGCCCGACGACTTGACCCGGAGCGGAACCCGGGAATGCTATGTTCGCGATTTTCTCGGTATTGCTCGGTATTTGCTAGGTATTGCTTTGCAAAAATGAGAAATACCACTCAGTGAAGACCAATACCATGCAAATACCGAGTTGTACCGAGTTTTTTACAACTCGGTACAACTCAGTATTTGCTCAGGATTTGCTCGGTATTTCTAGGTATTTGCTCGGTATTGCTAGAAAAAACTCGATACAACTCGGTACAACTCAATATTTGCTCGGTATTGCTAGGTATTTGCTCGGTATTGCTAGGGATTTGCTCGGTATTGCTAGGTATTTGCTCGGTATTGCTAGAAAAAACTAGGTACAACTTGGTATTTGCTCGGTATTGCTAGGTATTTGAAATATATCCAAAAGGTGATGGGATGTTGTTCGGCTCGTCAAGGATTTAAAAAAACGCACGTGTGAGAACCCAAAAAACAGCGGGTCGGGTCGGCGACTTTTCTTCATACTACGTGGCGCTAAAATATTGATGGCCGAACGTAGAGGAGCGTACGTTCACCGGACCGAATAAAAGTTCTCATTTGGGATGACTTTCTTATTGCTTCTTAAAGCAGCTTTTTTGTTAAAAAAATAAATTATTTATACTAAAAAGCTGAAGCAATAAGAAAGTCATCCCAAATGAAGCCTTAGTTTGTTGGCATTAGTTGTAACTAATTGCAACTGTCAAATGGCAACCGAACTCATATAATTTGAATTCAAAGCTATAAATATAGAACCATAGCTGGCAGGGTTTCGAGAAGAATTTCCCTATTGTGTTTCTTGTCTTGTTTATTAGAGAGCTTTGTTCGATTGGGAGTTTATAGGAACACAAAGAGCTCTTTGGGAATAGGATTCGCAACAAACATTATGAGGTTATCATTTAGAACCTACTTTCATGCCTGAATCATCAAGCAAGTTTCAAGAAAGCCATTAAATTAGTTTCACTCACTGAGAAATTACACAAAAAATGGTAATAAAGAATCAACACCTAATGAGAATTTATGGAAGCAAGAAGAAAGTACCAAAAATTCAAAACTTACAGATCTATAGCTGATCATGGAAACTAAGAAAGAATAACGCAAGTGGACAGATGCATAACCTACGAAGCTGACATTAGTGACGAAGGACGATGGGTAAAATGTAACAAAGGAAGTTTCTTAGCTGACAGCAGCCACAGCGGAATATTGGCAGAGGAAATGAAGTACACATCTGTGATCCAAGATAAAGCAGTAGGGATGGCTTACAAAGATGTTCAGGTACTTAAGAGCAGAACAAAACATGAAAAATCAATCGGCTCCCCAAAAGAGATGCTACAATATAGAAGAAAATGTTATCTACCTTGCAAATATATATAGGTGGGATCAAATATATGATGGGAGTTAGAATCGCAGCTCTGAGCATTCTTTGGAATGTGAAGGTTTTTGTGCAAATAACTAACGCAGTCGTAAAATAAAAAGACAAATGGGTGGACAAAGGTTTGAGGTTTTTACGGACACAGCTTTGCGATCCTAATCAACAGTTATTGATTTCTCAAATGCACTTGGTATTTTCTTTCCTTCGAGCCCCTATGTGCATATCAAAAAATTTAACTCTACACTCTTAAATCATGATATCGATCAAATGCATTCGATATATACTTATCTGAATTATACGAATAAAAAATATAAGTTGGATGGAATTATCTCAATAGAAATAATATTTTGTATTTCCATATTGCTTACTGAAGTTGGATCCCTCCGGGACTGATTCAAAATGGTTCAAAACTGAACCAAACCAACCTTTCTTCAAGCTATTGTTCAAACTGAGATCAGAACCTCGATTTCAAATCAACATTCTCATCCTTGTCACTAGAGATGGAGACATTCATAGGCTAGGGTGAAAATGACGAAGATGAGGATTAAGACCTTTAAAGTTACTACAAATTGTACGATGATGGACATGGGGACAAAAGAATGCAAGTTGCTGTGTGAGGAGATCAATGTGTAATGAGTTTAAGATGAGAATGCAGTGGAGACACTGATCATGTTCTATCGCTACAAGAAAATTAAGGGATACCAGCGGAATTTTCGGCAGTCCAAAACCGTTGGAAATTCCAGCAGTTTAACTGCCAGTTTTTTCTGGCAATTAATCCAATGGAATAACTACTGGAATTTCTGACAGTTTTGGACCACCGGTATCTTCTGGATTTGTTGTATTTTCCGTCAGATTCCAATATATTGGTGCAAGGAAAACCTTGCAGAGGATATTGTTGGATCAAAGTTTGTCCGTAAGTGATATCTGACCTTACTAGTAGATAACATAAGAAATAGAACCCGAAGACTTGTGGGAAAGTATGAAAAGAAGAAGATTTGGAAAAAAAAGTATTTTAATGGCACAATAATGCATTTGGAATGTGCCAAAAGATCCTAAATTTGCCTCTTCACCGTTTATTTATAGGGATCTGAAGACTACAATGAATGTTACACCAAAAAATATAAAAATTACAATAATAAATGAAACCCAGTACATACGACCTTGGGCACATGTCTTGCTCTGATAGGCATTGGAAATTACCACTACTTTCTAGTCCAACAAATCACCATCGAAACAAGTTCCCTTGTGCCGAGTGTTCATGGGCGAGTGAATGAAGGAAATAAGTCCTCAAATAGGTTGAGCAAGAACTATTGTCGGCGAGTCCTTTGACACTGCTGGAAACCCCTCTAATGGAGTACTTAGGCTGCCTTAATGTGAGAGGCAAGCCTACTTAAGTTGCAGGGAATGTTGACTCCATGATCGACTAAGTGTAGGTGAGCTTGAATCTTCTTAGGAAGATCCTATCCTATGATGCACCGACACGGACACAGCGACACGGACACGACACGACACGGACACGAGACACGGCAATTTTAAAAAATATAGGACACGAGTACGACGTAGACACGGCATAATATTTTTTAATATAATATATAATAATTTTTAAAAATATAGGACACGGACACGGCGTGGACAGATGTCTCTTTTGAACCTTCACCTAATCCACCCCCCGCCAGTAGCATAACTCATTTTGCTAACAAACCAATCATACATATGAGTACACCAAATTAAATTGATATGAAGTGAAATCAAAATATCCCAATAATAAGACAACATGAATACAACAATATACCAGTCTGCCGGGGGCCCAAGGGGGCGCTGCCCTCTGGCGGGGTTCGACCCGGAACAAAATTTTATTGTAAGAGTAATTTTGAAGTTCTGCTTATTTTTAAAGTTCGTAAGTTGTTTATATGGGAAGATACCGAGCATGTACCTAGCAGTACCGAGCATGTACCTAGCAGTACCGAGCATGTATTGAGCGGTACCGTGCATGTACTGAGCAATACTGAGCATGTACTGAGCGGTACCGAGCATGTACTGAGCAATACCGAGCATGTACTGAGCAATACCGATCATGTACTGAGCAATACCGATCATGTACTGAGCAATACCGAGCATATACTGAGCGGTACCGAGCATGTACTGAGAAATACCGAGCATGTACTGAGCAATACCGAGCATGTATTGAGCGGTACCGAGCATGTACTGAGCGGTACCGAGCATGTACTGAGCGGTATCGAGCATGTACTTAGCGGTACTGAGCGTGTACCTAGCGATACCTCATTTAATAACCGGACACGCGTGTCCGATTTTAATTTTAATTTGTTTAATTGCGACACTCCAATGCCGTGTCGGACACGTGCCCATGCCGTGTCCGACGCGTGTTCATGTCCGAGTCCGACACGTGTCCGACACTGCATACCCTCTCCAAGTGCCGTGTCGGTGCATCATAGATCCTATCCTGTAACTAGGTTGATGAATTTCAATGATAGCTCATCGTTCGAGGTGAAAATGTGTTACCTTAAGAGTATACTTCTTGCAAGAGGGATGAGTCCTCCAAACTTGAGGGGCACTATGTGAACCCTTGGCATTTCTATAAAAAATGAGTACCACAAGCTTGATTTATCAAGTTAAGAATGGCTAACCTTAAGGAATCCTCATTGTTGAGGTTGACGGGGTTTGAATTCTCCCATTATAATTTATTAAATACATGTTAAACATCTGAGATGATATGTACGAGTATACATTTAATTCCCCGATTCAATTGTCCCTTTGAAAAAACAATTAGCGAAAATAACAAGTGAATTAATATCAAGAAAGTACTGTGGCTACAAATAGTTAAATAAGTAGATGCAAAGTAACTGCTCTATTTTTTTATTATAGCCTCGTGTGCCACATTGATTCCTCATGATAACAGTGATGTGATACCACTCGCATCTTTCTCCTATAAGAAGCAATACAATGCTTGATGTCCTTGCACCTTTGGACATTAAGTCAAACCATTGCATATTGCAAGTAAGAGAAAATTGGCCTCATCTAAGGATATCTCTTTAACATTTAGGAAGGCAAAGTGAGTTCTCTTGAACGTCTAATAGAGGCAACGATTATCAAGGAGGTAGCTTCCACTGTGGTTGAAGCAACCTCAGTTGGAACTGAGTTGACTGCTATAGGTTGGAACTGAGTCGATTGCTATTAAGCCCCAGGATCTAATGGAAGAATTAAACATAATCCTAATTATCTCGTTCTTAATATATGGCATGCCATAACCAACTAAATATCCCAAAGTAAATAAACAATATAAACAGTTATTCACGATTCATTTCATATATTCATTCCAAAAGATATATATATACAAATAATCCAACACATCAAAATACAAATGACTAGACTAACAAAATACCTTCTAGCAAAACTAGCTCCTAGCGAACTCCAACTTTATCAATTTCTACTTAGCAGGATTGTTCTTTTTTCCTGAAATAACACATAATTTACAGAGTAATCAACTACTTGCTCATAGGCTCTCCCAAATTCTATCAAAGAAATAAAAATCTACATTTGTAGAGCTATATAAATAAAAGATTTCACAAATTATTTAGATAACATTTATAAAGGTAATAGAGATTAACTTTATCATTGATGAAATATTAAAATTGAGTTTGTTTGTGATTGTATATTTAACTTTACTAGAAGGATGATACTTGTATATATATCAAAAACATAAGCTTGAACATAGCTTGGGTATCACTTGAACTTGTTTGTTAACATCAAAAACATTAACTTCACCTTAACATAATTTAACTTTGAACATAAGAGTTAATACATTATATAATGAATTTGTAATGTAGTTTATGAGATATGATATGCACATGTGCTAATATCTGCTTATAATTGCACTTCCACTTATGTCTCTCTTAATCATCCTGCACATACATAAGGAAGATGGGATAGACCAAGCCAAATTTCCTTTATAACTTCATTTACAGTTATAACTTTCTTAATCATCTCGCACTATGTAAGGCAAATGAAGGAACAACAGAATAGAGCAAAACAAAAATAGACAAGGGCAGGCCCTTTTGATATTTTACATGTAGTGCACTTAAAAATCTTCCATATCAAAACTTTCATCTTGACATAATACACATATATAGATATTATCATGTTTGACACATATATACAACATTTAATACAAACATGAAAATGCATGATTTGCCACATGTGCAATAGTTCAAGAGAGAACACGATAAATTTACAAACATACTCAAGAGTTGTCATTTTGAAAACTATTCATAGACATTTAAAACATCATTTTAAAACATTTAGTGAATTGTAGCAAATGCCAAAAATGAAATTCATTAAAAAATATCTAATGTATAGTCAAGGTCACAATTAGGATTATGACTCATTCAAAGAGAAAATTAAATTGCCTAGGAAATCACAACTTGAAATATATCTTAAAATGTAAAAGATTGATAGGAAGGTTGAGTGAGACATCTTATATTTATGGAAAGGTAACTAGTATAGGCTTCCTGAAGTGGCAGCTATTTCTCGACATGTTCTATGCATTCCTATTTCTATTATAATTTCCGAAAGTGCTTTAAGTAACAGTGATAGAGTCTTAGATCAGTACACAAGTGCTCCAAAACATGACATTATTGAAGCCTTTATTTGCACTAAAGATTGGTTATATGGAGAACAAGAAAATTGGTCGATTAAATATAAATTTCATTTTAATTTATTTTATCTCCTATGTTTGTTGTAATATATGTTTTTTTTAGTTGTGAATGATCCAGAACTTGAGTGTTACTAAGGGCATCATGAACTTAAATTTAGAAGAAACTGCAGGTGAAGTTGGATATGGTTCAATTAACAGGGTAGCGTTGTTTGTGTTGGGGAGGAATTTTAAGAACTTGCTAAGGAACATGAACTTACAGTTTCATATCTAACGTATCGTTTATATTTCCTGCTCAATGCTCATAATCTTATTCTAAATTCTGCTGGGTTTTTTTACTGCTGCTTGTGGAGATCTGTTACCAATTACTAGGTAGCTCAGTAGCTGTAGTGGATTCTGTTCTATAACTTCGATCTTCCCTGGCTGACGTTCTCTAGATTTTTTTTTATGTTCCCGTAGTGCTCTGTCTCTCACAGTAATCTTGACTTAGTGGATTCGGTTCTGTTGTGGATTCAATAATCTTGAGCTTACTTACGTAGTGGCTGTGGTGGAATCAGTTCTATTGTGGCTGATGTTTTCTGGACTTGAATTTTCTGCATAGTTTATTGTTCAATTTTCTAATATTAGGTTGTTGAACGCAGGCTTTTATGCTTCATAAATGTTTTGACTTGGTTCCTATTGGAGTTTGTGGAGCTTATGCCATATGGTTTGGAGTTTCTTACCTAGTGGTTGATGAATTCATTCGTTCAGTTATAGCTGATACTTTTTGGACTTGAATTTTTTGCATAGTTTATGGTTATTTTCTAATGTCTACTTGTTGAATGCAGAATTTTATGCTTCATAATTTTTTTGACTTAATTCTTGTTGGAGTTTATGCCATATGGTTTGGAACTTTCTTACCTAGTAGTTGTGGTAGATTCGGTTCTGTTGTGGCTGATGTTTCTTCTATGGTGGATTTGATTCTGTGGTGAATTTGTTTCTATTAAGCGGGTGCCAATACATGCTATTAATTGTTCAACTGTTCTGTCCCATACACCATGCCTGTGGTGGTTTTGGTTGTGGTGTTGTTAAGCAATTTTTTTTTTAAGTGGCAATGACGAAAATACCAATTAAAGTGAAACCATTTGGTGCAAGTGCAATCATGTGGCATTTGTGTTAGCTTAGATTGAGCAGATACAACCTAATTGAGCAGATACTAACTGAGCAAATACAAATTGCAACCTTTGATGACAATATTAAAATTCACTGATATTTTCTTAATTGATAGATTTTTTGGAGGGATAATCTGACCTTGCATTTTAATTTTTTTTCTAACTCGCAATTTTCTCAATTTTTAGAAAATGTGTATGTGATATCAACTGATTCAATCATTCAACTACTTTTTTTCCAGTTAAAAATGCAATTTAGAACAAATTCAGCAATACTTATGGCCTTATGGGGGGAGCACACCAGCAAAACCGAAAAGCTTATTAACTTGCATGTAAAAATATATTTGTAGTCTTCTACCCATTATTGAATCGGTTAAACATTTTAGTTTAGCATTAAAATTATCTAGCATCTAAATTATTTGGAAGTAAATTATCAAGCTATAAATTGCTGAATCTGTTAATTATTATTTGCATTTTTTTAAAATAAAAGTTAACTGTTTCAGTGGAAGACTCAAGTTTCCAAAAAATATTTTTGTCTAGCGTTACAAAAAAAAAAACAAGAAAAAAAAAACTCTATAACACTTACAATATCATTTGAATTGCAGAAATAAAATTAAAAACCGATCGAGTTGGGGTGCCGGGTCAAGTTCAAATTTGAGAATTTGACTCGGTTTGTAAATCGGGTTGGGTTCAGTTCAAGGGAGTTGAAGATGGGTCAATTTGGGATTGGACCCAACCCGACCCAAAAATACATTTTGACACTCCTATAATCGACCTCCCACCTACCCTGATTACCCTCCACTAAGGGTATCAATGTTCAAACTAGTGGAGATCATTCAAAATAAGGAATTCCTTACGCGAACATCGCCGATGAAAACTACTAGCAACCCTCACGACAACTCCAAATATTGTGCCTTCCATAAGGACCATGGTCACGACACAGAAATGTCATCACCTTCGTGGCCTCGTGGAGGAATTAACTAAAACTAAGAAGTTAAAGGAGTTGAAGCTCGCCGAGTCAGGTCGGCAACCAGGGAAAGACCCTATAGAGGGCAATGCAAATGAGCTAGTACTAGCTCGCATAGTGCATATAACCGCATGGTACTTGACATCATGGGCAAAGAGAGCGTGAAGAAGACAAACCTACTGAAGGAAATCCTCATAATGACGCAATAGTCATCACCGCACTCATCTTAACTACCAAAAAGGTAATATTTTGGATACAAGGAGCTCAGTGATCTTCATTTTTAACTTCGTTTTTTATGAGATGAATTTGTTTGCTTCCTAGCTAACCCTTACTGCGGGATCTCTTTATGATTTTTTTGGCGAGCACCGTGACATAGAGTACTTGTCCTATCAATTACTTGGGGTGAGGAAGAACACCAGTACCGTGATGGTAGACTTCATAATAGTCAAAGACCTAACAACCTATAACGTTATATTTGGCAGGCCTCTACTAAACAACTTTAGGGTAGTGGTATACACCTACCACGTCACTGTCAAGTTCTTAGTGTAAGGGAAAGAAATTATGGTGGTGAGGGGTGACCTCACCCATCTGCGCACTGCTATCTCAGGGCGGTTGGCAAATGGCAGTCACCTCGGAGGTCTTCCAACTAGCTGTATAATGGGGTCCAGGCCTGGAGACCTCTAAGAAAGCCAAAGAACTACCTGTCGTGGAAGGGGAATAAGGCAAAACTCTTAGGATCAATGTGAAACCATAAAACCATTTAAAGTGAAACCATTTGGTGCAAGTGCACTCATGTGGCAATGGCAGCAAGAGTGACACACCAGATGGATTATATGTTGGACATGCAGCAGCGTCAATGCACCTATGCTTCACAGTTTAATGAAGCATTGGTCGGGATGTTTAGGAGCAACCCCCTGTTCGAGAGCCCCGACTAACACTTCTTCCTAGCAGCCCTCACATTTGATCCCTATGTATGGCAGGATCCTCCACCATCGTTTCAAACAGTAGTAATAGAGGCAATAACAAGAGATGATGATGATGATGAGGAGGAGGATGTTTGATGTTGTTTCTTGTTCTTTGTTTTTATTTTGTTTCTTTAAGACAGATAATGATGTATGTTTGTAGTTGTATTGGGACACTGGAGATGGGGATAAAAGTGAACTTAAATCATTGTTAGTTAGATGTATTGACTTGTTGGCTTGTGAGACTTTGATAGTAGTGAGCCTAGGTCATTGCTATTTGGCTATGTTGAATGTATGGACTTCAGTACCCTATGGTAATGTTATTGCATACTTCATTCTATAGGCATGTTATGTTTATATAGTTTATTATGTATTTACAATTGTTGTATTATGTTTTTATCCTGTTAAATTTCCTACCAGCTTATAGTATTGATTATTCCCTATCATTATTCAATTTAGCTTTTTTATATTCATTCAATTTTTATGAAATTTGCAAATTAAAACAAATTAGAATAGGAATAATACTGGGATATACTCTGAGAGACAGGATACGAAACGAGCATATCCGTGGAAAGGTTGGAGTAGCTCCAGTGATAGATAAGATTAGAGAGTGGCCTTAGATGATTTGGTCGTATAAAACGACAGCCTTCTAATGTCCCAGTTAGGAGAGTAAATGTATTACATTTGGTCAATGTTAAGAAAGATAAAGGTAGACATAAAAAGACTTCGAAAATATTAGAAATGATCTTTCAATAATAGATTTAAATGAGAATTTGGCTCTAATGACATAGTGAAGAAAAAAGGATTAATGTAGCCGACCCCACATGATGGGATAAAGGCTTAATGTTGTTATTGTTGTTGTAGGAACAATACTAAACTATAAGTGCTTAATTGAATGAGCAAATAACAATAATTACAAATTAGAACAATCCTAACAACAACTAATAAAACCTTTTAAGTTAATACTTCATATTAAATTTAACTACTATATCACAAATGCGCTTGATTACTAGTTGTAACTGAGCGACAATGTTTAGAAAATAGTAATGCTCATATTAATTTTAAAATTATGTATAAATTAAGCATGGCATTAAGAAGATTTATAACAACCCTTAATTAGCTTAAATTTAGGTTACTTAAAGGGCCAAAACAAGCAAGTATTCACATCATTACTACAATATTCCAAAAAGTAGGAAAAAAAAAGAAGAAAAATAATAAAAAAAGAGTATTGGAATATGAAAAATTGGTACTTGAAAAAGCTCGAATTCTTGAAGAATCTAATACTTAATTAAACAAGGGAAGTGTGTGAATCCTATTACATATTCATGTTTATATATAAATGGCAATGCTAATTGAAGTATGAAAATTTTATAAATGTTAAATCAATCAACCTAACTAAGAAATTGAACATACACATGTAGATGGGCTTAGTATAGATATTAATGGAAATGATTAATTAGGATGTTTATTAATGATTTTTTTTAATTAAAATTACTAACCTATGATTCTTACAATTAACATCAAATTAGTGATGTATTTTTCTATATTTAATCATTTTAACATGCAATTTTGTTAGGAATGATGAATTAATCAAAGGTGTAATCACGTTGCTTGAGGACAAGCAAAGCTAAAGCAGGAGGGAATTTGTTAAGTGAAAATTAGGTCAATATTTTTTGGATAAATTTTATAAAATATTTATTTAAGTTAATGTTGTGCAGGAAAAACTCAAAAAAAGCCACAAATATCAAAGTTTGAACTAATATCGTGGTGCCCC
The DNA here is from genome assembly GCA_016618105.1 of Dendrobium huoshanense. Taxonomy (NCBI): domain Eukaryota; kingdom Viridiplantae; phylum Streptophyta; class Magnoliopsida; order Asparagales; family Orchidaceae; genus Dendrobium; species Dendrobium huoshanense. The sequence continues at coordinate 12,415,981 of CM028346.1, forward strand.
TACCAACAACACCACAACGTCATCAATGCCTGTCGCAACTATGGAAACACCATGGCGCTCTTAGTTTGAGAATTCTGTAAATTTAATTCAATGCCACAATGTCAGTAGCACCACATTTGGAAACGCTGTTGTGCTAACTGTTCTGTCATTTTGCAAGTAATTCAAAGCCAAGACGTCGATATTTGAAGCGCCACAACGCCATATTGCCTACCTAAGTGCTGCAACACAATCTTTGCTCCACACCGCAGCATGGCGCCAAATCGCCTATAGTGTCGTGGTGTGGAAGTTAGAGTGATTCACTATGAAACATCGTGTTGATTTAGCCTAATGTCGCAGTGGAGCACAAAGATAGAATGCTAAAGCGCTAGTTCATTATTGTAACACTGCGGCACCAACCTTTCAAGCTCGTTGTTTCTGAGTCTATTTCTGCAGTTGGTATAAATAATTTTCTTTCCACATTTATGAGGGATGGTCATCTATGAAGTGTACAAAATAGTAAGGGAGTGAAAGTTTAACACCTAATATGAAATTAACACCTAGTATGATTCATTATCTCTATAGAGGAATGATAGAACAAATATGAGGATTGAAATGGAAAAATTTCATACCTAGATATAGGAAGAATAGGTTTTTGGGGTATATGGAAATATAATCACTATAGTAAGGTGAGAACCTTGCACACCCTTATAAGCTCAATCGAGATTTAAGGGCGTATATGCTCTTATTCACAACAAACCTTAGAAGGGTGTACAAGGTTTAAAACATATTTAATTTTGATTAATTTATCTTTTTAGCAACAACAATAGTGTGTAGAACATCCCCTCATCACAATTTAGCAGGATTAACTTTGTTATTTGAACTAGATGGTATTAATAAGGCATTGGTATGATATAATTTTCCTCATGTGATCAAACTATTCACTTTATTACTTAATCAACACGTGTACTTATAAACTCATTTGTAGATAGTAGGAAGAACATAAATCTAATGGCTCATTTCAACCAAAATGAGGCGCACGCCTCACATGAAAAGGTCGAGGCATGTTCCTCGAGGTGCTTCTCACCTAAATTGCACTGAGGTGTACCTCTTATTGTACAATTTTAAAAAGTGCTCCTTAAACAAGGGACCATGATCCTATTTATATTTTAAGAACGGTTATTTATTTTAGTTCATCATAAAAATAAAATAAGATATCTAATATCTTTAAATAATAAATTTCATGAAAACTTAATGAGATGCTTTACTGCTAAATTCAAATTAATCATTATTTTGATCTTAATTTAAATAGACTTAAAAAATGAGTATTATAAAGTTCGATTGAGACAATTTTTTATAGTTTTTCTTTCAAAATTACATTAATACTTCAGTTTAGCCAACATTTTTTTGTTTTTTTTATAAGTTTTTGTGATAACAAGTAATTTTTTATAATCATATTTGCTAGAATATAGTAGCTATATAAAGTTATTACTAATAGGAAAAGTAATTCTACTTTTTCAACAGAAAAAATTTATAATACTTACAATGGTTTTTCAAAACTAATTGTACAAAATATATAATTTTCCCATACGGACCAATACCTTTTTTTTTTGGAAAGAAAAATATATAGCAAATTTTTATAACCATCACATTTGATTATAAATACTAATTTTCATTTAAAGAATGTTCTAAAAAATTGAAATATAATTATAACTAAATAAAATTATAGCAACTATGTCTAAAACAAGACTGAAAGAAAAAAGGCCCAAAAGGTACGACATACCAAACATAAACTAAAATACATGTCAAATACCTTCAAACCCAGTAGCCATCTTCAACACTATTTCTTGAGAAGAACAGAATTCGGAAAAGAAATAGAGCCGTTATTCGGAGCTCCCTTCAACCCTAGAATAGCCGTTACAAGATTATAAACCTCAATATTCTGAAACGAATGGATCTTCTTCCCCTTTGCAAACCTCGGCCCATGAGCCACAAAAAAGGTTCTCATGGAGAACAGCAAGTTATCATAACCATGAGACCCTCCGCATTCATACGTCTTCTCCCTCTTAGACTCCACTGTATACCCTTCTTCTACAAGTCCAACTATCGCTGGAATCCGGTTGCTTTCAGCATAATGAAACCGCTCCGGCAAATCTTCCTTAAGATACACTCTCAGCATATCTCCATTCCCAACTTTTCCTGAGCTAAGTCCCTCATTCATCTTCTGCACAATTTCAGCAGAAGAAACTCCTGATGGAGGTTGAATGGTGAGCAGAGTACCAGCAGAATTGATCCAATTGTCCTCAATTTGAATCCAAGGAGCCAATTCGTTCAAAAACACATATTTCTCATCGCAGATGCCTGCCATTCCATGATCACCGAGCAGAATAATGGTGACTTCCTCAAAAATTCCTCTTTTTTCTAACCCAGTAATCAATCGTCCGACTACAGAATCCATGTTAGCTACAGCTTTGGTGATTTCTGGGTGATCAGGGCCATAGATATGCCCTTCTCTGTCCGGATCCTCGAAGTAAACCATTGAAAGGATAGGAATCTCCTTGTCGGGTAGATTGAAATATTCCAAAATGTCATCGACCCTTTTGAAGAAAGGGGTGGAAGAGTTATATTTAGGGCAGAATTTGGGAGGACAGGTCCAAGCACCCTTTTTTACCTCAGTTCCCGCCCAGAAATAGCCGGCCGCATTAAATCCATTGCGGGCGACGGTCTGCCAGAGCGGCTCTCCGAGCCACCATTTTGGGTCGTGGTTGCTGGCCGAGAACCAGTCGGTTGGGTTCTCAAGGTCGGGGAAGTAGTTGTTGATTATGCCGTGGTAAGGAGGGAAGAGGCCAGTGGCGATGGAATAGTGGTTGGGGAAGGTGAGGGTAGGGAAGACGGGGATGAGACCTTCGTCCGCTGAGGTTCCTTCGGCGATCAAACGGCCGATGTTTGGGGTAGAGGTTTTTAGATTGTATCCGAAGCGGAAGCCGTCGAAGGAGAGGATGATGACCACGGGATGGGGGAGCTTGGAGAGAGAGCGGGCTTTGACAGAAGAGAGGGAGAAAGAGGGAGAGATAAGGCGGAAAGCGAGGAAGATGGAGAGGGAAGAAACGACTATGAGAGAGAAGAGTGTTAGGGATTTGGGGTTCTTGAGGGGAGATGACAAAGAAGGGGGTTTGGAGATGAGAGAGGTGGTGGGTGTTTCTTCATGGTCCGTTTCTTCATAGTTGTATTCTTGGTGCGCGAGCATTATTGGGATGGAGGCCATTCAAGGTATAGCCGGGGAGATTGCCGACCAGCAATTTACTTACACTGATGCACTGATGATGAGTTCTTAAAAGAAGAGGCGAAGAGTGTTATATTTTTTATGCTATTTAAAATTATATATATATATATATATATATATATAAAGAGTAAATTTTATATTTTAAATACATAAATTTCATAATTTTGAGTTCTTTTTTCTGAAAATGGCCACAAATTTTTATTTTTTTTTGCAATAAGGGAAAAAGACATTTCTTTTGGTAGGTCAGGGTTGGAAAAAATAGATTAGTACAATTTTTTATTGTACAACTAATAATATAGAAATTTGAGTTCAGATCAAGTCAACCAGATTCAAGTCAAGTCTGGCTGATTCAAGTTAACTTAACTCGATCTCATATCAGAAGAAATTTGCTAAGTCTACAAATGAATTCATCCCAAGCAGGCTATTATGACCAATTAAGTTGTCCAAAGCAAATGAGTACAACCTATCAAGTAAACCGTAGTGATTCCTCAAGTGGGTTACTTTCTTTATATGAGAAACTATTGATTGATAACTCATCTTCTTATGAACACCAAGCCATCAATTTCTTATTAGCTTTGTGGATGGCTTCCTCAAGTTAGATCTTCTAACTAAGCCACACAATGCTTATATATATATATATATATATATATATATACTCTCTCTCTCTCTCTCTCTCTCTCTCTCTCTCTCTCTCTCTCTCTCTCTATCTATCTATCTATCTATCTCTCTCTCTCTATGTTATTTCATAGAATCAAGTGCTTCTCAATCTAGAATTGTATAATTTTCTCTTAATTTCTCAACTTTCTTTTTGCTCAGCACTCTTCATATAATTTGCTTATAATTTTAAATTCAACATCATCAATGGTGCAATGAGTGTGGAGCATGCCATAAATAAGGAGAGGAGTACTTTGTGAATCGAAACTACAACAAAAAAGTAGAGAAGAATAGGTGAACATAGAGAACAAATAGGTACTTGTAACTATAACAAAACTTTCATAATTTGAAAAGATAAAAGAAGATTCAAGGCACACTAGAATGAATGACATGGCCACATTGGGTGGAGTTGCTAGTAAAATCTTTTGATTTTATTTAGAGGAGAAGAAGACTTTTTAGAACTAAAGTATGGCCTTCTACACCAGTGAAAATGAGGGTTAACTTTGGGTGGCATAAGTGGAAGTAAAGTTATAAGTAGACATCGAGAAATGCTTATCATGATTCATATTCTACATATTTTGTTAAATAAATTAAGTATAAAAGCAAAGAATATTCTGTTGATAATTACCCTCTTACACTTCAATGAAAGTATAATTGATGTTATATGAATAAGTACACTTTGACGCCCATGTAAAAGTATAAATGAAAGTACATGTTAATGTATACAAGGTTTGAGTTTAAGTAGCAAGTTCTAGAAATGTTAATCTTGATGCATGTTACTCGTATAAGTAATCCCTCTACTTTTCTTTTATAAAGAACAAAGACATTAATTTCTATTAATTTAGAATTAAAATTAAAACTTTTTGTTATTTATACATTATAAATCTGGGCATGAACATTTATGGTAGGAATTAGGATAGCCTATTAAGCATTTGATTTCTTGCACTGTTTCTTTATTAAAGTTAAAGAAAAGACAAGGGTCTGGTGGAGTAGAGTTTGATAAGGGTAGGACAATCAAGTGCTTCTACATTAAGATATTTTGTAATCCAGTTATTATATTTTGATGTATAGAACAAATTTGGATTTCATTATTTGTAAATTATTCTTTTGGAACTGAAATTTAGAAGTTCCTTTATGTTATTTAATTGTTTTGGATTATTTACTTGTCTCATATTATGGTTGAGACAATTAGGTTCAAGGCTTAATTCTTCCATTAGGTTCTAGGGCATGACAAAAAGCCCTTTTTGGGCCTTTTCTCAATATTGTCTTGATGAAATGTAAGCCCTATATTTATAATAAAATGAATAAATCAAACACTAAATTTTCATTTTAAAATTCAATATACATTTTTTTCCTCCTAATCATCTGCCTCCTTTAAAAAAATGAGATATAAGCTTTTACATTTATGTTACATATGCCATTTCTTATGACATTTAAAATAAATAATATCCTCATTATTCCTATTAATGAATTCAGTAGTAGTTTTATTATTTTCCCTAACTAGTGGAGGTTAGACATAATACTAGTCCTTCAAATAAAATAATTGGTCTACTATATTTTAAATATAAAGATGGTATATACTTTTTTTTTATTTTTAAATGAGGAGAACATAATAAAATGCATCCTCTAATGGTTTGAGGATCGTAAAGTTTTACCTTTTTTTAATTTCACCTTAAGACCTATGATAAAATTGTTGCTAAGTAGCCTATTATTATCATAACATTGTGTCCTAGCCACTAAGTCCTCAAAAGAGTAAGAGTATTATATCACTCACATATTCTCTTGCCTAAATTTCATTAAATATTCATGAGCTTTTTATTAGGATGTCTAGGATAATATTTTGATCATAGCATCTGCTTCATTTCTACCTATATGAGGACTACCTTTTCTAGCATTTATTCCTTTATTAAAATATTTTACTCATATATTTTTACATGACGAGGAAGTTTCATTTCAGAAAAAGTTATTTTTTGTAATCATCCATCTGATACTATTAAAAAAATCATTCATTTTTCTAAGCTAGTTGAGGAATTTTTGGGGTCATAAACCCCATCAAACGTGGGAGCTTTAACTTTGACTTTCTTAATCATATCACTAAACTCATTCCCATTTCCTTACTAACCTTCCCTTCCAAAATTATTTTATTCTATAGTTAGATCTAACATTGTGTTTCTCTCCAACATAATTATTTCTAGAAAGGATGGGTTGGGTAGGGCCAAGTTTGCATCGTGAAGTTTAACTATTGGATTTGAATCATCATGGTTTCAAGTAGGGTTTGCATTTTATTATTAATTTCATCAAATGAATTTCACACTTTATCTACCCTATCATCATGATCATTTTCCTTAAATTTTAGATCTTCTACCATCTTAGTTAATCGCTCAAATTGTTGTATAATTGTTGACTTTGGGGTTATGATAATTTGTGAGTGTATTTCGTACAAGCAATGCTAGAAAGTATTTAAATTAAAATGTAAGTATTCTAATGAGTACATGTTGTTATATGATGTAATGAATGACATAAAATGTCATGATATTAAAGCATGTAAAATTTGTCCTACAAAAAATTAGAAGAAGTAAAATTAAACTAGTTCACATAGTAGTTTGAATTATGAGAAGTTTAACTAATTGATGCTCATTGAATGATTTATAATCCTACGTTTATTATAAATTTTAGAGATAAAAGATACTAAATTATTTATTATAATTGAAAAAATCACTAAAATTAATGTCATTCAAGTCATTTCTAACAATAAGTTAAGTTAAAATGCAAGGCAATGTTTATAAAGACATCAATTATATAAAAGTCATGATTTAATAAAATTGCCCTTAGACATAGAAAAAATACTATCTAACAAGAAATATATAATATTAGAAATAAAAATACATAGGAAATGGAAATTACCAATGTACCAAATGAAGAAAGTTCCCTTTTGTAAGTGGTTCAATCTATAGGTATCTTCTTCTACACCCATGATTTGCTATGATACCAATTTTTATGTAGCTTTTGATTGGAGTTCTTCCAATGCCTCCACTTGTATTAGAACATGTTTACTTCTACTTAGAAACTCATGGAATAGTAATGGATGGAAGGTTAAAGTAAAGTTATGAAGTGGTGGAATTAAGGGTTAGTCAAGGGCTTGGAATAAGCCAAAACATGACAAATCGTAGTTTGGTTCTAGTATTTAAAAGTGATGGGTTGTAGGAATAAATAAAGGCTACATACCCTAATACATGGTATGGGAGTGTGTACATAGTGATTCTAGAGTTGATAATGAAATTCGAAGAGATTTTATTGATTTTTACAAGAGTGTAAAACAAGACTAGGTTCACATGGAATCCACCATTGATGGAGAGGTTTTAGGAAGATTTTGGTGTGATTTTAGGGTGTGGTGAAGTAGGTAATTGTTAATGAATCTAAGTGGAGAAGTAGCGTGAATCTACAATAAGATATAGATGGGGGAATGCAACAAAACAAAGCTACTCAACAAAGTAGCACGTAGGAGTTAGCTACCAAGAAATACTTCAATTTAGAATTCAGCTACCAAGCCCCTTCCTTGAGCAAAGCACTCAAATTTTATTTAAATAAACATTAATCTTTTTCATTTCCCTTAGAAAATGATATATAGTTTATTGACTCTATGAGCCCTAATCTTTTGATGATCATGAATACCACCAAAAAAATCGAACTAAGGGTTTAATACAACATATAAAGGAAATACATCCACCATTATGATATTTCTAAAGTAGGTAGAAAAGCTCAAATAGTGATGTCACTAATAGCAGCTCATTCCACTACCTCTGACATTAACGGCTCAGCAAACATCCAACCGCTCACTCATAACAAATCAAATAAATCTTGAGCCTACACATGTAAAGTTGTACCCAACACATCTCTTTATATAACAGATATTACACAAAGTATGTAAGAGTGAGATAATGACACCAATACAGAAAGTTATGTCATGTACTTTCTTCAATGCATTCTATGTTATTCTCTTAGCTTATGCAGGTCAATCTCACAGCGTCTGCAGGTTGAGTTCATGGGATTCAGAGGTCTTCATGGTATCAGAGTAGAAGCTCCTGCCAGCGGCTAACGACTCCTAGTCCAAATGGCAAACTCATCCAGATATCAAGTTGTAGAGCACAACACAGAAGGGCAAGGAGAACCACCACAAATCGCATCTTCACTAAAACTTGTCCTCTCCAACATCAAAACAATAGTACCTATTACCCTCTCCACTGAAAACTACCCCCTATGGAAATCACAATTTCTCAAGCTCCTTAGAGAAAATGGCTTCGCCGGTCATCTGGAAAGTAGTAATCTTATACCGCCTCGCCTTATTCATCAATCCAACAACAAAACTGTCCCTAATCCAAACTACACCAATGGATTCTAATTGACCAAAACTTGGCCGCAACCATATGCTCCACCATCTTGGCGGCCATCCTTCCTTACATCCTCCAGCTGGATAGTTGCTCTGACATATGGAAAACTTTAGAACATCACCTTCAAGCATCAAATAGGTCAAGTGTAATTCAACTGAAAAATGAATTACACACCATCTCTATGAAAGATAAAACTATACAGCAATATCTCACCAGCATCGAAACTCTAGTTGACAACATCGTTGCAGCATGTGACAATGTCGATATCGAGGACATCATCCTGCACACTCTTAACAGTTTGCCTTCGCCATATCAGGTATTCAAAACATCCATCCACATAAATATCTCACCAGTCAGCCTAGACAACTTATACTCTCTTCAACTCAGCGAAGAGATCAATATTTTTGCGGAACAAACTAGGGAGCACCTATACTCCAACACCCATGCCACTTTCTACACATATCGTGACCGTGGTCACAGCAGAAGAGGATGGGCATCTCTAGGAACTAGTAGCAGGATGCAGAACACAAATCCAACTGTTTGTCAAATCTATAATAAACATGGTCATTCGACAACTTAATGCTGGCACAGGCTCAATATCAACAAATAATATAAATCCAACACAGCCACCAGCATCCCCTAAGGCCCTACTAGCCGATACATCCACTCCCTCAGAAGACTAGTACATTGACGCAGGTGTGACTTCGCACCTCACCCCTCACCTCAAAAATCTCCAGTAACCAGTACAATACCATGGACCGCATAATATCGATGTTGGCAACTATGAGACACTTCCAATAGCCCATTCAGGTGCAGGAATCCTTCCAACTCTGAATCGTAAGTTCTCTTCAATTCGTCACGTTCTCACTTATGATGACAATGTTTCCATTTCTTTCTCTCCATCCAGATTCACAATCAAGGATCTACAGACCAATCAAATTCTACTCATGGGACCATGGAAAAAAGGCTTATATAGAATTAAACAGCCATCCTCGATCACCTCTTCAACTTCTTTCTCCACAACTTTCTCCAACACGCTTCTATGACACAACCGACTCGACCACTCCCACAATAAAGTGCTTCGCACAATCTCACTCCATGACAAGGATCTCGGTATACCTACTACTAGTTTTTTGTGTTCAAACAGTTCTTGAAAGGCCACAAACTTACTTTTTCTAATTCTACCACTATTGTCTAATCTCCTATAACATTACTTCACTCAGATGTATGGGGACCTTTCCTAATATCCTCTCACCAAGGTCTTAAATATTATAAATTATTAATAGATGAGTTCTATAAATAATGCCAGACTTTTTCCAATGACTTACAGAAATGAAGTCTCACAAATCTTCATAAGAGTCAAAACTCTCAAAGAAAACCAAATCCCTTATAAAATTAAATGCATCCGTACAAACGGATGAACCGAGTATCTCAACAAAGAACTCATTACTTTCTTGTAAATGCATGGCATCCATCATCAAATATCATACCCATATACCCCTAAGCAAAATGGCACCATAGAACGCAAGCATCGCCACCTAACATATATCACCCGAACACTCCTACATACTACAAACCTACCACTCAAGTTTTGGCCGGATGCAATCCTAGCCGCAGTCCACATAATTAACCTGCTACCCACCATCACCACAAACCACAAATCACCCTTACAGTTGCTCTACAATCAAATATTGCATGTTACCCATGGAAGCAGCCATCTCAATGAAACAAATTAGAACCAAAAGCAACATCCTGCATTTTCATCGGCTACTCTCCTTCCTATAAATGATACAAATGCTTAAATCCAACCAATAACCACATCATCATCTCACGCCATGTGATATTTTATGAACTAAACTTTCCCTAAAAATAACTCTCAGCCCACACTATACCCAGCTCAATAGACCGTCCAGTAATCCCCAACCCACACCTATTAATACCCATGTCATCCCTAAATCAATCCACAACTCTAGAAAAAAACTCTAGTCCACCATCCACAATACCTCAACCTGATCCCCCTAACACCATAGACACCTAACATATACAACCCAATCAACCCCAAACCACAACCCACCCGATGGTTACCTGCCTCCACATAAGTTCCCTAAAATAAAAATAAATCTTAGACCTATCCCACATACTAACTACCAAACCAACCTACCCACCAACAGATCCAACCAACTTCAGTGAAGCCAATAAACACCATCAATGGAGAGAAGCAATGGTCAACCAATTTTTAGCTCTCCAAAAATAAGGGACATGGACACTAATTTCTTTACCCTCACATATTGAACCTATCGCACAAAATATCACTCCGATAGAACAATAGTGTGATACAAGGCTCGCATAATTACTCAGGGGCACCTCCAAGAACCTGGCATAGACTATAATGAGACTTTTAGTCCAGTTGCTAAAATGTCATCTATTTTAATTGTCCTAACCATTGCACTCAATAAGCAATGGCCAGTCCACCAACTTGATGTTGAAAATACATTTCTTCATGGAGATCTCTCCAAGACTATCTATATAAAACAACCACATGGCTTCGAAGACCCCTCTTATCCCAACCACATATTCCTTCTTCAGAAGGACATATATAACCTCAAACAAGCCCCCCCGCCAAAAGTTCAACACCTTCTCAAAATACCTCATCTCTCTTAGTTTCATCCACAGTCAAGCAGATCACTCCTTCCTTGTACTCTCTCAAAACTACATCAAACTCTATCTCCTAATATACATAGATGACATCTTACTCACCGGAAATAACTCCACATCTCTATCCTCCCTCATACAACTACTTGATAAAAAATTCACGATGAAACATCACGGTTCAGCTCATACCTTTATAGGCATTCAAATAAAATAATTCACCAACTATTTATTCCTATCTCAATAGTTATACACTATATCCATTCTCTATCAAGCCGGCCTACATCGCTGCAATCCCCTCTCCAACCCCACCTCTACAAAACAAATCATCACTGACTTCAATGACCCAATCCTCTTCAACCCATATATATATTAGCAACTTATTGAATCCCTTCAATACCTCACCATCATTGACCTGACATAGCTTACTCAGTCAACCTCTTGTGCCAATACATGCATAATCCATAACCTACACACTATCATCAACTCAAAAGACTTCTTAGGTACATCCACGATACCTCTTCTTACGTCATTTCCATCTCTCTTGGGTCCTTGCACCTTACCTCATTCTCAGAAGCTGATTAAGCCAACGACACACAGTCTCGCCAATCAATAATAAGCTATTGCTCATTTTTGGGTAACACCATAGTCTCCTAGAGCATGAAAAAGCAACACAAAGTGGCCCGCTCATCCATTAAAGCTGAATACCGAGTGCTGACAGCCACCACAGCTGACGTCCTTTGGCTAAGATGCTTACTACATGACTTCCACAAGCCATAACAAAAGCCAACCATAATTTTCTATGATAACATGTTATCCATCGCACTCTCTAACAATCCAGTTTTTTACGCTCACATGAGACATATAGAGATAGATCAACATTTTATCAGGGATCATATTCAGGGAAAACATGTTGAGATAGCCTCGATTACCACCACTGATTAGGTGGCTGATGTCCTCACCAAACCACTCTCAACAATAAGATGTCAAACACTACAACTCAAATTGACAGTCCAACAAGAACAATCAAATTATGGGGGGAGTAATAGCTGCTCATTCCACTATACCTCTGATACTAAAGGCTCAACAAACATCCAACTGCTCACTCATAACAAACCAAATAAATCTTGAGCCTACACATTTAAGTTGTACCCAACACATCTCTTTATATAACAGATATTACACAAAGGATGTAAGAGTGATCTTGACACCAATACAAAAAGTTCTGTCATATACTGTTGCAAATATGATACCAGGGAATAGAATTTTTCTGATAGCAAACATTCTTGTTTTTCTACGATTGCCTTGCCTACTAACGTTTCAGGTCCACAAGATTTAGTGCAACTCAAGCCAGCTCAAATTGGGTAGACTAGGATTGAGTTAGTTTGTAATCTTTTACCTTTTCTTGAGTTAATTATATCAATGTGGGTTCTAATGTAAAGTAACCTTGCACACACATACTTGAGGGAAAAATTCTGATTATTTTAGAGTTCTTTGTTTTTGATCACATCATCCTGGATGATCCAAATATCGTTCTAGACGATCATTCAAAAATAAAAACCCTAATTAGGGCATCTTGGTTAAGGCAACCGTCATTAAGCACATTGTCTTAGATGATATTATCATTGTCCTGAATGATAGGCTCAAATAAAAAAAAAAAAAATTAACCACCAGATCAGTTTAGGCATGTTATATTTTAGGACATCATCCAAGACTATATCCTGGATGATGCAGCATAATTATGCCTAAATTAACATGGTAATTAACTAAAGTAATTAAGGTTTGATTGAATGATTATATCATCTTGGATAATCTTAGTATCATACAGGATGATTAGTTAAAGAAAACCTTAATTCTTCCTGGACGATGTTTAATTGGCCTGGTTTATTCAGGGTTATTCTTTAGACGATATGTATTAAATTAAACTAATCGTCCGGGATGATCGAAGATCATCCTGGAAGATCAAGTTATTTTTCCATCATCCAGACATCCATTCATTGTGATGGTCTGGATGATATTTGTCATTTTATACTAATCGTCCTGGACGATCGTGATATCATCCTGGATGATAAAGTAATTTTTGCATCGTTTATCCATCCATCCAGGGTGATGTGCTAGATGATATTTGATAAATTGAGCTAATCGTACAGGACGATATACTATTGTCCTGTATGATATGAATAAAAAACTCTCTGATTGTCCCAAATTGTCCTAGCTTATTAAGCTAAATTTGTACTGAACATACAGGATGATCTCCAGATCGTCCTGGACGATAATGTCAGTTTGTTGCAATTAAGAGATATTATGAAGCTCTTCTATATAAGATCTCTTGTATCACCCAAGAGCGTATCTTTTGCTGCTATTTCGACCTGAGAGAGCCAAGAGGAGAGGGAGAGAAAGAGAGAGAGAGAGAGAGAGAGAGAGAGAGAGAGAGAGAGAGAGAGAGAGAGAGAGAGAGAGAGAGAGAGAGAGAGAGAGAGAGAGATAGAGAGATAGATAGAGAGAGAGAGAGAGAGAGAGAGAGAGAGAGAGAGAGAGAGAGAGAGAGAGAGAGAGAGAGAGAGAGAGAGAGAGAGAGAGAGAGAGAGAGAGAGAGAAAGAGAGAGAGAGAGGATCTTGTGAGGGAGAGTTTGTGAGAGGTTTCATAAAGGTTGCTCCAAGCAAGGATCTGAGTCATCTTATCCAGTAGTAGTCCCTAGTCCTTAAAGGTTTAAGAGAGGTCTACTTCAACAATCGATCAAGATTCTCTGCCTGCTTTAGTAGAAAGAGAAAGGAGTCAGGTTCTCTTCCTCATCGATGTTGGTGGAAAGGAAGTTTGTAAAGGCTTCTCTGCCTTACTATGGGAGCAAAAGGAGAGTCACTGAGTTTAGTGCAATACCCGGAGGAGAGGCTCTGGGGAGTGGACGTAGGTCAAGTTGACCAAACCACTATAAATTTCTGTGTTCTTCATTATAGCTTTTATCATATTTAATTTTCGCACTTTGATTATCTTTGTGGTGAACTTTGGTTTAAGTTTGTGTTTTGATTGAGAAAAGTTTTAAATACCAGTTCTCCCCCCTCTTGGTTAGCCTTGGGCTTGTTTACAAGGGCTTAACATCCATAACGAACTTTCATATACTTTCTTCACTGCATTCTATGTTCTTCTCTTATCTTCTACAGATCAATCTCACAGCATTTGCAGGTTGAGCTCATGGGATACAGAGGTCTTCAGTCACAAAAGAGGTGTACTAACTACTAGAACTCAAAGCAAGATATAAACTATTAGTAATCAAAGTCCCATGACAAGGAGTAAGAAAAGTTCATTTATTAGGGTTTAAATTTTATTTATTTGTATTGATAATTATATAAGACTATGATTGAGATATGTAAGTTGGGGCCATTTGGTGAATTTAAACATTTGAGCTTTAAATTTTAAAGTTTTAAATTTAATAATTCAAAATAATTTTTTTTGGGGATTCATGGTTTATAAAAATGAGAGAAATGCCACTTAAAATCACTAGAATTTGATTGTTTAAAGTAAAAATTATTTAAAACCTTGACAATGCTTGATTATCTCCTTCCTAACGCTTTGATGAAGATTTTTAAACATATTAAAAACTTCATGCAAGGTGCTAACCCTTGGCCACATCAAATAGACTAGGAAAATATAATGCTTTTTTATGTGTAAGAGCAAAAAATAACAAGGTATTACAGACTTGCAAGGCAGGAAAGCTAGAATGGTTATAACTATCCTTTAGAGCTAATTTAGACTTTTATTTTGTAAAATTATTATATGATTTATTTTTAAACCAAATATTATTTAATTCCTCACCTACAATTTACTAAATATATAAATTTGTGATAAAGACAATAAAATTGAAAAATAAAATAATGAAAAAATATTATAAAATGTAAACTTAACGAAGCTCTTTAAAGGTTAGCAAGATAGTGTGAAGTCTTTGTAGACATCCACAAAAATTTATATCATCCTTAAACATAGAATAAAAAAAAAGATATAACGGCTCTCCACAAAGCTCTCCAGGCCTTCTGAAACTGTTTCGTTGGCCTCCATAAAATTTATTGGGCCACCATAAATATGAAAATTAAAAATAATTTAATGACATATTTAGCCATTTTAAACATAATTAATATTGAATTTTACTCCATTTTTAATGTTATGAGCCAATAAATATGTGGAATTACTTATTCTAATGAATTTAATCAGCCATTATAATTCCTATTGAAAGTGCTTATGGCACTCCAAGAGGGGATAAATTGGTATTTTAAAATTTTTCTTATTGAAGATCAAATCAGAGAGATGTGTAGAAGCTTTTAAGAAAAAATTCTCAAACCAAACTAAGAAATAAATTTTTTTTTTCAAATTTTCATATAATAATTTTTTTTTATTCTTATATAAGATTTCTAAAGAAAAAACCAAATCAAATATTTTTTCTTTTAAAACCTTTTTTTTTTAATTTCGACAAGAATACTATCATTCAATACTTTCCCAATGATAATACAAGCCAAAGTAATATAAAGTACATGAAATTAATTTCAATAAAGCAAGTGCATGAAAGTAAAAATAAGCAAACTAGATTTATAGTGGTTTGGTTGAATCAACCGACATCCACTCCCCAAAGGTCTTCTTCTTTGGGTATTATACTAACTCATGCTCCTTTGGCTCTTAGATGTGTGGAGAAACCCTTCTCCTTTACTAGATTGAGAATAACATTTACAGACTCTTTTGACCCAAATAATTTCCCTCCATCTGCCTCCCGGCCGGGTGGAGATGCTGCTCCCTTCTTCTACTCACATGGTAGAGACGTCATTCCCTCGTTTAGCTCCTCACTATGTTTGAGATGTCATCCCTCCTTCAATCTCCTCTCCATTATAGAAATATTATCCCTCCTTCATCTCCTCGACATGGTGAAAATGTCATCCCCTAGCGTCCTCGATTAGTAAATCTTTTACCCAAAGAATTTTCCAAGAACTCTTCCCCAAGAACTCCATACCCACAATATAGAGGACTCAAGGTACAGGTTGACAGAAAAAAGAAAACTATGTGAAATCCCTCACACCCCTTGGCACCCTCACCATCTCTCTCTCTCTCCCCTATGTGATTTAGACTCTTAGATGAGCAAGGAGACTCCCCTCTTCTCCTCTCAAGATCTCTCCCTAAAACATTTCCTCCATTACTTAACTTTAAACCCTCAAGCCTCTGTTGAAAGAATTAAAGTGGGATATTTATTACCCTAATTTTCAATTTAATTTCTCTAATCATATAACTTAAATCTATTGTCTGATTAGTATAATTCCTTTATTGATCAACCTATATGATGTATAGTTATACAATATAATCAGTTGTATCAAACCACATATGGTCCATGACAAACCAAGATTTGTCCAGTGAGCTCTCTGTTAGATCATCCTATATAATATGGATCATAAAATATAATTATTAATTTTGATTTGATCCTTATTTGATTCCTTTTTCTACAAAAAAAATTAGATAATATTCATTCATGGTTATATAGTATGAAAGGCTTCATACTATAAGACTAGTTCAATTTTTTTTTTTTTAAATTTTGGTAATATAAATTTGACTACGGGATTCTATCAAAATAGCTAATCATCTTATACGATTGAAGGTCATACATAACGATTAGTTTTAAGCTAATTTAATTAATCTCAATTATTTAAATATTTAAATTAATTTCTATTTGAATAGATCATACCATATAATTTGAATAGTATAAAATTATTAATAGAAAAATTCATGTATTTAATTTTTTTTCTCCCCTTGTGTATGTGTGAATGATTGTCTACCCAACACACACCTAGTACATAAAATGGCTAAAAAAAAAGTATTGACACTCTCAAACACAAAGTTAATTAGACCATGATATTGCTCTATCTTGAATATTTATTCTTCAATCTTACTTGGTATATTTTGTACTTGAAATTATCTATGACACATAAAAAAACATATAATATATAAATAAGGGATAAGTAAATATTTATCCAATAGTATTTGTAACCATTAAAACACAAGGTTGGATTCTTAGATTTCAACACCTACATGTTAAATATAAATAATTTTAAATACAATGTATTAAAATTGCTTTTTCACTCAAAACCTAATCAACCTTGAGAAAATTCTCCATAAACCCCTATTATAAGATTTTCTGAGAGACTTTTTTTTTGCGTGCAGATATGTTTGAGAAAGATTGAAACCTTTCTTTTTCATTAAGGTTTGGTGTCTGATATGCTTTACACCTACACACTCATGAAAATCAATTTGTAAGTACTATTTCTCTTTGGCATCTCACCTAAAGGGCTTACAGTCTCCCATTTACTCTATGCTGATGATTTAATCATCTTATCTGAAGTGAATTAGAAAGGTCAAGGAAATTAAATGCTTACATATGAACTTTTTTGGATGGACTGGATAAAAGGTGAACAAACAAAAATCTTGAATTCTTTTTGGAAAGTCGGTTAGGAGAAAGAAGAGGAAAGCAATATGTAAAATCATGGAATTCAAGGAGTTTTCTTATTTGGGTACTAAGATGGCACTAAGGAAAATGTTAAGAACTGATTACAAATTCATTTTAGATAAAGCATTGGGTTTGTTAAGCGTTTGGGGCAGAAAGTTCATCTCCTTAGCTTGTAGAATTACATTGGTGAAGTTGGTTTTGCTCTCATATCCAACCTTTCATTCAACTCTCTCTTTGGTTCCAAAGCACATTTTGAATGAGATTGATAAATTATGTAGAAGGTTCATATGGAATAAGAATGATGGAGGTGCAAGTCTTCATTATGTGAGCTGGGAATGCATGTGCAGGCCGAAAGTTTTTGGTGGATGTGGTATCAACTCTTGCTTTAATAAAGTTGGTCAATTAAGGGAAAAATTGGCTTGGAAGTATAGCCAGGAGAGGAATTTGCTAATGCATAAAGTTTTGTTTCCAAAATATGGATCTATCCTTTGTGGAGATTTTAAATAGAAAGGAGGTTCAGTGGCTTGGAAGTCATTATCCAATGGGGGAGATTTTCTTAAACCAATAGTTAAATGGAGAATTGTTGATGGAAAATTAATTTATGTTTTTCAAAATATTTGGCATAAAAGCATTGATAAATGTCCCTCATTTTTCAATCCATTGGGAGGATGTATTCAAACAGTTGACAAACTTATATGCAATGGTGGCTGGAATGTTCAAGAACTTCAAAAACACTTCGGTGAGGAGCTAGTGAACCTGATTACCTCAACTCAAATTTTGGCCAACCCTGAAGAAGATAGTCTGGAATTCATTTACAAAATCTTTGGTAAGACTATTTATGCATTAGCAACCAAGGCATTGGGAGATGATTTTTTAGATTTTGCTTCTTGGGATTGGATTGGAAAAGCAAAATTAAATCCTAGAGTGAAAATATATTGGTGGAGGGTTCTTAACAAGTCCATTCCAACTAATCAGTTTTTGAGTTATAGAAGACTACATGGATTTGATAAATGTCCAAGAGGATGTGAGGTGGTGGAAGATATTGATCACATTTTTTCTAGTTGCATCAAAGTTCAAGAAGTTATGCAATATTTAAACAGATGGGGTTTCGACATCCCTCTTTTCAACTCTCTTGATTCATGTGTAGATGGATGGATAAACAAAATCAATTGTTAGTCAATCTCCTTTGCAATACATTATACTTATCATGGAAAGCGAGGAATTTGTATGTACATGATGGGAAAGTTTCAAGCCCTATGATGATTGCAATGAATGCACTAAGTTTTTATGTCGTACATAAGCCATTCATGTGTTTGAACTCAGGTATCGAGGATGTTAATCAACCGTTGAGGTTGTTTAATACTTGGCATCCTCCTCCACATGATTGGATGAAAGTTAATATAGATGCCTCTCTTTTTAACTCATATAAGGCAGGGATAGGTGGAGTTTTTCATGATCATAAGGGGAGATTCTTTTTGGCATTTGACAATACTCATGTTCATTGGGATATTGCTTCTTTGGAACTTTAAGCGATCCTATCGGTCAAAGATGTGGTGAGAGATTGGATGTATGATTAGAAAGGTTTGATCATTGAAGGGGACGATAAAATGTTATCAACTTCATTCTGAAGTCGGTGGCCAAAGGTGGAAGCTAGATGGGTGATCTCTCTTTTATTAAGGATTTCAACTTTGTTCTTTAATTGCGTTAATAGGGAAAGTAATAAATTAGCTAATCTTTGTGCTAACTATGCATGTTTTAGCTCTTTCATTTGGGATGATGTTGGTATGAATAAGATTCATCCTTCTTTTATCAATTTGTTAAAGGAGGAATCTATTGATTTTAAGTTGTAATTTCCTTTTTAGTCTTTAATAAGGCTTTTTGGCTTTTTCTTTAAAAAAAAAGTACTATTTCTCTCTTGTATTTGTTAGTTTTAATGTGATTGTTCTTGTATTGCTTTAAAGAATTTTGAAGGAGAATACTCATGAGAGATTGGCCAAATGAGAATGTTGGTAAGAAAGCTTTTTTTTTTTCTTATCAATAGAGTAAAAATTTTATTTAGTGTAGATTGTGCAGGAAATCATATGCGTGGAAGACACCTAGGCATGGACATAAGATGTTATCTAACAAAAATAAATCTTTGAATGTTTATATGTGATTTGTTCTTTTATAATTCTTATTTATTTCATATGTGAATACTTATTTTCACTTTTTGCATCTAAATATTCTATGATACAAAAGGTTTTCAGTGCATGTAAGATTTTCAAATGCAAAATTCACACCCTCCTCTTAGGTATATGTAAGCCAATAATTGGTATCAGAGTCTCTAATCTATAATTATTAGCTCTGCAACTAATAATGATCTTTATATTGATTATGTCTTTTGATCGCTAGAAAAATTAGTGAAGAACACTCCATTACTACCCCTATTTAATTGACTTACATTTGACTTTTGGAAGAGTAGGACTTTGATGTACCTACAATCTTGATTTATACATATTTTGAACCTCATTTTGAAAGATTATAAAATTTTCAATACTACTACTGATAGGAAGAACTTCTTATACCAAAAGAGAGTTGATCTCTGTTGAACTTGAATGAAATTTACTAAACGTTAAGGATTTTAATTTATTATGCTTTAAAATATGATGACTATATAAAGATTTACAATTTGAGAATATATAAAGAAATATGGAACAAATTGCTCATTACATATATATGAGTATGGGGGACATAAATTAAAATTTTAATATAGAAAAATAAGGACTTTAGGATGAACTAATAGGTGTTTACATATTTTGAAAAAAATCAACAATATCCTTAATGTGTTTGAAAATGTACACATAGATCAATAACAAGTAAACAAGACTATACCCTCTTTTCCAAGGAGTGGGATCTTAAGATAGCTTTATTTTTAAGCACACAATTTATGATTTTATACTATTAACTATTTGCATTATTCTTTAATATCACATGAACAAAATGTTAGCATAAGGGATGATAAATTGGACAACTTGAGAAACAAATCAATGGAATATGGCATTAAAATGTCATGACTTGAGCTAAAGTGTCTCATCACACTTAGAAAGTAAAGATGATGAGATGGCACTATAAATACAATAATTTGAAGAAAATTATAAAATAAACTTCTACAAAGATGATGGAAATAAATCAACTCATAAATCTCAAAATAAATTGAAGATTTACTTAGATTGTAAAAGGAAGGAGACAATGATATGCATCAAATGCAATAAGCTTGGTCATTTCAAATTTGAATGGCCTTTGAACAAAAGAGGGAGAAAAATATAAACCCTTAATTAAGAAGATTAGGAAGGTTTTAAAGGTTTCTTGGATAGAGTTAGATTGTAAGGAAACATCAATAGTGCCATCTCATCATTAATAGGCAAACATCTATTTCGTGGCTATTGATATCATATAGATGAGGTGAATGATATGTTCTATGATAAATTGCATGATATGCTAATTTATATGAATAATGTTTTTGTTAATTTAAATATGAAGTATCACATATTAAAATGGGTATGTAAATTAAAATTTCAAAATATTGACTTATAAAATGAACTGTGTTGTAGGGAAAAAAGAACAATAATTTGTATGTAAAAATATATGTATGTCATAAATTATTTATAGAAAATATTATTTTAAATACAAATAATTATTTGTAATTTAACTAGAAGTGATTTCATGATCACTAAAGTTTAGAAAAACTATACAATGTTGCCCATATGCATACAAAAATGTTAGGTTCAATCCTTAGAGTGGGTTAGGATTCACATCTAGAAATTATAATGGTAGAACTACAAATAGGACAACTTATTTCATTTGGGTTCTTAATCTTAGATATGTGTTGGTAGTTAGATCCCCATGCAGATTTTGATTAGTTATTCATTCCACTTATGAACCCAAAGTAATTTTGGTTGCCAAGTTTACAAACTAAAATGCCTTCCGTTTATGACCATCAAAGGTGGATAATAAGTAGCAGGTGAAGGTTAAAGATATGATATTCGACCAATCACTATTTTCTTTGCTATAAGCAGGTGGTGGAGGTTATTTCTCTTTAGAAAATAACTTAAAAAAGAAGGTAATTGGAGTCATCGCCATTAGTTATGGCTTTCATGCCATTAAAAAGGTCCCATTAGTAGTTAGACTAAGTCATAATATGATTAGAATCAACCAATTATATGATAATGAGTATGATGTTCAATTATCATCTTCTCATCATTTGATTAAGTTTTTTGTTGAATTTTATTATATTGGTCCTATTTATAACATTTTATCTACTTTGACTAATATTTGATGTTCAATTGTGTTAAATGATTGAAAGTTTTTATGCTGATATGTGGATGTGGAATAAGCTATTTTTTCAGGAAATTATATAAGTAGGAATTGGTTGCTAGCTTACATAAACTTGATTTTCTAAGGATCATATTTGTGTTAACTGTTAACTAGGAAAGCAGACCCATATATAGTTTAAACCTAAGAATTAAATTTTCACCTTTAGATCTTTTGAGCTTCTATATATGGATTTCTTTAAACCAGTCACCCCCACTAATTTATGAGAAAAAATACATGGGTATATTATTGTGGATGATAACTGAAAGTTTGATGGGGATGTTAAGCCCTATGAACTTAGTCCCAAGCTAACCAAGAGGGGGGGGGGGGGGGGGGTGAATTGGTATTTTAAAAACTTCTTTTTACAAAGAAAGAAAATTGCATAAACCAAATCACACCACAAAAATAAATGCGGAATTTAAAAGTGCGGAAGCAAGAAAAGGAACACAGAAATTTATAGTGGTTCGGTTGACTCGACCTACGTCCACTCCTTGGAGGCACCCTCCAAGTATTGCACTACAAAAAGTGACTCTCCTTTAGCCCCCACGGTTAGGCGGAGAAGCCCTCACAAGTACCTCCTTTTAGCTATCCCGGCAAGGCAGAGAACCTACCTCCTTTTGCTTCCTCCTGAAGCTGGCAGAGAACCAAAACCAAAAGCAAAACTCTAGACGAAGATGACGCAGAGCGATCCTTCAAGCAACCCTTGTGAATCCCCTCACAAGCTCCCTCTCACAAGATCCTCTCCCTCTCCTCTCTCTCTCTTTCTCTCCTCAAGGTCTTCTCAGGTCAAGGCAGCAGCAAAAAGTTTTTAAAAACGTTGAACAAGAGCTCTTAAATAGAAGAGCTTCAAAAGAGCTCATTAATTGCAAGTTGCCGACAATACCGTCCAGGCCGATATGGACATCGGCCTGGCCGATCAGTACAAATCAATGAAGATCGGCCAGAGCATCGCCCTGGATGGAAAATAAGATGATTGAAAATTGGCTTGATCGTCCAGGCCGATCTCACGATCGTCCGGGCCGATCAGTTCAAATCAGAGGAAAATCGTCCTGACAATAGCCCTGGATACGGGCTGGCCGATATTGATCGTCCTGAAGTAACTTAAGGTTTTTGACTGGATCAGCCTGGCCGATCCTGCGATCGTCTAGGACGATATGATCATATCAATCATCCTTAATTACTCCCTTGATTTCCTGAACAATTATGGCATAATTTGTGAATATCGTCCAGGCCGATCCTAGGATCATCATGGCCGATAATTTAAAGATACAATATACCATAATTGACTATGGCGGCTACTTCTTTCTGTTTTGAGCTTATCGTTCTGGCCGATACACGTATCATCCAGGCCGATATGTTAATGTCGGCTGCCTTAATTAAGAGTCCTTAATTAGACTTTCTGTTTTAAGCTGATCGTCCAGGCCGATCCAAAAATTGTCCTGGCCGATATGAGAAAAAACAGAAATTCTAAGTCTCTCAAGTGTGTGTGTGAAGGGTTACAAAGCATCAGTCTCTTTGACTATTACAAGAGACTCAAAAGGTGAAAATCAAACGTACAGACTGACTCAACCCTAAACCTACGCAATCCTGAACTTGGCTCCTTCTTGATCGTCCGATCTTTGATTCCTGAAAAGTTAGAAGCAACAGGCAGTCCAAGAGAAACAGTGTTTGTCAATCATCAAAACATAAGTCATGAAAAATAGATTTGCAACAATCTCCCCCTTTTTGATGATGGCAAACACAGGTAGGAAAAAAAAATTAAACAAAAAAAGGTTCATTAGAAAATCAAAGTTACAACAACTTTTTCCTACCACTCCCTATCCTACTCCCCCTTTTGTCATCACAAAAAGAGGGTCCAGTAACAACAGAAAAACATCACAAAAGACTAACAAGCAAACTACAAAAAGACAAGAAACAACAACACAAAGCACAAACTAAAAGAACGAGGGATCCTGATCATCAGATGGAGGTGGTGGAGGTGGCTGTTGAAAGTAACTGGCAAGCGTGGTAAACTGAGCATTGAACCAGGCGATGTCCTGATCATGCTGCTGCTGCTGGTGAGTAAGGAAACTGTCAAATCGGGCTAAATCCTCAGCACGGTGATGCTCGTAATGGGCAATGTCCTCAGAGTGTTGCTGCTCCTGGGCAGCAACATAGGCGTCAAACCGGATCTCCCAACGATCAAATATCTCAATCAATTGATCAACCGGTGAGTGCTGGTGGAGAGGAACAGGGTCAGGAAAGGGAGCTGGAGCGGGAGCCTCCTCCTCTCTAGCCCCCCAAGGTTCTTCAGGGTGGAGACGAGTACTGTGAAGGGTGCTGAAGGAATTGTTTGAGTAGACAGGAGTTGGAAGGTTTGGTGGATTGGGATATTGAAGTTGGTATTTAGTTTCAAGAACATAGGCTATGATGTGTCCTAAGGCTAGATTTGATTTCCTTTTGTGGTCTGGATCGCGAATTGTGGTTAGGTGATCAATGTATCGAAAAATTAGGTCTGCAGTGTTGATTTCCCTATGAGCCATGATGTAGAAGGTAGTGAGGGAAAGTAGAGGGGTGATGTGGACTCGGTCTCTGGCTTTTGGAATGATGGAGGTGCGAAGGACATGTTGGATTGTCCTAGCATCTCTGACTAAAGAGCTAGTCTCTCCAACATGGTAAGGTATATTGGTCTGGCGAAGAAAGTGATTTGTCGTGGACTAGTCAAGATCAGGGTCAGAAGCAATTATGTGCAGCTTATCTCCGGTGGTGGATAGCTGTAAAAGATCAACACAATCCTGATATGTGATTTCAACAGGGCGTCGATTCACATAGGAGGTCAGGGCTGTGAAGGTAGGGTTGATGTGAAGGTTTGCGAAAAATTTTAGAAGAAGCTCTGAATTGAAAGGGAAAATAAGAGACAGAATGAAGCAAAGTGAGGTGTGAGCGAAAAGATCCATTACCGGGTAAGAGATGTGGACCGGATTGATAATTCTGGAAACAGTAATTCCACACTCTTTATAACGATGATACGCGGCTTCATCTTCTGCTTCCCAAAAATGAGGGTCAATCCTTTCCCTCGAGGAACTCCCAGAAGTCTGTAGGACGCGTTTCCCACCAGCCATTTGAGAGTACTAAGCAAAAACACAAAAGGAGAAAGGATGAAGAGTGAAAAATCATGGCTAGATCGACCTGAATTTAAAGAAACGGCCATATCATCCTGGCCGATCGCAGAATCGTCCAGGCCGATATGGTTCAATAATTACGTACAGGCCGATTGGTCAAAAAGGCGTTCCAATCGTCCGGGCCGATCAGATATCGGCCAGGCCGATTAGACATAGGCTATCGGCCCAAGGAGTCAGTTTGGACGACCGTTGAAAAAGCAGATCGTCCGGGCCGATTAGGTGTATCGTCCAGGACGATGTACAATAATTAATCATACCAGCCGAAGTTAAAATGTTTTAAATGCTTGCCACGTGTATCGTCCAGGACGAACAGTGGATCGGCCCGGCCGATTGTCCAATAATGGATCGTCCGAGGCCGAATTTAAAGATCAAAACATGCTGACACATGGATCATCCGGGATGGTCCAGTGTATCGGCCAGGACGATGCACATAGAATGCATCGGCCGGACAAATATACTATCGGCTAGGACTATCACTATGAGTTCGATCAAATCGTCCAGGACGATAAAGTATCGTCCAGGACGATGAATTGCAGTAAGCAAAGAAAAAAGGTCAGCAGATGGATTTTGAACATAATTTGTCATATCAGCCAGGATGATAGAAAGATCGGCCAGGCCGATGTGACTTGAATTTGAAATCAAGACAGGAATGGTGATGATCAAGCCTCTCAAAAATAAAACAAAAGAAAAAACATTCAAAGACACATAAAAATAAAAACAACACAATGAAAACCAAACACCGAACATTTTTTGGATTTTAATTTTTCTATTTTTTTGTTTTATGGAGGCATCATATGAAAATTCTTTTCACAAATTTAAACTTTTAAAGTTTCAAGAGATCAAGAGGTTTAACAAATCCCAATCAGAAGAAGGTAGAAAAATTGATTCCGTTAACCCTAGATCCGACATCCTTCAGGGTACAAAATTCTCTTGGAAAAACAGAGGCCTAACTCGGAATAACAAAAAGGATAAGAAGATCCATTCAAGACTTGTTAACAACTAAAATATCTCATAAATAATAAACTAAAAATAATTTTTCTCAATCATGGAAATTAAATTCAAATCTTTGAAAGTATCACATAATCAATGAGTTTTCTAAGTTTTAAGAGTTTTACCAAAGAGATGATAGCTTGCATTTAGTGGGCTCATTTTATGCCTCTTGTCACTTTTATTGGCTCTTTGAGCATGTTTTGATTTTTGATACACTTTTGTGTATATAGCTTTCTTTTCAATTTGGCTTCATTGGCCTCTTTCCTTTTTAACTCTTGCAAGCTAAAAACTCTTTAATATACCCTTAAAGAAAAAGACTTAGTTGTGAGTATATCCTCCAAATATTAGAGAATAGGATCTCTCTCTCTAACATAGGGAAGAACAATCCACAACACAAAATCAAAATCACGTGATAAATGCAATGGCAAGATTTCAAAAGCTTGAATGATATCTAAGAATTTTGACTATTATGCATAAAATAATTTAATGTAGCAAGATAAGAAAGAGATCTTAGATGAAAAGCCATTGGTTAAACTGAGTTTAGACTTTTATTTTAGAGAAGAAAATCATGCCACTAAACAAAGTCAGAAGAAGGGAAAATATCAACAGTTTACTCCCTTTAACCAATTTAGAAAAGCTAAACCCTATCTCCAAAACTCCAATATTTAAAAGCTTGAAAAGTTTCATCATATGGAAGGCCAAAAAAATAAAGAACAAAGTGAAAAACAAAAACACATAAAATAAAATAATGCAAATTAAAAGCAACACAAAGTAAACACAAAAACTAGCACAAACAAATAAAATAAAATAAAAGACACACAAAAGCTAAAAATTTCAAGAAAGTGATAAAGCAGCGGATTTAAGCAATTGAGCTGTGAGCCTCCTTAGGTCCAGTTATCTTATGCTCCCACGAGGTCTTTGGTGAGAGCACACCTGTAAAACTCAACAACAGTCAGATTTAGGAACCCAAACAGTTTTGGGCTCCTTCTTAGGAAATGTAGAGTGCAATGCAGATGTGGTATGCTTTGAATCATGCATCTTAGGTCTCCATACCCAATGTGTACTACGGTGAACTGTGCAAGTGTGTGAGATGTGTCCTAGCATGCCACAAAAAAAACATTGAACTCTAGGAAAAGGTTTTCTTAAATGGTTTGGGTAAAAATGCCTCTTCCTAGGTTCTGGCTTTTGATTAGTAGTTGGTGTCATCCTAGCTTTCTTACATGTTTCCAAATCATTTTGAATCCTCAAGTTAGTTCTTTTTAATGCATCATTCTCAATACTCAAATTTTTCTCAATCTCTTTAGATTTCTTAAGATCATCCTTAAGTGAGGTGTGTGAAGCTTTTAATGCATTACTTTCATCAACTAATTCAAAATGCTTCTTGTTTAATTCATCAAATTCATCAAGGAGAGCCATATGATTTGAATCAATCGTTGCATGATCTTTGAGAAAAACTTCATGCTCTTTTTGTAGATTTGAATGTTCTAATTTTAGGCTAGCATGAGTTTTCTTAAGTTTTTTGTATGATGTATGGATTTTTTCACAAATTTCAAACAATTCATCATATGTTGGTTTACATACCTCTTCCTCATCACTTTGATTTTCTCCCATGAAACACAAGTTTGTAGTCTCTTCCTCTGGTTCAGTCTCAGAGGAATCAGTACCAGATTCTGCCCAGAAACCTCTTTGGATTTTCTTTTTCTCCTTCCTAGACTTAGCTTTCTCCTCACCTTTTTCCTTTTCTTTGCTTGAATGATCTTGAAGTGTAGGACAATCGGCTCTCACATGTCCAGGTTTCCTGCATTCAAAACAAACAACATCAGAAGATCCTTTTACATGTTTGTGATCCTTACCTTTTCTCCAACTTTGATGATGCTTTTGTTTATTCCTTAGAAAGCTTTTGAATTGCCTTGTGATGAAGGCAACTCCATCGCTTTCAGACCCGGAAGATTTAGAATCCGACTTGTGCGCCTTCAATGCTGTTTTCTCCTTTTTCTTCTCACCTGCATCAAGATTTCTTTGATTCACCCCTTGCTCGTAAGCAATGAGTGAGCCAAGCAAGTTATCAATAGAATAGGTGTTCAAATCTTTAAATTCAGTGATGACAGTAATTTTTGCATCATAAGACGAAGGCAAGCATCTCAAAATCTTGTTAACTTTTTCATAGTTCGAAAGTTCTTTTCCTAGTGCATGCAATGAAGTAGCAATCTGAGTAAACCTTGTGTACATGTCAGAAATCGATTCATGAGGTTTCATACGAAAAGTTCGTAGTCATGCAAGAGAATGTTTAAACGGGATTGTTTAACTTCATTAGTGCCTTCATAAGTGATGCACAATTTATCCCAAATTTCTTTACCAGTTTTGCAAGTTGAAACACGCATGTAATCCTCAGATTTCAAAGCACAGAAAAAACAATTCAAACATTTCACATTTAATTGAGCTAAATCTCGTTCATCAAAAGTCCATTCGGTAAAAGCAACTTCAGTTTTAAAACCATTAATTTCACGAGAAGGTGGAGAATAACCTTCTTGAATAAGCATCCACATGCGATAATCAGTAGATTGTAAAAAAGTTGACATGCGAGTTTTCCAAAAATCAAAAGGTAGGTTATCGAACAGAGGAGGTCAGGTAATAGAATACCCTTCCGTAGTGTTGCGATTCCCAAAGTTAAACATGGATAAAATTCAAAAAGTTTTTAAACTTTAATTTTCGAATCAAGCTCTGATACCACTTGAAAGTTCGATGGGGATGTTAAGCTTTATGAACTTAGTCCCAAGCTAACCAAGAGGGGGGGGGGGTGAATTGGTATTTTAAAAACTTCTTTTTACAAAGAAAGAAAATTGCATAAACCAAATCACACCACAAAAATAAATGCGGAATTTAAAAGTGCAGAAGAAAGAAAAGGAACACAGAAATTTATAGTGGTTCGGTCGACTCGACCTACGTCCACTCCTTGGAGGCACCCTCCAAGTATTGCACTACAAAAAGTGACTCTCCTTTAGCCCCCACGGCTAGGCGGAGAAGCCCTCACAAGTACCTCCTTTTAGCTATCCCGGCAAGGTAGAGAAACTACCTCCTTTTGCTTCCTCCTGAAGCTGGAAGAGAACCAAAACCAAAAGCAAAACTCCTTACCTCTACCGACCCTTCCACGGACGAGAAACTCTAGATGAAGACGATGCAGAGCGATCCTTGAAGCAACCCTTGTGAATCCCCTCACAAGCTCCCCCTCACAAGATCCTCTCTCTCCTCTCTCTCTTTCTCTCCTCAAGGTCTTCTCAGGTCAAGGCAGCAGCCAAAAGTTTTTAAAAATGTTGAACAAGAGCTCTTAAATAGAAGAGCTTCAAAAGAGCTCATTAATTGCAAGTTGCCGACAATACCATCCAGGCCGATATGGACATCGGCCTGGCCGATCAGTACAAATCAATGAAGATCGGCCAGAGCATTGCCCTGGATAGAAAATAGGACGATTGAAAAATTGGCTTGATCGTCCAGGCCGATCTCACGATCGTCCGGGCCGATTAGTTCAAATCAGAGAAAAATCGTCCTGACAATAGCCCTGGATACGGGCTGGCCGATATTGATCGTCCTGAAGTAACTTAAGGTTTTTGACTGGATCGGCCTGGCCGATCCTGCAATCGTCCAGGACGATATGATCGTATTAATCATCCTTAATTACTCCTTTGATTTTCTGAACAATTATGGCATAATTTGTGAATATCGTCCAGGCCGATCCTAGGATCGTCCTGGCCGATAATTTAAAGATACAATATACCATAATTGACTATGGCGGCTACTTCTTTCTGTTTTGAGCTTATCGTCCTGGCTGATACACGTATCGTCCAGGCCGATATGTTAATGTCGGCTACCTTAATTAAGAGTCCTTAATTAGACTTTTTGTTTTAAGCTGATCGTCCAGGCCGATCCAAAAATCGTCCTGGCCGATATGAGAAAAAATAGAAATTCTAAGTCTCTCAAGTGTGTGTGTGAAGGGTTACAAAGCATCAGTCTCTTTGACTATTACAAGAGACTCAAAAGGTGAAAATAAAACGTACAGACTGACTCAACCCTAAACCTACGCAATCCTGAACTTGGCTCCTTCTTGATCGTCCGATCTTTGATTCCTGAAAAGTTAGAAGCAACAGGCAGTCTAAGAGAAACAGTGGTCAATCATCAAAACATAAGTCATGAAAAATAGATTTGCAACAATAACCATATTCACTTGGTAGTATTTCTAGCTAACAAAAGTGACGTAATTTTAGAATTTATTAAAATTTTGAAATGGATATAGAGAGAAAGAGAGTTACCCATTGTATCCATCAGAATAAGTCATAGAGGTGAATTTAAAAATATATATATATATATATGATTTTCATGATGAAATTTAGATAATATATAATTTTCCTTGCTCCAAAGATAGCATAGTAGAATGATATAGTTAAAAGAAAAAATAGAATTTCATTTGATAAGTCTATAACCATACATAATGAACAAAAGTTACCATTTTTTTTAAGTAGAAACATTAAACACTACTTGCTACATGATAAATTGGGTTAATATTTAATTTATTGTTAAGAAGTCTCCTTTTGAGATCTACAAGAAAATAAGCCTAATTTGTTCCATTTTCATGTTTCTATTTGTGCATATTTCATTTTGAAAAATGGGAATGAGAGTTTTGAAAGTTCAAATGTGGGTTTTTAGACCTACTTGAACTACAAGTGCACACCAAGAGGGGAGAATTGATGTTTTAAAAAATTTCCTTTAAAAATTATTCTTTTGAAAGATTGTGATTTAGTGAAAAAAATAATATGACAATAGAGATTACATAAATTTTTTATTTATTTATATATATATATATATATATATATATATATATATATATATATATATATATATAAATTGACAAAGAAAAAATATTTTTGTCATTTCTTTTATGATTTTTTTCTTTTCTTATTGAGCAAAATTAAGATATACATTTAACACAAATTAAAGCTTACAGATCACAGATCTTGCCATAGTAAAATGCAAGAAATAAAGTTTGAAAAAGTAACCAAGAACGAACAAACTAGAAATTTATAGTGGTTCAGTCAACCTTGACTTACATTCACTCCCAAGAGTCCTCCACTCCGAGAATTGTACTAAAAACTTAGTGACTCTCCTTGTTTCCCAACAATAAGGTGGAGAAGCTCTTACAAATCTCTTTCACCTCTATGGTGCTACAGAGAAGCCAAATCCCTTTCACCTCCTCGGTATGGTGGAATAGCCAAATCCTTTTCACCTCCTTGGTGCAGTGGAGTAGCCAAATCCCTTTTACTTCATTTTTGCGATGGAGTATCTAGATCCTTTCCAACAAGAGACTATTCTCAGAGTTTTCATCAAGCAAAGACACTGTCCTTGGAGGATGAAGGTGCATGATCACTGAGAAACCATGTATATACACCTCTCACATACACTCTCTTATTCCCACAAGAATTTTCTTCCTCAAGACCTCACCTCTCCTTCTCTCCCTAGGAAATGCTCCCTATTTAAACCCTTCTTAAAGAAGCTCTCTCTAAAAAAAAAAGAGAGGCAAAAGGTTCTTAAAGACGGATAAGGGATGGTATTTAAACATGAGCCAAAATAACCCTAAAATTCATGTTCGCCTACACTGTTCTTACAAAAAGATCTTGGATCATATAGTACTATTAGTTCAAAAGTCCCTATTCATTCTATACTTTAAACAAACTCAAGTACGATCAGTTCAAGTAAACCTAAATTCATCATATAGTATGAATAATGGATCATACAAAATGATTAATACATATTACTTAAATTGTGGGATGATATCTAGATGATAAAAATTCATCTATGTCGATCATCCGGTATGATTCATATTATACTATATGATTAGTTCACTAAATCAAGGTTCATCCAAGATAATCCTTGGGATGATCGAAAATCATCTGTATCAATCATCCAATATGATCACGATTGTGCAGTTTGATCACCATTCATTAATTAACCTTGATTTGATTGACTAATCATAGGGATTAGTTTACACAAGATTTCAAATATAATACAGTAAAAACCTATTCTTATAATATAATTAATTCAAAAATCAAAAATCAAATACTTGTCTAAATCTAATTGGCAGTTTGGGATTTAATTTAAACTGATTATCTTATACGATTGAGATCATATAGTATGATTAGTTCACTTAGATTAATTATTTAATTAGTTATTTAAACTAATTTTCTAAATAATGGATTGTATAGTACTATTTAGATCGTATGGTACAAACTTTAGAAAATATAAAAATTATTTTTTTATTATCCTTTGTGTGTGTGCAGTCTTTAAGCTTACATACACCTTACAAAACATTTAAATCAAGAAGTAAAAAATAAATAAATAAAAATTACCCTATTCTACCTAATCTTGAGTCGATCTTCATTACAGGTTGTACAATGAATCTGAATATTAGTGTCCATAAAAAACTATAATAATTATACTATGATAAATAAAGTTAGATCTAATAATATTTGTTATTATCAAAATTATTAGCTTATGCTCTGGGATAACAACAATCTCTCTCTTTTTGTTGATAACAAATATTATTGCTTAAAATTTTAATTTTAAGTCATTTTCTCCTTTTGGATCCTTTATTATAGAGCCCTTATTAAGTATATTATTTTAAGAAAAGTAAAGAAGAAATCAAGCACAATTACTTAAAAAAATTAAATTAAGTAAAAGAATCAATTAGAACCAACATCCTACTCCCCCTTTTGATAGCACCAAAAATGAGAGAAAATTGACTTAAACAACAAACAAAATAAGAAATACATAAACTAAACAAATAAAAGAAAATTACAGCATAACACAACAAACAAACAAACAAACACACATACTTCTAATCACACTTCTATCCCAATTTGTCTAAGCATGAATGTCAATGACACTTAGTTTAGTCCTAAGTGTGTTGAATGTGTCATAATTTAGGAGTTTGTGAAGATGTTTGGCAATTGATTTTTAGTTTCTACATGATGCAGTTATATATCTTCTTTAGCTACATGATATCTAATGAAATGATGCCTAATATTTTATGCTCTTTGTGTGTGACTATTAAATTGGAATTTTGGAAATATAGATAGCACTAGTGTTATCTCACATGATTAATATAATGCCTACAAAAACTCTAAGGTCAAGGATTTATTACTTTGGCCATAATACTTGAGCAACAAAACTTTCTATAGCTATACATTCCATCTCAATGATGAATAGGGATACTAATTTTTATTTTTTACAATACCATGAAACTAATGATTGCACTATGAGTTTATAAGAACCAAAAGAGATTTTTCTATCTATTCTGCACCCTATAAACTCTGAGTTTGAATACCCTATAATTTCAAATAAAAAGCTATTACTAGGATTTAAATCATACTGTATTACTTAGATCGTATTGTACAAATTTAGTTTGACTGCTATACTCTATTCTATTTGTAGTAAAACTACTTCTATTCTTACTTAAAATGGATCATACAAAATAAAATTCATGATTTTTTTAACTATTATACCATATGATGACCACTGTACTAGATGATCATTTGTGGATGAAGTTGGCCATTCCAAGGATCATCCTAAACAACTAGAATGAATTTTTATAATTTATACTGTATGATGTTTTGATCATACATTATGGTGTTATAAAAGTTGAAAAATTCATCTAAATGATCTTAATAGACGAGTCTGAATTAAATTGATTATATTATACGATATGCATATTATACTGTATAAACAGAAGATGGATATCTTAAAATTTAAAGTTTGTACTGTACAAATAGAAGTATGAATTACATTGATCGTACTGTACAAAATTTTTGAATCCCACTATTTAAGAATTTTTAATACTCTTATTAGAAAATCTTTGCTTTTGGTTTCACCAGAGAGAGAGCTTAGAGAAGGAAGAGAGGAGAGCTTTGAGAGAGAGATCTTTGTGAGAGGGAGTTGTGAGTGATTCACAAAGGTTGCTACAAGCAAGGTTTTAATAATCTTCTTCAAGCTTCTTCCTTAGTTCCTTGGTGGCTCTAGGGAGACTTTCATCAACATCAGGTCCAAGCTTCTCTTCCTACTCAAGGAGGGAGTAAAAGTCTTTCAAGGTTCTTTGCCTAATCTAGGAGGGAGTAAAAAGATTTCCAGGTTCTCTTCCTACTCTAGGAGGGAGTAAAAGGATTCAAGATACTCTATCTCATCTTGATGATAGAAAGATTTTGTAAGGGCTTCTCCGCCTTGCTGTGGGAGCAAAAGGAGAGACACTACCTTTTGTGTAATACTAAGAAAGGAGATTTTTTAGGGAGTGGATTTAGGTCAAGTTAACTGAACCACTATAATTATAGTGTGTTCTTTTTATTTATTTTTTGTATTTAATTTCTATATTTTTTTGTGATTTGTTCTATGTTTGAAATCTTAAATTTTAGTTTTTGTGAAAGTGGTTTTGCTACCGCATTATGGGATAAAATCAATTATTTTTAAAACATTCAAAAAGATTTCAAAATGATTTTCATTTTCCTTAACAAATTTTTTAAATGACCAATTCACCCCCCCCCCCCCCCCCCTCTTGGTTAACCTTGGGCAAGTTCATAAAGTTTTAACAACCCTCAGTAAATTTCAGTATTTATAGAGCATATTTATTTGTGTGTTAACTAACATTTCAGGTACACTATGCACCATTTTTTGTTGATTCAGAGCTCAAGATTAGGAAGAATAAGTTATCTTAAATGAGTCTATAATTTTCATTTTTAATTTTTTGAATAAAGTCCTATAATGATGTATGCAAGCCTAGTGACCATACACATACACAATAATTTAATTTTTTTGTACATCATAATGTATGATATGGATAGTATTATATAATTTGGTACTATAGAAATTAATTAAAATATTTTATTTTTTAAAAAAGATAATTATAAAATATAACTAATTGTATTGTATGAATAATACATCATACTAGATGATCTGTTATAATTAGAAACCCCACTGTTATTCTATTCATGTTGTGCAAACCTAATCATTCTATACGATGTTTAAAATTTGCCTAATTTAATCTTGTTATTAATTAATCAAATTTGCTTAATTTTGATCGTATTATACAAACTAGATCGTACTGTAAGATCAAAAAAGATGAATTTGGTTGTCCCATGATTCATCCTGGATAAACTTGATTGAACTAATCGTACTGTATGATTGGTCATTCGTACTGAGATTGTACAGTACTAATAGGCAAATTAAACTATTTGTACTGATGATCGTACATTACTAACTGGAAAATTGTAGTATTCATATTATACTAATTGGTGATCGTACAATACTAACAGGTTAAATTCTACACATCATACTGGATGATCATATGATCATACTATACAATCTTTGATGTCTGAATTATTTTTTTTTAGATTTTTAGAAGATCTCTAATTAAGCTTTCTCATAAGACTTTTTAATAATCTTTGGCATGCATTGGGTCATTTTTCTTTTGGAGTAATCTTGAAGAGAGAGCCTTCAAGGGAGAGAGGAAAAGGGTGGAGTTTAAGAGGGAGATGATCCTTATGGGTTTCAAGGGAGTGTGGAGGGGGTTTCACATGGTTGCTGTAGGAAGCTTGCACCTTAATACCATTATAGTCAAAGTTTGTCTTGATGGAAATTTTGGGAAGAAGAAAATCTCTTTGGTGTCAGACAACTAGGCAACTCTGCAGCACTGGGGAAGGTGAAAGTGATTCAAGATTATCTACCTCACTAGAAGGATAAAAAGTAGTCTAAGTTCTCTGCCTAACTAAGTGGGTGAAAAGGAGTCAAGGTTCTCTACATGTGTAAGGAGTACGATCCTCTACAACACGAGGTTGGTGTAAGAGAGTATGTAAAGGCTTCTCTACCTAGCTGTGGGGACTAAAGGAGAGACACTATTGTGATAGTACAAAACTTAGAGTAAGTGAGTTAGGGGAGTAGACATAGGTCATGGTTTGACCGAACCACTATAATTCTAGTGTGTTCTTTCTGATTTTATTTTTGGTAATTTATTATTTTCTATTTTATTTTCCATTATAACTACTTAGTTGAAAATCTGTTATTGATATTATGTAATATGAATTAGATTATTATAACCATCTTTATAACTTTTGATAAGTGCACTAGCTTCTACATCAAGTGATAACATTGCTTTCATCTTAGTGAGCCTTAGGACAATTTATTGAGGTCCTACAACCTCCACGAACTATCACTTACCACAAGTTTTCATATCTATCTTTGTTGTTGGGTGCATGAGGGTGCCTATAGATTTGAATTATCTTATACTAAATTTTCTTAATAAATCATTTAAGTACTTTAATTGGTAGAGAAAGATTACATCCCCCCTTTTTTTCCTTTACTTGTAATCCAACAAAAAATTGTTAGCTCCCATCAAACTTTCCTCAAACTCCTTATTCATCTTGGTAAAAAAAATCAAGAGAAAGGAATTCTTTAATGTTTCTAAGAAGAATACAATCTATATTGTTGGGATACTAACCAAGCTTATTTCTAACCACTATGCCTGCATCACTTAACTTATTTTTTAAACCCATTTGGATTCAATTACTTGCTTTTTATTAGTCTTTTACTATAATTTCCAAGCATCATTTATATATATATATATACACTCTTACATTTCAACAACTCAAAATTTATTTATTAATGCTTCATATATATTCTTAGGTTTAATATGGGGGAGGAATGTGGAATGACCAACCTATTCTCTAAATGTACTCTTAGTCTTAACTCCTTGAGAGTGAAGTCTTATAATATGTTCCTTAGGAGGCCTAGAAGAATAACTTCACTCCTTAGGAAATTAAGGTGTAGGAGGAACTTATAAATCTTCTCAACTTCCACATTCTTCATCTAGGGTAATCCTAGACCTTTTACATCAAAATCAACATGAATAGACACTTCAACTACTAGATTCTTCTTATTAAATATTTTTAAGCCTTAGTATGATTTAAGTATCTTAGGAAAGCTCTTTTATTTGATGTCATCTGATGTATCACATGGAAATGGTTCAATTACTAGGGCAATCCATAAAGGATTCATGAAGAACAACCATGCAAATCTACATCTTTTTTTTTATTTTATGAGTTTTGTCATATGTATTTATGTAATATGTTTTATATTTGTTATGTAGACTTTATATTATTGCATTTTTCTTTGTTATTATTTATTGTATTTTTTTTTAAATCATGCACAATATAGCAAGAGGTGATTATCCTAGAGTATGAGTGTGTGTGGGTGTAGTTTAGATAGTTACAATTTGGGTTCCAAGTATGGAACAAAGATAAACGATCCTTCTTGCTCTCTCCTTTCCCTCAAGTTTTAAGTTCCAATGAAGATATATTCCTCTTCATTAGAATTCAATTATATAGGAACTCCTATGGATTGAAATGAAGTGGTATTGTTGTGCATACAAGTTTAGAGTGAATTCTAAACCTAGAAGGCTTAGTAACGATTAGTGAGTTGTATGGTGGGGCCTTAGATATTTGATGTGATCAATTGATGGATGTTGGAAGGGGCCCGGGGTTGGCTCTTTAAATATAAGTAGAAGAGTTTAAAATAATTTTTATACAGGAGTTACTATGAAGTGGATGAAATTTGGAGGTAGGCTACAAGCCTTGTAATATGTCCACAAAACATAAATCCACCTTCTACCAATTAATTATCCCTCTAATTAATTCCAAATCCAGCAAACTTGGGCTTGATTTAAAAGGGTCATTGTATAACTTATTTCTATAATTTTTTGTTAGGATTGGAAATATTTAAATGGTCCAAATATAATAAGGAAGAGATATGGAGCTATTTTATCTAGATAGACCAATATTAGGGAATTAGTTGTGGTTTCTTGAATAATAAGTGGAATTAAATAACCAAAATTATAAATAATTAAGGAAAATTCTTAGATGTGATTAAATGTTCTAAGAAATTTTTATGGAGTTTAGTATTTTCCTAGGATTTTATATGTGACTAAAATCAATTACAAGATAAAAAAGTAAAAATAGAATTGAGAACTAGGGTTGATTTATTCTCTAGAGATTTGACTAGAAAAACCAAAATAAATATACAGTATTAGATGTGGGATAATGATTTAGAGATTTTGATGGAATTTTAGTATTTTTGGTTTGTCGACTAATTGAAGAAACAACACTAGTCCAACAAAAATAGATTTCTTGGCTAAGTTTAGTAAGAAGGATTAGATTTAGAACTGAAGGCTAGCAATTAAATTTTGTAAATTTTTATGATGGATTACATAGACTATAATATAGCAACAGAGACTTGAAAAAAATAAAAATTGCAGAAAATTAAAAGCTACACACCATAGTAGGTAATCCAAGAAGATCACCCAACCTCCTTAAAATAGTCAACCTCAAAGCCTTCTAGCCCTTTAGAATTCAATCCAAACATGTAAGCAACATAATAACCACTTCATTCCTGTTGAAAGGTTTTCTTATATAATTGAATTCTAATGAAGAGATTCACCTCTTAATTTGAAAATAAAATACAAGAGGAAGGGGAGAGAAAGGAGAAGCTAATACCATTTGCTCCATGCTTGGGTCCCACTTAGAAATAACCTAAACCACCTCTATGGATTTATACTCTAGCATGGACAACCCTTTCTATCTTAAGCATGACATAAAAATAATATAATGACTTCTAACAAAGAAAATTTCAATGATAAGAAGTCTACATAGCACTTATAACTCAAAGAACATGAAATTATATAAATAATAAGATAAAATTAGTAAAAAATATAAAGAAGATATATATACTAATTGTTGGTTCGCATGGATCTTTCATGGCTTTAGCTCATGTACTTTTTCCTTTTCCCTAGATATTGGAACACTTCCATGTGTAACTTTATCTTTTCAAATTTATTCAAACTTGTTGTAATTCGAGAGCCTGAGTTAATGATTTTGATGATAAAAAATATTATTTGATCTTAATTTATTACTAATAGTATCATTATAATATTTTTGATTTGTGCACATTAACCATTCAAGTACATCATATGCCATATAAGAAAGGATTGACTCAAGACTGGGTAGAATAGGGTGATGTTTGCAAGATTTTATAGTTTTTATTTATTTATTATTTATTTCTTGAATCAAATATTTTGTAAAGGTGTATACTAGCTTAGCGACCATGCACACACACACGGAGTAGTGAAACTATGAATTTTAGATTTTTTTGAAGTTCATACCATACAATCCAAATCATGTTGTATGATTTTTTTTAGATGATTAATTTAAACAACTAGTTGAATGATTAATCTAAGTGAATTAATTATACTATATGATCTCAATCATATAGGATGATCAATTGAAATCAAATCCCCAATTGACAATAATATTTATGCAAGTATTTGAATTTTAATTTTTAAACTTATCTTACCGTATGAACAAGTTCATACTGTATAATATTTGAAATCTTGACTAAACTAATCCCTGTTATTAGTTAGTCATATAAGGATCCAAGATCCTAATTTTTAATTTATTCATCACTATTCGTACAATATGATCTATTGGTCATACATTATGATTAGTATAGTTCTTCTATAATAGCATTATAAGATTGATAGCCTACAAGACAATTAGTTAAAATTCTTTAACTGATCGTAATATAAAAAGGAACAGTAGTATAGTATGATTAGTTCATCCCAAGATAGGATCGTACAGGACAAACAAAAAATATCTAAAGAGTCGTCGGGTGATTTGGATAGTATGATTTTTTGATCATATAGGATGAACCAAAATTCATCTAGGGACTCCTCTGATGATTCATATAACACGATATATAATCATACAATATGATCTGTACTCAATCAGATAAAATTTAATTACTTAATTAAGTGACCTAATTAGGAAATTATGTAAAACAACATAAAGTACGAAATGATTCATACTATATAAATAATTAAAAATTCAAATTTTAAGTTTGCCTATTTTAGGTAAGTTAGATTATATGATGGGGTTTTTTATTATAGCTGATCATCCAATATAATGTAGTTTTCATATTGTACAATTATCTATATTTTAAATTGATATTTTTAAATTTAAATAAAATATTTTAATTAATTTTTATTTAAACAGATTTTATAGTATGATCCAAATTGTATAGTATGATTTACAATAAAATTAAATATTTTTTTTATTCCCCCTGTGTGTCTGCATGGTTGCTATGCTACCATACATCTTTTGTAATATATTAACTCAAGAAAAGATAAAAATATAGAATCTTGCAAAAAATTAATCCTATACTACCCAATCTTTAGTTCTAATAATTTGGCGATACTTATTGTGTGATGTACTAGAAATATTAGTGCACAAAAAATATATGCAATGATAAGTAGGAGAAACTAAATAAAATCCAATAATGTTTATAATCATCAAAATATGGGCTTGGGTTCCCAGATTATAACATGGATCCCTAGAAAGTGCAAGCTGTAGTTGAATAGTTAAGGTCAACTTTGATATTTAAGGTTCATATTTTTTTATGCTTGACATTATATTATTAAAACATTGTTAAAGGCTTTTCAAATATTATTATTCCTTTGGTAAGATTAATTCAAAAAGGTATGCTAGTTGATTGCATACTGAACTGTGAAACTAGTTTCTAGAAGTTGTAAGATATTTTGTTGTCATCTCTTGTATTGATTATTTTATAAGAAGTTGATGAATTTCAGTATTTAGTGATGCTTATTCAAAAGTTTTGGATGCATGTTGCAATAAAATGGAAGAGTAATAATTTATGCTTCCATGTAGTTTAAAGAATTAAGAAGAATTACTAAACCCATAACTTAGAATTTATGATAATTATTTTTTCTTTGATGATCTAAAGGTACTACTTGTACAGAGTGAGGTGTGAAGTATATACTAATCATAGAAGTTTGAAGTACATCTTCACTCAAAATGAGCAAAATTTAAGGCAGAGATGGTGATTAGAGTTTATCAAGGATTATGATCTTAATAATATTTATTAGTATGGAAGACTAATGTAGATGGTGACACATTGAGTAGAAAGTCTGCTAGAATGGTAATCTATATGCTTACTTTTGGGTATGCTAACTCAGGAGATTGAAAATTGGAGTTATAGGTTATATATCCATCTAAGGTAAATACTAGAATTATCTCTCAAATGATTATTCATCCCTCGTTATAAGAGAGAATCAAGAATGCCCAAAAAATATATGATGAATATATGAAAGTGGTTGATCATATTTAGTTAGGTGAATAATTGGTGTGCAACTAAATGATCAAGGTATAGAGACATTTGGCAATCAATTATGGGTCCCTACAAGTGTTTATTTGAGAAAAGGGATTTTGCATGAAGCCCACTATTCTGGATATATGATTCACCTAGGTAGTAGTAAGAAATATCATGATTTAAAATTGATATTTTAGTTGCCTCGGTTGCAGTCTGATATGACTGATTTATTAATAAGTGTAAATGGTAATAGTTAAACATTAGAGGGCCTGCAATTTACTACAAACACTTGTCTATTCTTGAATAAAAATGGGAGGAATTTATTATTCAATTTTCTATGGGTTTTGAAAGGTCCTAGACAAGGATATAATATAGAATGGGTGTAGTGGATAGGTTGACCAAGTTAGCTATGTTTTGCTCTATGAGGCAAACAAACTTATGGAGAAGCTTACATAGTTGTATGTATAAGAAATTATTAGATAGCATGGAATAGCCAAGATAATTATTTCTTATTATGATGGCCAATTTACTTCTAGATTATAGAGAGACATTGAAAAATGTTTGGGGACTAAGTTAAATTTAGTACATCTTTTCATCCTCAAATAGATGGGCAATCTATTTGAGATAGTGATGTGTATTGGTTTTTGGAGGTGATGAGATAGTTACTACTTAGTTTTGCATGTTTGATATTCTTGCAACTTATATATTTTTTATGATTCTAAATATTATTGATTTGATTATTATTTCTCCTAACATATTTTGGAAGAATTATTTTGCTATTATATGTACTAACATTTTAGGGAAATCATACTCTGAATTATTGAAGACTTCAAATCAAAGACAAGTTTAGAGTTTCTTGTGATTGAAGTCTATATTTTTCATTTTATTGAGTCTAAGAGAGTGTGATTATAATTGAGTAACAGAGCACACACCGGGGGAGAGTTTTAAAAAATATATTTTTAAACTGGTCTTACTTTATGATATCATTTTGTATGGGACGATCTGATCAATTATTTTTTCCCCCACGAGCAGTGAAACAAACATAAGTGGAAATATTTTTCTAAGTATGGTTCATACGGGACAAAATTTATTTTCATACCGGGAAAAACGTCTTTGTTTTATCCTTGAATGAAGATCATACAGGATTAAATTTATTTTAGTACCAGAACGAACGTCTCTATTTTTTCCTCGAACGAAGATCATACGGGATGAAATTTATTTTTGTGTCGAGACAAATGTCTCTATTTTGTCCTTGAACAAAGATCACACAGGATGAAATTTATTTTCATACTAGGATGAATGTCTTGGGTCTATTTTCGTTCATTTTGTCCTAACATTTTATACAGATGAACTGTGAAATTTTTATATTTGTACCAGATGAACTTGATTCATATCGAATGATGATCGCGTATGAAATGAGTTTGTAACAATTCATTACATGTTAACACACAACAATATTTGAACTATTTGTATGTACGAACAACGATCGTATTGTATGATCATGTAATTTTAAACTTGAGATTTTCATTTTTCTGGATGGTTTTTCATATCTTTTGTACAAAAGGTCCATTAAGACTGACGTGAAATAATCTTATTTACGTGAATTTTCAAGAGCAATTGAAGGAGAGAGCGTGAGAGAGTGTTTGAGAGAGATTTTTTGCAAGTGGAGTATGAAGGGTTTACAAGGTTACTCAAAGGTAAGGATATCTTTATACTTGTGATTATCACTCTTCCTCTTATCTTTCTAGATTGCTCATGAGAAGATCTTCAGATAATATCTGGTACTCTGCCGACACTTAGAGGGTGTGAAAGGATGAAGGTTCTCTGCCTACACTTAGAGAGTGTGAACAGTTGAAGGTTATCTACCTACACTTGGAGAGTGTGAATAACTTATGGTTCTCTATGAACACTTAGAGAGTGTGAAAGGACGATGGTTCTTTGCCATACTAAGGATTAGTGGAAGAGAGTTTTGTGAAGGCTTCTCCGCCTTGCTGTGGGGGAAAAAAGAGAGACACTTTTGTTAATAGTGTAATACCTGAGGGAGTCTTCAGGGAGTGGATATAGGTCTTGTTTGATCAAACAACTATAAATCTTTATGTCATTTATTTTTTTACTGCTTACTTACTGCAAGTATATAATTTTTGTGGTTGAAAATTTTCTTTCAATATTTAATTAACTTGCTATGAAACATCAATCAGTTTAAATTTTTAAATCGAAGATATAATTTTTTATAAAGTACAATTCACCCCCCTCTTTGTTAGACTTGGGACATTAGCTTAGGTTTAACAATCTAATCAAGATTTAACAAGAATCAACAAGTGATATCAAAAATTTATTTCAAAATTAAAAGTTTAGACTACTTTTTGAAAAATGAGCATGACTACATTTGTAAACCATAACACACTAGAAGGTTACTCTATAACTAAAACTCCTTTGTTTGACAACATCCCTTTCAATTTTTGGAAAACACACATGTAAACAATTTTACAGTCACTAGATTATCGTGTGTGGATCTTAGTTCAAAAATGGTATACAAAATCAACTAGATTAGTTGACAGGATTAGAGTTAAAATTCCCTTTGCAGATTGGACTGTAGAATAACATGAATTAGCACAACTTAATGCAAAATATTTAAATAGTTTCTTTTGTGCACTTAAATCAGAAGACTATATGCGGGTTTCCACTTATAAAAGTGGAAAGAACATATGTGATAGACTTTGTATTACTTATGAAGGGACAAATAAAGTAAAGCAATCTCAACTGAACATCTTGTTACATGATTATGAATTATTTTGCATGAATCCAAAAAAATCTATTTCTGAAATGTATACAAGATTTACTCAAATCATCACTTCTTTACATGAATTGGTAGGGAACTAACAAATACTGAAATGGTTAATAAGATTCTCCATTATTTGCCTACTTCATATGATGCTAAAATAATTACAATTACAGAGTCTAAAGATTTAAATATTTACTCTATTGATAATCTTCTTTGTTCATTAATTGCCTACGAGTAAGGAGTGAGTTAAAGGAAGATTGATGCAGGTAAACACCGAAAGGAGAAGAACATTGCACTTAAAGTGGAGGAGTCGAATAGTGATCTATCGCAACCTAAGGATGAGGATGACATCATTTTAATGACTAGATAATTTAGAAGCTTTCTAAAGAGGAAGCAAAATAGACGCCAATAGTGGAACAGAGGTAAGTTCAATAGGAATGTTAAGGTTTCTATTGATGTGATTTGCTACGAGTGCAGGAAACCTGGACATATAAAGTATGACTGCCCAAACCTAAAAGCCACTCCTAGCAAGGAGAAGGTAGAGGACAAACTAAATGTGAAGAAGGGAAAGAAGAGATTTCAAAGATCTTTTTTGGGCGGACTTGGCTTCAGATTTATCAAAAACTAAAAAGGAGGAGGAAGTCACTAACTTGTGGTTAATGGCTAATAATCTGGATCAGTTAGATCAAGAAGATGTATGTGACTTAACCTATGATGAACTGTTAGAAGTTTATAAAAGGATTCATGATGCATATATGAAGTTAAAAAAAATGCATGCTAGTCTGAATATAGAATT
This sequence comes from Dendrobium huoshanense, assembly GCA_016618105.1. NCBI lineage: Eukaryota > Viridiplantae > Streptophyta > Magnoliopsida > Asparagales > Orchidaceae > Dendrobium > Dendrobium huoshanense. Next base: position 12,460,729 of record CM028346.1, read on the forward strand.
ATAAGAACTATAGAGAGAATATGAAATCCTTAGGAAAGATCATGCATTGATTGATAATAACCACATGAGCTTACTTGTTAAATTTGATAACTTGAATAAGAAAAATGAGATTTTAAAATCATCCTATGCTCAATTGGAAAAAGAATCTAAAAATTTATTGATGAATCTGAAAGTAGAGAGCACTACTTGAATTTTCATAAGTATATACTAAAAGATTTGAACACTTTTCTGAAGTTGAAAGTAGAAGCTCTTGAGGAAAATAGGAAACCACCAGCACTTGAAGATTTTACTAATCCTATTTTGTATCCAAATTTTATACAACCTAGGAAGAGATAAAATAATTATAGAAGATTGAGAAATCCATTTCCTGGAGTTAAGTGTTATTCTTATGGCTTGATTGAACATATTATACACACTTGTACTATTCTAAGGAAAACTCTTTTAGTGTGGAAACCTAAGATCTATAAACTTAGACATATCACACACATATTTGTTTTTAATTTGCCAAAAGGAGAACCCAAACTTGTCTGGATTCCCAAGTCTAACATTTGATTATTTTGTAGGAATGCTCTCACACAAGGACTCGTGAGAGCATTTGGTACCTGGACAGTGGTTGCTCAAATCATATGACTAGAGATACTAAGCCATTTATATCACTGGAAGCCAAAAATAGAGGCAGGGTTACACTTGGAGATAACACCACTAGGAAGGTGGTTGGATCAGGTATGATTGGGAACTTTTAAAAAAAATTTCATTAAAAATGTGCTACTTGTAGAAGGCTTAAAGCATAATCTTTGAGTATTATCCAGCTATGTGATAAATGATACAATATAAATTTTTTTCCTACTAACTGAATATTAAGCCTAAATAGAAATAATGTTTTGCATGGAAAAAGGGTAAATAATGTTTATAAGCTAGATTTGAATTGTATTTCAATTTCTAATACTTTTTATTTGAAAACTATTTCTGATGAATCATGGTTATGGCATAGGAGACTTTGTCACTCTAGCATGAAAAACCTTAGGAGAATTACCCAAAAGAACTTAGTGAGAGGTATACCAAAATTAGACTTTACTGAGGACCACCTTTGTGATGCTTATCAATTAGGAAAATAGGTAAAGTCCTCTTTTCAGTCTAATAAGGATCTTAGAAATACTAAACATTTGGAGATTTTACATATGGATCTTTTTGGACTTGTTGGAATTGTAAGTCTAAGAGGAAAGGTATACGGATTTGTGATAATAGATGATTTTTCTAGATTCCCTTGGGTTAAATTTTTATATCATTAAAGTGAACCATTTAAGGAGTTTAGATATTTTTTGACTTGGATTCAAAGAAAATTAGAGTGTGAGATTTTAACAATCCTAAGTGATCACGGTGATTAATTTGAAAATTAAAATTTTGAGTATTATTATAAAGTGAAATGAATTAATCACAATATTTTTGCACTTAGAACCCCTCAGTAAAATGGGATAGTCAAAAGAAAAAAAAATTAATAGAAGTCACTCGATCCAAATTGGCAGAATATTCACTTCCTAATTACTTTTGGGCTGAAGTAGTTAGCACTGTATGTTATGTTCTGAATAGGATGGACATCAAATAAAAATTGAACGAAACACTCTATGAGCTTCTTAAAGGGAGAACACCTAATTTATCACTATTGCATGTTTTTGGATGTAAGGTGTTCATACAAAATAATATAAAATCTACCTTAGAAAAATTTGATCCAAAATCAGATGAAGGAATTTTTCTTAGATAATCTAGTATTGGAAAATCTTATAAAGTATTTAACAAAAGAACCTTGGTAGTTGAAGAAACCATACATATTGTATTTAATGAATCTAGAATTTTGGAAGAGCAAAATTTGGAAGAGGATGAGATAGAAAATAACTCCCAAAAGATTGAGAAGATTATTTTGGATAAAAAATAGGAGATATAAAACTCATTGCCTAGAGCTTAAAAATTTTCTAAAAACCACCATAAGGAATTGATTTTAGGTGAACCTAGTGAGGGTGTTGTGACTAGGCATGGACTGAGCAAGGAAGTCAATCATTATGCCTTTATTTCAATGATAAAGCCCACAAATATAAATTAAGCACTTTTAGATGAATTTTGAATTTTGGTAATGCAAGAAGAATTAAATCAATTTGTGAGAAATGATGTTTGAGAATTAATTGCAAGGCCAAAGAAATAAAGTGTAGTGTGAACCACTTGGGTATTTAAAAACAAAATGAATGACTCAGAAGTTATTAGAAATAAGGCTAAATTGGTGGCTAAGGGGTAAAATCAGATTGAATGTATTGATTTTAAGGAGACTTTTGCTCTTGTAGTAAGACTTGAAGCAATTAGGGTTTTATTAGCCTTTACCTATTTTAGAGGATTCAAACTGTTTCAAATGGATGTCAAAAGTGCCTTTTTAAATAGGATAATTCAAGAGGATGTTTATGTCGAACAACCTCCAAAATTTGAAAATTCAAAATATCCTAATCGTGTTTTTAAATTGAAAAAGACATTATATAGATTGAAACAGGCACCAAGGGCTTGGTGTGAGAGGTTGAACATTTTCTTACTTGAGAGATCTTTTGAAAAAAAAAGTGTGGACACCACTCTTTTTTTGAAGAAATCAAGAGATGATATACTCATTATATAAATTTATGTTGATGATATCATCTTTGGATCCACAAATAAAAATCTTTATGATGATTTTTTTAAAAGAATGAGTAGTGAATTTGAGATGAGTCTAATAGGAGATTTGAGTTACTTTCTAGGTTTTAGCATTAAACAAATTGAGGAAGGTATATTTCTTAGTCAGTCAAAATATGTTAAGGACATCCTCAACAAATATGAATTGGATAATGCTAAACCTATTAGTACACCTATAAGTTCCTCAATTCAGTTTGATAAGGACCTAAAGAGAAAATCTATTGATAAAAAAAAAAAATTAGGAGAATAATTGGATCTTTGCTTTACTTAATTGCTAGCTGACCCGATATAATGTTCAGTATTTGTTTGTGTGCTAGATTTCAATTAGATCCAAAAGAATCATATTTGACAGCAGTGAAAAGGTTTTTGAGATATCTCTTGGGAACTCAAAACTTAGTGATTTGGCATCCTAAGTTCAGCTCTTCATTTGAAATAATTAGAAATTCAAATTTAGACTTTGCAAGTTATACGGTTGATAGAAAGATTACATCTGGAATAAGTCAATTTATTGGAAATTCTTTAGTTTTTTGATCCAGTAGGAAATAGAATTCCGTAGCCCTCTTTACTGTAGAAGTTGAATACATTGCCTTAGGAAGTTGTGTGGCACAAGTTCTTTGGTTAAAATAATAGTTGATTGATTTAGGATTTATAATAGGCATAATTCCAATTTATTATGATAACATTAGTGCCATTTACATTTCAAAAATCCTATTCAACATTCGAGAACCAAACATATAGATATAAGGCATCATTTCATTAGGGATCATGTATCCAAAGGAGATATTGAACTGAACAATGTCTCAACTGAAAATCAACTTGTAGACATTTTTATAAAATCACTAGCCTTTGATACTTTTAGTACATTAAGAATAAGGCTAGGTGTGATTGATCTGAATGCTTAATTAAAAATTTTTTCTGTAAACTTGATATGTGTGTTTGTATGTTTTCTATTTTTATATTTTTTATGCATATTTGTGTTTGTGATTTTATGTTTTTGTATTTTGGGTGATTTTGAAATGTTTTCACATCATACTTCCGATTTATGATCGATTGTGTAAATTTTTCTAAGTGTTATATTCGCATTGTATGAAATTATTTTCGTCCTGTACGAATTCTGTAGCATTTCGATCTTTGTTCTAAACTAATTACGTAAAATTTTTCATTTTCAATACATATCATACTGTATAATATTATATCATCCTGGATGATATGTATTACTTCATCTGTATGCATGTAGATGATTATACGGGTAGAATTAGTTATTATAATTGATCGTATGTATGCACCTGAAGTTTGTACATACGAACCACATGTCATTCAATGTGGGGGATAAATCTAACCATCATTAAAATGATCTTAAATAACTGATTGTCCCGGATGAACACATGCTCGTCTGTATGATCGTATGGTCAAAAAGCCTATATGAAAGGACTCCTCGTAACTTACGTGATTATGGAAAGTTATTTTATTTTGAACCTATTTGTTTATACATAGAAAATTTATTTCGTTTGTATGAAACATATATATTATACTGTACGAATCCCTTTTTGTACATACGAATGGTCATTTTTTTTAAATAGGAGGGCTTTAAATTTCTTTTTTATTCACTTCAAACCCTTCCTCCAATCCTTCTCACTTAGCAATGGCCAGTTCTAGAAAGAGGGGTAGACTCACTAAGGGTACATCTTCTAGGAGTGGAGATGATGAATTTTTATTTAAGGCTAATGAGGATTCCTTCATGAGGTTTGGCTTTGCAAAAATTACACCTTCTAGAATCCTACTACAAGAGGATATTCACTTCCAAGTGATGCCACTTTTCGCTACCACCCAATTTGCTTTTATCTTTACCTTGATTCATGCCTAAAACAAGAAAACATTTCATTACTTTCTTACCAACATATCCTTTAGCACTAACCAAAGTAGGATTAGATCTTATGTTTTGAAGAAGCAGGTTGAAATTAGTAAGGAAGATTTAGAGAACTTTTTGCATTTAAGGACTGAAGATGTTAGAACCCACACTTCAACTTCTACTTCTGATTTTGACTGGACTAAAATTAATAAAGTGATTAGAGGGATTGAACAAGTATGTCATTTGCTTAGGGTGTCCACTCTGAACCAAAATGCACGGATCATCCAGCATGTTCTTAGAACCTCTATTATTCCTAAAGCTGATGACCGTATCAATATTACTCCTCTTCTATCCAATGTCACTTACCTTATCATGACTAGTCAACTTATAGATGAAGCCCAACTCATTATTTATTATATTCATGGGCTTTTTGAAATTGGATATGTCTCACATAAGAGGAAGAAGAACATTGCTTTAGGACACCTAGTGACCTATATCCTTGAGAAGAATTACAATCTGGCACATCCTGATCCTCTACTTAAATTACCTATATACTTCACTGATGTTTCATTCTAAGCACTTTTTGGGAGAGATGATTCTAGTGAGGATTATGAGGGAGAAGGGGGAGCCCCTAGACCTGCACCTGCACCTGTGCCTACTCGTGGACATGATTTTTAGGAGTTGGTCCAACGCTTTGATAGACTAGAGAGTCATTTTGATAAGCTATTTGATCAAATTTAGCCTAATCTAAATTAGCAGGACACACAGTACCAACAGGACATGGGTTGGATTTGAGGTCAGTTTGACTCGGTGAACATCAATGTAGCTATAATGAGTAGCTATTTTTTCTTCTTCAATCAGCCACCTCCTCCAGACCAAAGCCCCTCAGATATATAGATGTACTTCTTATGTGTTGACCTTGGCAGTTCTTAGTGATGTGATGTGATGACTTATGTAGATTTTCTATGATTGTTCTTTGCTTTTATTTTTATTTTTGGTGTTATATTGTCGTTGTATTGATATCATCTGAGCATCAATGTACCTCTACATTAATTTGATATTAATAAAAAATGTCCTATTTTGTTTTAGTTATTTTTATTCTCTATTTGAAATGTTAAGTTTGCCTATATGATAATCATGATTTAATTGATCTAAAAGTGTTATAAAATGAACTGCAATACAAAAATTAATTTCATTAGGAAATCTAATTTTTCAAAAATTTAAGTTAATGCATAACTTGATTAAGTTAAGAATATCAATCTCATGTTCTTTTTAGGCATATATAATTTTAATATTATTATTATTGCAATTTTAATATCTTACTATTTTTTATTTCTCTTTTCAATATAATTATCTTTCTACTTAGAGAAGTTTGAGCTTTTAGATTATTGATTTTGAAAAGAACAATTAAAAATTATATTTGAATATGTACATGTGTACAAAAATCGAAAGAATGCGTAATGGTTCACAAATTAAAAAGAGGCACAAAATTAGCCCAAATACGAAAAGATGCACAAAGTGTGCCACAAATATTTGAAAAAGATGCACAATGTCACCAAACAAGTATATTGATAATGTTCTTTCCTCTATCTTTTAATATTCAATTTCAAATCAATCTAATGTTCAGTTATATTTTGTATTGGAAATTGACTTAAATTAATCTTCATTTCATTACCTTTGCAATAATTTTTCTCATCTTGTCTAGAATGTTTAATGACCTTGGTATATTTATCTTGTCTATGTTAAATCTTAATTTAAATGAATCTTTATTTTTCTCTAATGAACATTACTCTTGTTATTACAATTATAAATCAATCTCTTTGAGGATCAATTTAACAAAGGTTTCTCATATGACTTCTTACATTTCTTTTATTTTTTCTTATTCTATTTTTGCTGTTATCAAAAAGGGGGAGAAATATTGTTTGTATTTGATTATTTTGTTTTTGAATTTGATTATTTCTTGTCTTAGTTTTGTTTTATTTTGTTTTGTTTTATAGTATTTCATAGTATTTTACCTTGTATTTTGTTTTATTTTTTGCTTTGTGTGTTTTTAAAATAAAAAAAAAAAATTAAAATTTGATTTATTTTTAATAGAAATTCCCTTATATTCAAATGCTTATTCATTTAGGGGGAGTTAAGGAGAAATTTAGAATTTTTAATTTTATTAGAACAATAATTATTTTGCCATTATAAAAAAGGGGGAGATTGTTGAGATAGTTTCTACTTAATTTTGCATGTTTGATATTCTTGCAACTTGTATGTTTTTAATGATTTCAAATATTATTGATTTGATTATTATTTTTCCTACAATATTTTAGAAGAATTTTTTTCTCTTATGTGTACTAACATTTTAGGGAAATCATACTCAGGATTTTTGAAGACTTCAAATCAAAGATTAGTTTATAGTTTACTATGATTGAAGTCTGTATTTTTCATTTTATTAAGTCTAAGAGAGTGTGATTGTAATTGAATAACTAAGCACACACACACCGGATGAGAGTTTTAAAATTCATATTTTTAAATTGATTGTACTGTACAATATCAATTCATATGGGATGATCTAATCAGTTATTTTTCCCCAACAATCGGTGAAACGAATATAAGTAGAAATATATTTTTTAAGTATGGTTCATATGGGATGAAATTTATTTTTGTACCAGGATGGATATTCAATTCATACTAACATTTCTTACAAATGAACTTTAAAATTTTTCTATTTGTACCGGACGAACTTGATTCATACCAAATAATGATCGTGTATGAAATATGTTTGTACTGATTCACAACATGTTTGTACGCAACAGTATTTGCACTACTCATACATACGAACAACGATCATACTATATGATTGTGTACGTTTAAACTTGAAATTTCTAGTTTTCTGGACGGTTTTTCTTGTCTTTTGTATAAAAGGTCCATTAAGAATGACGTGAAATAATCTTATCTATAAGAATTTTCAAGAGAAATTGAAGGATAGAGTGTGAGAGAGTGTTTAAGAGAGATTTCTTGCAAGTGGAGTGTGAAGGGTTTACAAGGTTACTCAAAGGTAAGGATCTCTTTGTAATTATGATTATCACTCTTTCTCTTATCTTTCTAGATTGCTCGTGAGAAGATCTTTGGAAAAGATTCGATACTCTTTTAACACTTGGAGGGTGTGAAAGGATGAATACTCTCTGTCTGCACTTGGTGAGTGTAAACAGCTGAAGGTTCTCTGCCTACACTTGGAGAGTATGAACAGCCGATGGTTCTCTGCCGACACTTGAAGAGTGTGAAAGGATGACAGTTCTCTGCCACATCGAGGATTTGTGGAAGAGAGTTTTGTGAAAGCTTCTACGCCTTGTTGTGGGGGCAAAAGGAGACACACTTGTGGTAATAGTGCAATAGCTGAAGATGGAGTCTTTAGGGAGTGGATGTAGGTCGTGTTTGACCGAACCACTTTAAATCTTTGTGTCATTTATTTTTTTGCTGCTTACTGTATGTTTATAATTTTTGTGGTTGAAAATTTTCTTTCAATATTTAATTAACTTGCTACGAATCATCAACTGGTTCAAATTTTTAAATCAAAGAAGTAATTTTTTAAAAAAGTACCAATTCCCCCACTCTTGGTTAGCCTTGGGACATTAGCTTAGGTTTAACAACCAATTATGATTTAACAAGAATCAATAGGAGGAAGTTGAGAAGATCAGGTTCCATTGATAAAGTTTTCTTATAAATTTAGTTACCTTGAAAGTATTAATATAACTCCATATGAAGTTCTATATGATAAAAAGTGTAAAACACATTATCTTGGATAAAAGTAGGAGAAAGGATGTTGATTAGACTTGATTTGTTTGATGATGTTATCGTGAATATTAGCTTAATCATGAATAGGTTGGAAGTAGCTCAGGACAGAAAAAAGAAGCGATATAACCTGAAGCATTGAGTTGTTGAATTTTAGATTTTTGTTATTTTATTTTCTTAAAAATCTACCATATAAAATTTATAAATAAGTTTGGAAAGAATAGTATAAATTGATTTCAAGGTACATTAGACCTTTTGATGAGAATGGGAAAGTTGGAAAACTTGCTTATATTATTACTTCCAAATCATATGTCTGACATACATAATATATTTCATGTATTAGTACTAAGGAACTAGGTTTCGAACCTTCAGAAAAGAGTTCTTGAAGATGAAGTTAAAGTAAGGCCTAATATGGCATATAACAAATAAATTGAATGCATTCTGGCTTATGATATTAAATAATTAAAAAATAAATAAATATCTTTGGTTAAGGTTTAGTGGAAGCATAGGTCATAACAAGAAGCAACTTGGGAAAAAGAAGATGAGATAAGATAATTGTAACTAGAATTATTCTAAAGGGAAGCTTTCGTGAAAATATTCAGGATGACACTTTTATAAGGAGAGGAGTATGCAATGGATACTATTACTAAAATAAGTCCTTGCAAAATGACCTAAGTAAATCTAGTAAGAATTGGGTGTTTATTGTTTTGTTGGTTAAGTGTTTGTGAAAATTTAAGTTACTCTCTCTCTCTCTCTCTCTCTCTCTCTCTCTATATATATATATATATATATTGAAGGAGCATAAAGCAATACTATATAAAAGAAAGAAGGGAGCAAAAAAAGAAGCCCCTAACTAATATAGTCATGAGATTCCTTCTTCAATATACTGATAAATGAAGAAGGAACCTTATCAAGCACTAATCACCCCAAAAGAAAGAAGAAAAAGTACCAAAGTTAGCGCATAAGTCCGCTAACTTATTACAATCTCTACTAACATGGTTAAAAATAACATAATTAAATTTATCCTTAAAAGAAAGCTTTTTCATACCTCGATCTCCTTTCTTGATAGATTTATGAATCATCTTGATAACATTGAAATTGTCACTTTCAATGATAATGCCTTGATATCCATCCACTCGATCCATTATCATCTCTTTAACTGTAGCAATAGCTTGATACTCTAGATATGTAATGTCCCAATGCATTTGAGAAAAACCATAAGCAGTTATAAATCTTCCTTTATAGTCTCTAGCCACTCCTCCAATACCTCCTTTATAAGAATTGAATAATGTAGCATCTACATTCACCTTGATCCAATTAGGAGGAGGAGAATACCAACGGTTTTGAAACAACAATTGCTGATTGGTATTCAACCTTTCCATTCTGTCATGATTCCAGGAGTTGATAGTTCCGGTATAACTGATTGCTTCGGCTGTAATATGATAAGAACTTCTTTCTTTCTTCCCATGAACAATATAATTCATGTCTTTCCAAATAAAATATACTGCATTGCACAGTAAAGTCGAAAGAAAAACATTTTGATCTGAAAGCCAATTATACAACTCATCCTTATTATCGAAAAGAGGAATGAAAAATCCCCATTTGTTCAGCTGAAGAATAACATCCATTGTTTTTTTGCATTTGCAAATTAGATGACAAATGTCCTCTTCTTCATTGCAATCTCTAGGACATTTAGATACCCTAATAATTTTTCTGTCAAATAAGAAAACATTAGTAGGTAAGGCATTATTTAAAACTCTCCACTAAAAATTATCAATTCTGGCATTTAATTTCATTTTCTTCAGCCATTTCCATTCAATCTTTTCTCCAGCCATTTCAATTGTATTATCTGCAATTTTATCCGCAACCATTGATGTAATAGATTTTCCAGATTCCATGTAAATGAATTCCATTTGATCTTCAATCAGTTCTGGTTTAATATTAATCCTGCAGATAATTTCCATCAATTCCTTGTCAAAGAATTTCAGCAATTCTGGAATACTCCATTGATTTCCTGAATTAAATTTGTCAACTTTGAGATCATCAACCAAATCTTCTTAAGAGTTAATAAATGTAGGCCATTTGTTTAAGCACTTGTCCCATATCCAGATGTTTTTGAGCACATCAATAGAGTGACCATTAGAAATATTCCATCTTACAATGCTTCTCAAGGATTTACCACCATTTTTGATAATTTTCCAAGCTGCAGAATTTGATTTAAATCTGTTAACATTCTCCCAACAAGAACCTTACTTAGGGAACAAAAATTTGTGCAATAATGAATCTTCCTCCTTCATGTACTTCCAAGCAATTTTAGCTCGTAGAGGACCCATTTTGTTCAAGCAAGAATGTATACCTCTGCCTCCCAACTCCACTGGATCACATAACTTTTTCAAGCAAACGTAATGCAAACTGTGATCTACATTTGATTTATCCCAAATGAAATTTCAGCATATTTTCTCCACCTCTTGAAGAACTGCTTTAGGAACTAAGGAAACAGTTGTGTGGTATGAAGGAATAGATAGAATTACGTGTTTAACCAAAGTAATTTTTCCCGCTAATGAAATGAATTTGATTCCCCGGTTGTTGAGCTTCTTCAAAATCTTGTCCAATATGAATTGGAAATATGATTTAAACATCCTCTTTAAAGCCAATTTTGTTCTCAAATAATTGAATTCCTTCATTTATTTGAACTCCAAGATGTCTCTGATTTTTCTTCTCTTCAATCTAGAAACTGCTTTACCAAAGAGCATACCGGATTTGTTAATATTCACCTTTTGGCCTGTCCAACCACAGTAATTTTTCACAATGCCTTTTATAGTTCTCATGTTTTTGAGTTTGGCTTCAGAAAAGAAGATTATATCATCAACAAATAAAAGGTGTGAAATCCTTGGGCTGTTATTGCTAACCCGAACACCAAAATCATCCTTTCTACTTATAGCATTGGAAAGAAGCTGATAACATAAAATGAAGAGGTAAGGAGACAAGGGACAACCTTGTCTAAACCCGCATTTAGCTTTGATCCAGTTGGAAGGTTTACCATTAATTAAAATAGAGAAATCCGGATTAAGCATACATTCAAGAATACGTTTTGAGAAGAAAATCGAAAACCCAAAGTAAGAAAGAATTTTTTGAAGAGTTGGCCAACCCATTGAATCATAGGCTTGTTGCATGTATAATTTAATAGAAACTAGCCCTTTAGAATCTTTAGAAAATCTAAACTTATGAATGAGTTCGTTGGCATTAAAAATATGGTCTTGAAGAGATCTCCCTCTTATGAAAGCAGCTTGTTCAGCAGATATAAGTTTCGGGATTATGTTTTTCATTCTATTTAGAAGGATTTTAGAAGCAATCTTGTACACAGTGTTACAAAGACTAATTGGCCTATAATTATTAGCAGAAGTAGGGTTGTTTGTTTTGGGAATCAAAACGATCAACATTTTTTTCCAATCCTTGTTCATAACAGCATTTTCAAAAAAATTCTTCAATGCTTCCCATACATCATTTTTAATGATTGGCCAATATACTTTGAGGAAGGAGTAAGAAATACCGTCAATTCCTGGAGTGGATCCTCCTGAGGTGTCTTTAATAGCAGCTTCAACTTCTTCAAAATAGAAATCTTTATTTAATTGAACCTTGTCTTCATCGTCCATAACAGAGAAGTTCTCGGACCAGCCTTCCAGATTACACCTTCTGTTACGCCATATTTCTTTGAAAAATTATACCAAAATGTCTTCAATTTTGTTTTGTTTATCCACCACAATTCCATTCTCATCGTTGATGTTAAGGATGTTATTATTGTTTCTTCTTGCACTTGCCATAGAATGAATCTTTTTTGTATTTTGATCTCCTTCACCAATCCATTTGACTTTGGATCATTGTTTCCACCAAGAATTTAGCCGAGCCAAAGTAGAATTGAGTTCATTAATTTTAAATTTTAAAAGGGAATAATCATCCATAGAAAGCATACCATTTTCAAATTCTTTGGTTTGAAGTTTGAGAATTTCTTCCTTGAGCATTTCCTTCATTTGATTTAACTCTTTGTGCTTTGCCTTATTCCAAAAGAATAAGGATTTAAGAGACCTTTTGAACTTGTAATTCAGAATTTCAGCTGGGTTCCCTGAATCTCTTCTCATCCATGCCTTTTTTACCATAGCAAATGATGCTAGATATGAAGCCCACACCTCTTCAAATTTGATGATTTTTTTGCTGTTTGTAGGAAAATCTGAAATATCCAGGAGAATTGGACAGTGGTTGGACGCGATTCTGGGAAGGTGTTTAACAACCATCTTTTGATTACTGTTAACAGCTATAGCATTGACTAATACTCGGTCTAGTCTTTCCATTATCCATTCATACCCTTTTTTGTTGTTACTCCAAGTCATTTTAGGACCAATGAACTTGAGCTCATGGATGTCATTAGAAGACATGAAATAATTCATCTCTCTCGGCCCCAAAGAGAAGGAGAATTTCCTACCACCAATCTTGTCTTCTTTAGCCAATATACAATTATAATCTCCACCTATCACCAAAGACAAAACTTTGGTGATATGATTGTTCAAGCCATTCCAAAGCCCTCTTCTATTGATCACATCAGTACTACCATATATAGTAGTAATTCTCCATATCCCTTTATTGAGGATATCCAAATCATCTATGATGTATTGAGATGATGACTCAATTAATTTGAAGTTGGCTTGGTTGCTTCTCCACAAAACTAGTATGCCTCCTGATAAACCTTTAGACGGAACATAGTTGTAATTCCACCCTATGCCAATCAAAGATTCCACTTCCTTATTCTCAATAGTGACTAGTTTAGTTTCCAATAGCCCAACGAACAAAACATCTTGATTTTTTACTACCTCCTTGAGGTAGAGAGAAGCCCTCTTTTTTTTGGCTCCTCTATAATTCCAAAATAGGATGGAATTCATTTTTGGATCAGAGGGGGATGAGCTCCCCCTTTCTCCTTAGCATTTTCTTCAATTTTTCTAGCCCTTGTCTTTAGGCTGATTGGTCCCAAACTCTTTAGCTCCTTAGTTCCTTTATTCTTCACAGAAGATGATATCTCATCACATAATTTATTTGCTACTTCAGTTGTCTGCATTTGTTTGTCTCCCTGATCCTTTGGTTGTAATTCTTCTTCAGTTATTTTGCCTTCTTCTGCTAACCTTCCCAGAATATCAAATATGTTTACTGAATTTGTTTTTAAACCTTCAGAATTCTCTCCTGATATTAATCCCTCAATAATAGAGATATTTTCAACAATGCTATTAATATTTGAACCATCATCTCCCTCATTCTGATTCAAATTAGTAGGATCAGATGAAATCAATTTATTACCTGTGATCCCTGTGAATGAGTTACTGAGAATAGCTGCTCCAACTGCTTCAGTTGATTTTCTTTCCAAATTGTAATTTGCCTTTGTTCCTTCCTTGTTCTCTATTTCTTTCCTTTGAAACTTCTTTGCTCTGTAGTCTACTTGAATCCAAGGTCCATAGCTAGCATCTCTGACATTATCAACAGAATTTTTATTTTTTACAGAACTGATAGTATCTCCATTCCCTGCAATGCCTCCATTGGTTTGAATTACATTAACTTGTTTATCCTTGTTTGAAGTAGAATTCTTCAAACATTCCTCCGATAGATGCCCAAGTTTACCACAGTTGAAGCAGAAAGTTGGAAGCCTTGCATATTCAATATTCTGATAGAATTTACCAAGCTCACCTTCCACCCATACACCCAAAGGAAGATTCTCGTCGAGTTTGATTCTCACACAAAATCTAGCGAACACTCTTCTAGACCACTGGAATATGTTGCCATCAATCAAATAAGGACTCCCTACCAAAGAAGCAATCCTACAAACATTCACTTCATCCCAACAGTGAAATGGTAGATTTGGCATGCGGATCCAGATTGGAGCTGTAAGTCCTTTGAATGAATTAGGAGAGAAGTTCGCCGACCACCTGTCCATGCCCACTATGTTTCCATTAACATACCAGGGTCCTATTGTAGTTATCTCTTCTAATGAATCTTGATTTTCAAAAGCACAAAGAACCCAACCAAGTCTAAGTTGGGTTAGATGAAATTTTTTGTATTTGGACCATTGTCTTCTTAATTCAATGTTAATGACATTGAAAGGGATGTTGTTGCCAAATATTTTTAACACCAGTTATTTCTCCAGTCTCTTTGAATTTTCAACCTCTTTTCCCACATGTAGTTTGACAGCTCCATCTTCGTTAACAAAATTTTCTCCAAAATTGATATCAGGGACTTTGATGTTTTCCTTCTTTCTCCAAGAATTTGGCTCCTGTTTTTCAGTAGTAGTATTGAAATTGGCAGTATTGTTGTTTAGAATACAATTCCCAAGTTGTGCAGAGTCACATTCCCGAACTTTGAGCAGATTAGTTCTTCTATCAGACTTAACTCTTTCTTCTTGTTCCAAAGAATTTGAATTGAATTTGGTGCTAACCAGATCTTCAGGAATCTGGAAACTATTTTGAACGTCATGCAAGATCTCCTTCTTACCTTGAACATCATTATTACAAAATGCTTGCATACAACCCTCTTTTCAGATCAAACAGTCAATTTGGAGATTGTAGGTTGATTATAGACTATTTCCGAATTGACTTCTTCAATTAAAATTTTTTTCCTTTACCAATACAGTCAACAATCTTCTTTTTTTCTTCAAAATCTCCTTCCTTGATGATAAGAGGCCGCTCTCTGTTAAGCCGGAACGAAAATTACTTTCCAAGAACATTATCTCCAAAAGTAGAAGGAGACAAATCAAACTGATGTGATATTTTCCTGGATGTGGGGGAGGATGACGGAGGTTGACTGAGACTATGGGAGCCTGAGTCCGGCAATCCTCCGATGCCATCATCGATTTGCGAAACAACCGCGAAGATGGAAAATTTGAAAATCTGTTGCCAAGCGAAAAAAATAGAGTTTCTCTCTCTTCAAATAAATGTATAAGACTACATAGTTAAACTAGAAAAATGGAAAATATTAAGTGTAAAAGGCTTCTTAGGAGCGATGCAGTGCTGCCCTCTCTATCTCTGAAAAGTTTATTGAGGGAGGGCTACAACTTAAGTAGTGAGCACTGAAGTGCTCAGATGACACTAGAAAGTGCTCTGATACCACTTGAAAGTTCGCTAGGGATGTTAAGCCCTATAGAACTGGCCCAAGCTAACTAAGAGGGAGGGGGGGGGGGTGAATTGGTAATTAAAAAATTTCTTTTCTTAAAGAATGAAAATCACAAACCAAAATCACGCCACAAAAAATAAAAGCGGAAATAAAAGTGCAGAAGCAAGAAATCTAGAACGCAGAAATTTATAGTGGTTCGGTCTACTTGACCTACGTCCACTCCTTGGTGGCACCCTCCAAGTATTGCACTACAAAAACGTGACTCTTCTTTAGCCCCCACGGCTAGGCGGAGAATCCCTCACAAGAACCTCCTTTTTGCCACCCCGGCAAGGCAGAGAACTAACCTCCTTTTGCTTCCACCTGAAGCTGGCAGAGAACCACAACCAAAAGCTAACTCCTTACCTCTACCGACCCTTCCACGGATGAGAAACTCTAGACGAAGAACAAGCAGAGCGATCCTTGAAGCAACCCTTGTGAATCCCCTCACAAGCTCCCCCTCACAAGATCCTCTCTCTCTCTTTCTCTCCTCAAGGTCTTCTCAGGTCAAGGTAGAAGCCAAAGGTCCTTCAAAACATTGATAATGAGCTCTTAAATAGAAGAGCTTCAAAGGAGCTCATTAATTGCAAGTTGCCGACTTTATCGTCTAGGCCGATATGGACATCGGCTTGGCCGATCAGTACAAATTAAAGAAGATCGGCCAGAGCATCGCCCTGGATGCACTCCTGGATGATTGAAATTTGGCTTGATCGTCCAGGCCGATCTCACAATCGTCCTGACCGATCAGTTCAAATCAGAGGCAAATCGTCCTGACAATAGACCTGGATACGAGCTGGCCAATATTTATCGTCCTGAAGTAACTTAAGGTTTTTGACAGGATCGTCCTGGCCGATCCTGCTATCGTCCAGGACGATATGATCGTATCAATCATCCTTAATTACTCCCTTGATTTCCTGAAAAAATAAGGCATAATTTGTGAATATCGTCCAGGCCGATATAGGATCGTCCTGGCCGATAATTTTAAAATACAGTATACCTTAATTGTCAATGGCGGCAACTTCTTTCTATTTTGAAAATATCGTCCTGGCTGATACACGTATCGTCCAAGCCAATATGTTAATGTCGGCTGCCTTAATTAAGAATCCTTATTTAGACCTTCTGTTTTAAGCCTGATCGTCCAGGCCGATATAAAAAATCGTCCTGACCGATATGAGTAAAAACAAAAATTCTAAGTCTCTCAAGTGTGTGTGTGAAGGGTTACTTAGCATCAGTCTCTTTGACCATTACAAGTAGACTCAAGAAGTGAAAAAACAAAAGTACAGACTGAGTCAACCCTAAATCTACGCAATCCTGAATTGGCTTCATCTTGTTCATCCGATCTTCGATTCCTAAAATATTAGAAGCAACAAGCAATCCAAGAGAAATAGTGTTTGTCAATCATCAAAACATAAGCCATGAAAAATAGATTTCGAACAATCTCCCCCTTTTTGATGATGGCAAACACAAGTAGGAAAATATCCAAAAAGGTTCCTTAGAATTTCAAAGTTACAAACAACTTTTCCTACCACACCCTACTCCCCCTTTTATCATCACAAAAAGAGGGTCCAGATACAAAAGAAAAAACAAATAACGACTAAAAAGCAAACTACAAAAAAAGGAAACAAACAACAAAAAGCACATACTAAAAGAACAAGGGATCCTGATCATCAGATGAAGGTGGTGGAGGTGGCTGCTGAAAGTACTTGGCAAGCGTGGTCTGGAACAGCCAGAATTTAAAGAAACGACCATATCGTCCTGGCCGATCGCAGAATCGTCCAGGCCGATATGGTTCAATAATTGCGTACAAGCCGATTGCTCAAAAAGGCGGTTCAATCGTCCAGGCCGATCAGATATTGGCCAGGATGATTAGACACAGACGATCATCCCGAGGTGTCAGGCCGGACGACCGTTGAAAAAGTATATCGTCCTGGCCGATTAGGTGTATCATCCAGGACGATGCAAAATAATTGATCGTACCGACCGAAGTTAAAATGTTTTAAATCACTGCCACGTGTATCGTCCAGAATGAACAATGGATCAGCCCGGCCGATTGTCCAATAATTGATCGTTCGGGGCTGAATTTAAAGATTTAAACGTGCTGACACGTGGATCGTCCAGGACGATCCAGTGTATCGGCCAAAATGATGCACATAAATATCATCAGCCAGACGAAATATTCTATTGGCTAGGACTATCATCATGATTGCAATAGAGTTCGATCATATCGTCCAGGACGATCTAGGATCGTCCAGGACGATCAGAGATAGCAAGCACAGAAACATTTAGCAGATGGATTTTGAAGAGAATTTGCCCTATCGTCCAGGACAATAAAGTTATCGGCCAGGATGATGTGACTAGAATTTGAAGCATAACAAAGATGGTGATGATCAAGGCCCTCAAGAATAAAACAAACGAAAAACAATCAGAAAAACACAAAAACACAAGGAAAATAAAAAAAGGGAAAAAACAAATATTTTTGGATTTTGATTTTTTGATTTTTTTATTTTTTATGGAGGCATAAAATAAGAAATGTTTTCAAAAAGATAAACTTTTAGAGTTTCATAAGATCAAGGAGTTTAGCTAATCCTAAACAGACAAAGGTAGAATATCTGATTTTGTTAACCCTAGATCAGACATCCTTCAGGGTACAAAATTCTTTTGAAAAATAGCGGCCTAACTTAGAATAACTAAATATGATAAGAATATCCATTTAAGACTTATTTACAAAGAAAATATCTCATAGTTAATAAAACAAAGTAATATTTCTCAATCATGAAAATTGAAATCAAGTCTTTGAAAACATCACATAATCAATGAGTTCTCTAAGATTTAAGAGTTGTAGAAAAGAGAGGATAGCTTGCATTTAGTGGGCTCATTTTATGCCTCTTGTTTACTTCAATTGGCTCTTTGAGCATCTTTTGATTCTTTGATACACTTTTGTGTATACAGCTTTCTTTTCAATTTGGCTTCATTGGCCTGTTTCCTTTTTAACTCTTGCAAGCTAGAAACCCTTTAATATACCCTTAAAAAAAACTTAGTTGTGAGTATATCCTTCAAATATTAGAGAATAGGAGCTCTCTCTCTAACATAGGGAAGAACAATCCACAACACAAAATCAAAATCATGTGATAAATGCAATGGCAAAATTTCAAAAAACTTGAAAGATATATAAGAACTTTGGCTATTATGTACAAAATAAATTAATGTAGCAAGATAAGAAATGGATCTTAATTAAAAAACTATTGGTTAAAATGAGTTTAGACTTTTGTTTAGAGAAGAAAATCATACCACTAAACAAGGTCAGAAGGAGGGAAACCATCAACGAGTTTTCTCTTTTAACCGATTTAGAAAAGCTAAACACTATCTCCAAAAACTTCCAAAATTTTAAAAACTTGAAAAAATCCAATATATGAAAATCAATCATAAAAACAACATGAAAACAAACTAATCTAAAATAACGAAAAGCTATCACATAACAAAACAAACAAAAGAAACTTAAAACAAAAAAAAACATATTTCAAGAAATTATTTAAATAGCAGGTTTAAGCATTTATGAGCTGCGAGCCTCCTTATGTCCAGTTATCATATGCTCCCACGAGGTCTTTGGTGAGAGCACACCTGCAAAACTCAACAACAGTCAGATTTAGGAACCCAAACAGGTTTGGGCCCCTTCTTAGGAGAAGTAATGTGCAATGCAAGTAAGGTATGTTGTGCATTATGCATCTTAGGTCTCCACACCCAATGTGTACTACGGTGGACGGTGCACGTGTATGAGATGTGTCCTAGCATGCCACATGAGAAATATCTAACTCCAGGAAAAGGGTTTCTTAAATGGTTTGTGTTATAATGCCTCTTCCTAGGTTCTGGCTTAGGATCAAAAGTAGATGTCATCCAATTTTTCTTACATGTATCCAAATCATTTTGAATCCTCAAGTTTGTTCTTTTTAATGTCTCATTATTAATTCTTAAATTTTTCTCAATCTCTTTAGACTTCTTAAGATCAGAATTAAGTAAGGTGTGTGAAACTTTCAATGCCTTATGTTCATCAATTAATTCTGAATGCTTTTTGTTCAACTCATCAAATTCATCAAGAAGAATCATGTGATTAGAATCAATTGTTGAATGATCTTTAAGAATGACTTCATACTCTTTCTGCAAATTTACAAGTTCCACTTTTATGCTAGCATGAGTCTTATTAAGTTTTTTGTATGATGCATGGATTTTTTCACAAATTTCAAATAATTCATCATAGGTTGGTTTACATACCTCTTCCTCATCACTTTGCTCAAGATGATCTTCCCCTATTAAGCACAGGTTCGTTGTCTCTTCCTCTGGTTCAGTTTCAGAGGAATCAGTACCAGATTCTGCCCAGAACGCCTTTTGGATTCTCTTTTTCTCCTTTTTAAACTTAGATTTTTCCTCAATCTTTTCTTTGCTTGTGTTATCTTGAAGTATTGGGCAATCGGATCTCACATGTCCAGGTTTCCTGCATTCAAAAAAGACAACATCAGAAGATCCTTTAACATGTTTATGTTCCTTACCTTTTCTCCAACTTTGATGATGCTTTTGTTTCTTCCTTAGAAAGCTTTTGAATTGCCTTGTGATGAAGGCAACTTCATCGCTTTCAGACCTGGAAGATTCAGAATCCAATTTGTGCGCCTTCAGTGCAATTGTTTTCTCCTTTTTCTTCTCACCTGCATCAAGATTTCGTTGATTCACCCCTTGCTCGTAGGCAATGAGTGAGCCAAGTAAGTTATCAATAGAATAGGTGTTCAGATCCTTAGATTCAGTGATTGCAGTGATTTTAGCATCATAAGATGAAGGCAAGCATCTCAAAATCTTGTTAACTTTTTCATAGTTTGAAAGTTCTTTTCCTAGTACATGTAGTGAAGTAACTATCTGAGTAAATCTAGTGTACATGTCAGAAATCGATTCATGAGGTTTCATACAAAAAAGTTCGTAGTCATGCAAGAGAATGTTCAAACGGGATTGTTTAACTTCATTAGTACCTTCATAGGTGATGCATAATTTATCCCAAATCTTTTTACCAGTTTTGCAAGTGGAGACACGCATGTAATCCTCATATTTTAAAGCACAGAAAAAACAGTTCAAACATTTTGCATTTAATTGAGCTAAATCACGTTCATCAAAAGTTCAATCAGTAAAAGAAATTTTAGTTTTAACACCATTAATTTCACGAGAAGGTGGAGAATAACCTTCTTGAATAAACATCCACATGCGATAATCAGTAGATTGTAAAAACGTTGACATGCGGGTTTTCCAAAAATCAAAAGGTAGGTTATCAAACAGGGGAGGTCGGGTAATAGAATACCCTTCCGTAGTGTTATGATTCCCAAGGTTAGCCATGGATCAAATTCAAAAAGTTTTTAAACTTAAATTTTTGAATCCCGCTCTAATACCACTTGAAGTGCTCAGATGACACTAGAAAGTGCTCTGATACCACTTGAAAGTTTGCTAGGGATGTTAAGCCCTATAGAACTGGCCCAAGCTAACCAAGAGGGGGGGGGGGAATTGGTAATTAAAAAATTTCTTTTCTTAAAGAATGAAAATCACAAACCAAAATCACACCACAAAAAATAAATGCGGAAATAAAAGTGCAGAAGCAAGAAATCAAGAACGCAGAAATTTATAGTGGTTCGGTCTGCTTGGCCTACGTCCACTCCTTGGAGGCACCCTCCAAGTATTGCACTACAAAAACGTGACTCTCCTTTAGCCCCCACGGCTAGGCGGAGAAGCCCTCACAAGAACCTCCTTTTTGCCACCCCGGCAAGGCAGAGAACTTACCTCCTTTTGCTTCCACCTGAAGCTTGCAGAGAACCACAACCAAAAGCTAACTCCTTACCTCTACCGACCCTTCCACGGATGAGAAACTCTAGACGAAGAACAAGCAAAGCGATCCTTGAAGCAACCCTTATGAATCCCCTCACATGCTCCCCCTCACAAAATCCTCTCTCTCCCTCTCTCTCTTTCTCTCCTCAAGGTCTTCTCAGGTCAAGGCAGCAGCCAAAGGTCTGAAATTACTAAACGACAAGAGGGGGGGGGGGTGAATTGTAAAAGTTTTTTAATAATAAAATTAACCCTAAACAATAGTTCTAATTTTTTTGTTGTTTTTGAAACTTTAAAGCAAAGATTTATGCAATTTTTCTTTCACAAAATTTCACACGCAATATATATGACAAATTTAAAATGCAAGCAAAAAGTAAACAACAATAAGGAAAGAACACACCAAGAATTTTATAGTGGTTCGGTCAAAATATGACCTACGTCCATTCCCCGGAGTCCTCCACTCCGGGAATTTCACTATCAAAATAGTTCTCCTTTTTCCCCCCTCGGCAAGGCGGAGAAGCCTATACAAACCTCCCTTTCACCAACCCGGCGTGGCGGAATACCAAACTCTATTTTCGCCCTCTTGGCGACGGCAGAGAACCTTCTCGTTTTTCTCCCTCCTGGAGAAGGCAGAGAACCTCGAGGTAACGGATGTAGACGAGCCTTTCCCTTGGAGATCCTTCCTCAAATCCTTCTCGGGCCACAAGAGGAGCAAGATGCAGCAAGCTTGGAGCAACCGTGTGATCTCCCTCACACCTCTTCTCCCTCACAACGCTCACCTCCTCCTTCCTCTCTCAACCCTCAAGAATTTCTCTAGAGTTTTCTCCCTTGGAATCCCTCTCTAACCACGTTCACCCCCTCTGTAAATCTTACTCAAAAAGTCTTGATTGACATCTCAAAACGGGCTCCAAAAACCTCTGATTTCAAAAGTAGCCGTTACTGTTCGTACAGTACGATTCAACATCGTACAGTACGATCTTCATAAACAGCCGTCGTCCTGGTACGAAGATGTACGAACAGTACAAAAACAAATCGTATTGTACGATATAATATCGTACGGTATGATCCAACAAGATACTATTCATATAGGACGATGGTCTGGACGATCGGATGTCGTCTCTGTTCATCGTATGGTATGATTACTATCGTACAGTACGATGTTCAAATTTTCATTAGGCCTGGATTACATGCACTAATCACGGGTTAATTTAAGTAAGTATTAAAAACGGATCGTACAGTACGAACTTGTTCGTACAGTACGAACGGCGCAAAATCACTTACTTAAACTAAGTCACGGCTAGGGTTTTGGATTTGAACATATCGTACAGTACGAAAGACTTCGTACAGTACGATCTATTCACAGAATTGTCCACATAGCTTGGATCGTACGGTACGAAATAAAATCGTACAGTACGATCTACAGAGAAGAATTTTAGTTATATTTTGCAGTTAAAAAAGAACTCTCCCCCTGTGTGTGTGTGCATGGTTGCTCTTACTCTTACGCATTTTGTGGCCAGACTCAATAAAGTAAAAATACAATAAATGAAAAAATATAATGTTTGACTCATACTCCTAATCTACCCGGTCTTGAGCCTTCCTTTCTTCTTGAGTCACTTGTGATCTTCCTGAAATGTTAGTGCTCAAGGAAAATAACAAATAAAATAATAATCAATGAAAAGCAGTTCCAAAACACTCATTATTTGGCATCATCAAAATCTCAAACTTGGGGTCATGGGTTGCAACAATCTCCCCCTTTTTGATGATGTCAAATAATTTGTTGCAAGTAAGAAAGAAAACCATTTCTTTTGAAAAACATTTCTTTTATTGTTTTTTTTTTGTTTGTTTTTTTTTTTTTTAAATTAAACACAAGAAAAAAAAAGGTACTACAAGTAAGTACGAAACAAAAGATACTGCATTTAGATAAATCGGCATTACAACATTACAACAAACTTCTCCCCCTTTTGACAGCACAAAAAGGAGGATCAACTAAAAGCACAAAAGAAAGAAAAAAAAGGAAAAACTACAAAGCAAAATCTAGTTAGACGGATCCTGATCAGTTGGTGGTGGAGGTGGATTTGGTTGAAAGTATTGAAATAGAGTATCGAAGCGGTGATCAATTGCAGTAAAACGCTCTCCAAACCAGTGCATATCAGCCTCGTGTTGCTGATGTTGTTCTTGAATATGCATGTCGAGACGAGTCTGCAGCTGGTCGAAGCGGGTGACTAAATCATCATTTGGGTGTGCTGGTGCTGGTGCAGGTGCTCGGGGTGCAGCATGGCATCGTGGTCGAGCTGGAGCTGTGGCTGGTGCATCTTCTCCTTCTTCTTCATCAAAGACGGGTTCTTCAGGCTCATGTCCCCGATGAAAGAGGATACGGAAGGAAGCATCCGTATAAAAAATAGGAAGCATGTCGGGTTCACCAGGGTAGGATAATTGATATTTATGGTAGAGGATATATCCTATTAGGTGACCAAGAGCCAGATTTTGTTTCCGTCGAGTGGTGGGAAGACGAACAAAAGTCATGTGCTGAATATAGTTACTAATCAAATCGACCTCATCAAACTTAATGTTGGACATAATAAGGTAGGTAGCGACTGACAAGGTAGGGGTCAGATTGATGCGGTCGCCACCTTTGGGTATGATAGAGGTTCGAAGAACATGTTGAATGATACGGGCATTTCAGGTTAAAGATTGGACTAGAGGCTGGTGTTGATGAAAAATAGTATTCCTAAGGACTCTATTTACATCGCTCCAATCAAAGTCATTGGTAAGAAACGAGCGAACCATAGGTCCTTCAGTGGACAGCCCAATATGTTGGGCGATGTCAGCTCTAGTTATTTCAACGGGGCGGCCACAAACAAAGGAGTGAAAAGTGGTGTTATCGACGGTGTAAGTGAGGTTGGCGAGAAATTCAAAAAGCAGTTCAGAATTGTATGGAAACGCTAGGGTGAGTAGGAATTGAAAGGTGGTGGAGACAAAGAGGCCCATTACCTCGAAATTTAGAGCGGCCTGATTAAGCATTTTTTAGGGAGAAATTTTGCAAGCCTTGTATCGGTAGTAGGCTTCCTCATTCTCACTATTCAGAAAGCGATCGGGTTGACGACGGGATGAGGACGAGCTTCCGGCAGTCATCCAACCTCATTTAGACATTGCAGGAGGGCAAGAAAATGAAGTGAAGGCTGAGTGAGGAGAGGGTTGAGTGAATTGAACAGCCTAGGCAAGGGTATTTATAGAAATTTCCGTAAATCGTACAGTACGATCTGGAATCGTACAGTACGATTTCCAATTAATATTCTGACGAGTCGTTTCGGGAAAAGACAGTCAAATCGTACAGTACGATACGTATCGTACAGTACAATCAGGCGAATATTGATCGTCCCGAGGCCCTTAGTATGACTTTTGGCCAAAAGTTTCGTACTGTACGAATAGGTGGATCGTACAGTACGATACATAATAAATATCGTACCAAACAGCTATTACTCAAATTGTCCTTTTGTGATGATGTGGATCGTACAGTACAAAGCGAATGGATCGTACAGTATGATACTCAATAATGTCGTACCAACCGGCTTTAATTCGTCCCAATCCGTGCTGACGTGGAGCATACAGTACGGTATGGATCGTACAGTATGATGAACAGTCAATGTAAGTATTGATGTGGTGAGTGTGTGGTGATCAGGAGCAGCCCTAAAGATTTTTTTTTTCAGTTTTTTTTTTATGCATTTATATCTATGACACCTAATCTAGTCCTCAAGGTGCTAAAGGTGTCAAAAACTAATGGTTTTGTGAATATGTCTGCCAATTGATCTCCTGTAGCGATGTGATATAATTCTATATCTCCCTTAGCGACGTGATCTCTAATGAAATGATGTCTAATGTCTATGTGTTTCGTTCGAGAGTGTTGAATTAGATTCTTAGAGATACAAATTGCACTTGTGTTGTCACACATGATCGAGATGGTTCCAACAGGTAGTCCAAGATCAAGAATTTGTTATTTTAATCATAGTACTTGTGCAACACAACTTCCTACCGCAATATATTCTGCCTCGGCTGTGGAAAGTGCTACTGAGTTTTGCTTCCTACTGGACCAAGAAACTAATAATTGTCCGATGAATTGGCAAGTACCAGAGGTGCTCTTTCTATCTATCATACATCCTGCAAAGTCAGAATCTGAGTATCCTAGGATTTCAAAGGAAGTGCTGTGTCTGGGATACCAAATTCCTAAGTTTGGGGTGCCTAGTAGATATCTAAGAATTCTTTTGACAGCAGTTAAGTGAGACTCTTTAGGATTGGCTTGGAAACGGGCACAAAGGCACACACTAAACATTATGTCCGGTCTACTGGCAATCAAGTAAAGTAGGGATCCAATCATTCCTCTATATTTTTTCTGATCTACTGATTTTCCACTAGGATCCTTATCTAATTGGATTGTCGAACTCATTGGGGTGTTCATGGGTTTTGCACTATCCATTTCATATTTCTTTAAAATATCCTTAATATACTTTGATTGGCTAAGAAAGGTTCCATTATCCATTTGTTTTACACTAAAGCCAAGAAAGTAATTAACCTCTCCCATCATGCTCATTTCAAACTCATTACTCATTGTTTTTGAAAATTCATCGCATAAGTTTTTATCCGAAGATCCAAACAAGATGTCATCTACATATATTTGAACAATGAGAATTTCTTCTTTGACCTTTTGTAAAAAGAGTGTAGTATCTACACTACCCTTTTGAAATCCTCTATCCAAAAGAAATGAGCTAAGTCTTTCATACCATGCTCTAGGTGCTTGCTTGAATCCATATAGTGCCTTTTTTAATTTGAATACCTGGTTTGGAAATTGTGAGTTTTCAAATCCGGGGGGTTGCTCAACGTAGACATCTTCCTTAATTACCCCATTCAAAAATGCACTCTTTACATCCATTTGATATAACTTAAAGTTCTTGAAGCAAGCAAAAGCTAAGAGCACTCTTATGGCTTCTAGTCTAGTAACCGGGGCAAAGGTTTCTTCAAAGTCTATTCCCTCAATCTGGTTGTACCCCTTAGCTACTAGCCTTGCTTTATTCCTTATTATTATTCCTGAATCATTCACCTTATTCTTGAAGACCCATTTTGTTCCAACAATACTTTGCTCTTTAGGTCTCTTAACTAACTTCCAAACATCATTCCTGGTGAATTGGTTCAGCTCTTATTGCATTGCTAGAATCCAAAATTCATCTCCTAAGGCTTGATCTATACTTGTAGGTTCTATCATAGAGATGAAAGCTGAGTGACTAACCTCCTTCCTAAGTCCATGCCTATTTCTTACACCTTCTGAAGGGTCTCCTAAAATTAACTCTTTAGGATGACTAGAAGAATATCTCCATTCTCTAGGCAAAGCTTCCTGAGGTTCGACCCTTTCTCCTAAGTTCATCGTCTCTACTCCTTGAATTGCCTCTATTTCATCATGTTCAATTTTATATTCTGAGGGCTTATCTGATTCATCAAATACCACATGGGTGGATTCTTCTACTACAAGGGTTCTCTTATTAAAAATTCTATAGGCCTTACCTACAGAAGAATAACCTAAGAAGACACCCTCATCATACTTGGGATCAAATTTTTCTAAGGGATGTTTACCATTATTTAAGATGAAGCACTTACACCCAAAGACATGTAAATGTGAAAGATTTGGTGTCCTACCCTTAAGGAGTTCATATGGAGTTTTATTTAGCTTTGATCTTATGTTTACTCTGTTCAAAACATAACAGGCTGTGTTGACTGCTTCTGCCCAAAAGTATCTAGGAAGTGTATACTCCGCTAACATTGCCCTAGCA
Organism: Dendrobium huoshanense; assembly: GCA_016618105.1. Lineage (NCBI taxonomy): Eukaryota > Viridiplantae > Streptophyta > Magnoliopsida > Asparagales > Orchidaceae > Dendrobium > Dendrobium huoshanense. The sequence goes on from CM028346.1 coordinate 12,487,903, forward strand.
GCTTCTACCAAAGTTCTATTCTTCGTTTTTGCTATGCCATTCTGTTGGGGTGTTCTAGGAGCTGAGAAATTGTGCTCTATTCCTATCTCTTGACAGAATGACTCAAATCTATCATTTTGGAACTCTCCACCATGATCACTATGGATTGTTGATATTTCACAACCTAATTTTCGTTGAATCCATGTGGAGAAAACTTTAAATTCCTCAAAAGACTCATTCTTGTGTGCTAAGAATCTTACCCAAGTAAATCTAGTGAAGTCATCTACAATCACAAATCCATAATTCTTTCCACCTAGACTGGCTGTACTAACGGGTCCAAATAAGTCCATGTGTAGAATTTCTAGTGGCCTAGAGGTCATCACGTCTCTAATTGAGTGAAAGGATGATTTGACTTGTTTTCCTTGTTGGCAAGCATCACATAAGTGATCCTTGGTGAATTCTAACTTAGGTACACCTCTAACTAGGTTTTTCTGAGTGATGTTTCTAAGAGTTTTCATGCTAGCATGGCATAGTCTCCTATGCCATAGCCACGAGTCATCAACTATTGATTTCAAGCAAAATGATTTTGAGTTATCTACACGATCAAGGTCTAACATGTAAACATTGTTCATTCGTTTTCCTTCTAAAATTACTTCATCAAATAAACTAATCAGGCATCTATCAGTAAAAAATTTAACATCAAAACCTTTGTCACACAGTTGACTAATGCTAAGTAAGTTATGCTTTAAACCATCAACTAATAAAACATTTTCAATTAAAAAATTCTTAGCATTACCAACGATACCTGAGCCTATCACCTTCCTGGTAGTGTTGTCTCCCAACGTTACTTTGCCTCCAATTTTGGTCTCCAATAGAATGAACTTCTTCATATCTCCAGTCATGTGTCGCGAGCAGCCACTATCCAGGTACCACATGCTCTCACTAGGTCTTTTGTGAGAGCATCCCTACAATTTCATTCAAAGATTAGATTTGGGAACCCAAGTGAGTTTGGGTTCCTCCTTATGCTTGCATGAATGAGATGTATGCATGTTATGCTGTGATGGATACAGTTTAGGTCTCCATACTAAGTGTGTCCTACGGTGAATTGTGCATGTGCGGGCTATGTGACCTAACATGCCACAAGAGAAGCACCTAACACCAGGAAATGGATTTACTAATCTATGAGTGTGGTGGTGCCTCTTCCTAAGGTTTTGTAATGCATGCTGTGTTGGGGGTTTTCTAGGATGGCCTACTGTGAGTGATGCAATTTCATTTTCTAGTTCTTTTAACTTTTCACTATAAGTTTTATTTTGAGCTGTCAATCCATCAACTTCTATCAATAGCAAGTGCTCACTATGATCTACTTCTAATGCAAGTACAGTTAGTTTTTCAAACTCTACATCTAGTTCAATATGTGATGTTTTCAAGGATTCATGCGCTTCAATTAGTTCAATATGCTTCTTATTTAATGCGTCATACTCATCAAGAAGTAACATGTGATCTTTATCTAAATCAGAATTTTCTTTAACTAAGTTAGCATGCTCAATTTGTAAGGAACTAAATTCAATATTAAGTTTAGCATGCATTTTCTTCAGTTTCCTATACGAGTCATGAATATTCTCAGAAATAAGCAATAATTCATCATAAGAAAGTTGACATACCTCATCTTGATCCAATTGATCAAGGTTATCATTAGCCATAAGACACAAATTTATTACCTCCTCCTCTGCTTCTTCTTCTGATGATTCTGAGGCAGAGTCGGCCCAAAAAGCTTTCTGTGTCTTTATCTTTCCTCTCTTGTATTTAACTTTGTCATCTCCTTTCTCCTTTGCTGGTTGACTCTTCAGATTAGGGCAATCGGCTCGAAGGTGACCTGGCTTCCTGCACTCAAAGCAAATTGTATCAGATGAAACCTTATTGGACCTTGAGCTCTTACCTTTATTCCAGCTGTTCTGATGACGCTTTTGTTTTCTCTTCAGGAAATTTTTGAACTGTCGGGTCATCAGTGCTATTTCATCGTCTTCCTCCCCTGCAGAGCTTTCACTTTCTGAGTTGCTAGCTTTTAATGCCACCGTCCGCTCCTTTTTCTTTTCACCTGCATCACTTTGCCTTTGGCTCACTCCTTGCTCGTATGCAATGAGTGACCCGAGGAGGTTATCAATAGAATAGACATTAAGATCTTTGGACTCAGTGATAGCAGTTATCTTAGCATCATAGGAACTAGGTAGGCATCTAAGAATTTTATTCACTTTCTCATAATTTGAAATTTCTCTACCTAATGCATGCAAGGATGTCACAATTTGGGTGAACCTAGTGTACATGTCAGAAATTGTTTCGCTAGGTTTCATACGGAATAATTCATAATCATGCAGTAGAATGTTAAGCCTAGACTGTTTTACTTCGTTTGTTCCTTCGTATGTAATGCACAGTCTATCCCAAATCTCCTTACCAGAAACACAAGTAGATACTCTCATATAGTCCTCAGATTTCAATGCACAAAAAAAGCAGTTTAAGCACTTAGCATTCAGTTGGGCTAACTCCCTATCCTCATTGCTCCATTCAATAAAAGGTACAGGAGCTTTCAAACCATTAACAATCTTAAACGGTGCAACATATCCATCATTTACTAACATCCACATGCGGTAATCTATAGATTGCAAAAATGTAGACATTCTAATTTTTCAAAAATCAAACAGAATGTTATCAAAAAGTGGTGGACGAGTTATTGAATAACCCTCCGCAGTGTTACGATTACCAAAGTTCGACATGATCGTTTTTTTCAAGGTTTTCTAAAACACTATTTTTGAAAAACAAGCTCTGATACCAATTGAAATTACTAAACGACAAGAGGGGGGGGGGGTGAATTGTAAAAGTTTTTTAATAATAAAATTAACCCTAAACAATAGTTCTAATTTTTTTGTTGTTTTTGAAACTTTAAAACAAAGATTTATGCAATTTTTCTTTCACAAAATTTCACATGCAATAGATATGACAAATTTAAAATGCAAGCAAAAAGTAAACAACAATAAGGAAAGAACACACCAAGAATTTTATAGTGGTTCGGTCAAAATATGACCTACGTCCACTCCCCGGAGTCCTCCACTCCGGGATTTTCACTATCAAAATAGTTCTCCTTTTGCCCCCCTCGATAAGGCGGAGAAGCATGTACAAACCTCCCTTTCACCAACCCGGCGTGGCGGAATACCAAACTCTATTTTCGCCCTCTTGGCGACGGCAGAGAACCTTCTTGTTTTTCTTCCTCCTGGAGAAGGCAGAGAACCTCGAGGTAACGGATGTAGACGAGCCTTTCCCTTGGAGATCCTTCCTCAAATCCTTCTCGGGCCACAGGAGGAGCAAGATGCAGCAAGCTTGGAGCAACCGTGTAATCTCCCTCACACCTCTTCTCCCTCACAACGCTCACCTCCTCCTTCCTCTCTCAACCCTCAAGAATTTCTCTAGAGTTTTCTCCCTTGGAATCCCTCTCTAACCACGTTCACCCCCTCTGTAAATCTTACTCAAAAAGACTTGATTGACATCTCAAAACGGGCTCCAAAAACCTCTGATTTCAAAAGTAGCCGTTACTGTTCGAACAGTACGATTCAACATCGTACAGTACGATCTTCATAAACAGCCGTCGTCCTGGTACAAAGATGTACGAACAGTACAAAAACAAATCGTACTGTATGATATAATATTGTACGGTACGATCCAACAAGATACTATTCGTACAGGACGATGGTCTGGACGATCGGATGTCGTCTCTATTCATCGTATGGTACGATTACTATCGTATAGTACGATGTTCAAATTTTTATTAGGCCTGGATTACATGTACTAATCACGGGTTAATTTAAGTAAGTATTAAAAACGGATCGTACAGTACGAACGGCGCAAAATCACTTACTTAAACTAAGTCACGACTAGGGTTTTGGATTTGAACATATCGTACAGTACGAAAGACTTCGCACAGTACGATCTATTCACAGAATTGTCCACATAGCTTGGATTGTACGGTACGAAATAAAATCGTACATTATGATCTATAGAGAAGAATTTTAGTTATATTTTGCAGTTAAAAAAGAACTCTCCCCCTGTGTGTGTGCATGGTTGCTCTTACTCTTACGCATTTTGTGGCCAGACTCAATAAAGTAAAAATACAATAAATGAAAAAATACAATGTTTGACTCATACTCCTAATCTACCCGGTCTTGAGTCTTCCTTTCTTCTTGAGTCACTTGTGATCTTCCTGAAATGTTAGTGCTCAAGGAAAATAACAAATAAAATAATAATCAATGAAAAGCAGTTTCAAAACACTCATTATTTGGCATCATCAAAATCTCAAACTCGGGGTCATGGGTTGCAACAAGGTCCATCAAAATATTGATAATGAGCTCTTAAATAGAAGAGCTTCAAAGGAGCTCATTAATTGCAAGTTGCCGACTTTATCGTCCAGGCCAATATGGACATCGGCCTGGCCGATCAGTACAAATTAAAGAAGATCGGCCAGAGCATTGCCCTGGATGCACTCCTGGATGATTGAAATTTGGCTTGATCGTCTAGGCCAATCTCACAATTGTCCTGGCCGATCTGTTCAAATCAGAGGCAAATCGTCCTTACAATAGCCCTGGATACGAGCTGGCCGATATTTATCGTCCTGAAGTAACTTAAGGTTTTTGATAGGATCGTCCTGGCCGATCCTGCGATTGTCCATGACGATATGATCGTATCAATTATCCTTAATTACTCCCTTGATTTCCTAAACAAATAAGGCATAATTTGAGAATATCTTCCAGGCCGATACAGGATCGTCCTGGCCGATAGTTTAAAAATACAGTATACCTTAATTGTCAATGGCGGCAACTTCTTTCTATTTTGAGAATATTGTCCTAGCTGATACACGTATCGTCCAGGCCGATATGTTAATGTCGGCTGCCTTAATTAAGAATCCTTATTTAGACTTTCTATTTTAAGCCTGATCGTCCAGACCGATTTAAAAATTGTCCTGGCCGATATGAGTAAAAACAGAAATTCTAAGTCTCTCAAGTGTGTGTGTGAAGAATTAATTAGCATCAGTCTCTTTGACCATTAAAAGTAGACTCAAGAAGTGAAAAAACAAAAGTACAGACTGACTCAACCCTAAATCTACGAAATCCTGAATTGGCTTTGTCTTGTTCGTCCGATCTTCGATTCCTGAAATGTTAGAAGCAACAAGCAATCCAAGAGAAATAGTGTTTGTCAATCATCAAAACATAAGCCATGAAAAATAGATTTGCAACAAGTACTATGGAATCATGCTCTTTGTCTTGTGAAGGAATTATAAAGGAACTTTGTTGACCTCAATTTTGAATGAGGTCATCAGGCACTACCTTAAATTCTTGATCATACCTTATGGTTGATGACCAGGCAGTTTTAAATCATCTATCCATTTTAAAAGTTAAATATATACTAAACTTAATCAACCTATCACTCAATCAATGTATCAATAACTCAATCATTCAATTCAATCAAATTAATATTTTCAGTCAATTAATCTCAATCTGCATATATTCAATAGATTAAAGCATCAATCTGTGAATCTCAATCAATCTTTTCAGTCAATCAATCTCAATCTCAATATATTCAACAAATTAAAACTTCAATCCATGAATCTTAATTAAGTAATCCAACATTAAATCTTTACTCCAATGACCTCCAATTAAACACCATCTTCGCTTTAATCTTCTCCAAAAGTTCATGATCACCCTTCCTAGTGAAATGGATGTGACTAATCATCCTGACCAAACCAATGGTTGACTTGGTCAACCTAACCCATATCTAGTCAAACCAAGTCAACATAAAGTTTATTCATTGCATACAATCAACTATACTTATCAAAAACTTCTAAAATCTCACACTATTCAAGTATTTGCTTTAAATGCTCCTACACTTATTATTAATTAAATTCTTGAGTGATTTAACCTGATCAACTAAACCCAAGACCTAGACAAATTAGATTACATTGAGTTAAATCATTGCATATGATCCAATCAAAACCATCCAAACACCCAATCCTATTTTAATTTATAACTCTAATAATTCCAAACTCATTAAGGTCAATTTAAGATAGTTTTGACTTAGTCAAGTCAAAATATTTGGTTCAATCCCATCATACAAAGGTTCCTTCACTCATACAATAAATTTAGTCACTTAGACTCCTTCAAACTACTTGAATGATTCCCAAACACTTACTAAAATCTACCCCACCATGTTTTGACCATTTAACTAGCCAAAATCAAGTCAAGAAGCCTTTAAATGAACTTATTTGGTTAACATTTCATTCAAATATTTATATCATGGTTTAATTTTTCTACCAACCCATCTCACTATCACATAAGGTCTTCCTACATGACACCTAAGCAACCTTTGACCTGTTGATTTGCCAAACCAATCCACAAAGGCTCAAAACACTCTTAAATAGTCAAATCATTTTGCCAACTAATTTCACTCTAAATTAAATCATATCAGCAGCTTAAGCCTCTTTTAGAATATTTCTAAGTAATTCCTAAACACATCTTAAGCTCAGATTAACCCTAAACCTATCCCAATAACCCTTGTGAAGCCAAAACCAACTTTACAACTCATAATCCTTTGCTTGTCCTTTTGATTCCCCGTCCCCTAACAACCCTTGGATACATGGCTTGCATCCTAAAAACCCTCCAAATGAATCTTAGCCATCTAAGCCATTCATTTTGGCTCTCAAATACCTCATCTACATTTCCCAACCCAAAATAAGTTGATCAAAGTTCATCAATAATAGGATTCTGGCCACCTTTGCTTGAAGACCAGCCCATACTTGTAGCTTCGGATCTAGACCTTCTCATTCCTTGAAGTCTTCTAAGGGAATAATCTAGGACAATCTTCAAGCTCAACAAGCCCTCAAGCATTCAAATCCATCAATCCTAGCGAGGTAATTAGCTAACCTTAGTATAAAACTTTTAGGATTAAAAAGCATTTTAAATAATGCATTTTAAAATGCAAATTTACCTCCACATTATTCATTTTTTACAAATAAAGCTCTATTTAAAGTTTCATCAAGTTTGGTTCAGGCATTTTTGAGTTTTATCCATTCTTTATCATCTAGGGTTAAACTATTTTTAAAATGTGCAAGATCTCGTCTGTTGATCTTTTGATCAACTGACAAAATCTTGTTGTTCCACTTTAGGTTCAACAGCGTGAACAACTTCATTTCTTAGATCTTCAATATGACATTATCTAAGCCCTTAATTTCCCACCACATGATATCTGATGATAAAGGACTCGAGCTGACATGGTAAAGTCGCATGACATTTAATTCCACATCCGCTAATCATTAGCAATGATTGCTTGGTAGAAAAATCATTGCTAATGATTAGGCACCACTATGCAGTTATGAATCCTCTAATTGTATGCCAACGCGTGTCCCACCGGCGCTGCCATTTTATTATAATAAAAAAGCATTTTAATTTAAAAGACTTCAAAAAATCATAATAAATAAAAGGTAAATTTAAAAAAATGCAAATTGTTCAATATTAATCTTCTTTTATTTAAAAATCATTTCAAATAAAAATATTTTATAAAATTTAAATAATTTCAACTATATTATTTTTTATTTTTAATTAATATTTTTTAAATAAATTTTAAATAACTTGAAATTTGGCATGAATATTTTTAAACATATTTTTAACCTCCAATAATTTTCTTACATTTATTTGAGCTATATTGTAGTAGTTATTAAATTTATGAGTTTAAACATGCTTATTTAAACCATATATTTTAAAATTATATCATCCATAAATTTAAATTTGATTGCATGGATGTAGACTTTTGTTGGAGTTACTAAATAAAGCTTTATCATCATTAAATGAATTTAATGGGGAGTATTATGTGCTTAGAGGGCAATTGTATCATGATTTTCCTTTGATTGAATTTTCAAATTGTGGGGTTTTTCTTTAACCCTAATATTTGGAAAGTAATCAATTCTTCTACCTCATATATTTAGCACACTATTTTTGATGTGATATGGTGTGATTGTTATGTGTATATGTCCAAGGGTTAGGGAAAATGATTTTAAAACCCATTCAACTCTAGTGATTCTTAAGGAACTTGTCTTTGTCAACTTAGCCAAATTTAAGATTCACTACATACATCCCATTTGGATGAAATATAAACATAGAAAATTGACGTCATAACTCCTTGATCTAATACACCCACTTTGATACTAATTGATCTTATAACAACTATTATATTCAATTAACACTTCATTAAGGGTTCTAAATAAAAAACTACTTTAATCAATTTTAAATCAATCATAAAATCATAATAAAATCATTAAAAATTCAAATAAAAAATTAAGTCTCATTAAAAAAATTAAATAAATTACTATTAATTAACCCTAAATTAAATAAATTTAAAGAAAATTTAAATAAAAATAAAATAAATTCAAATAAATTCAAATTTAAATAAGTTTTAAACTATAATTTATTAATAATTCATTAATTTAACAATTCCATTAATGATTAATTAAAACTTCTAAATAAAATAAAAAATTCATTTAAAATTTAAATAAAATTGAATAAAAATCTAGAGAGTAATAATTGAAATTTAAATAAAATTTTTGAATAAAAATTACTTTTTAAATTACATTTTAAGTGCTTAATAAATTCATTTATAATTAATTAAACATAACAAATTAAATTAAAAAATCATAAAAATCAAATAAAATTTAAAGACTTATATTCTAAGTTTAAATAAAATTTTTGAATAATTGTTAATAATATTTCATTAATAATATATTAATAATTAATTAAATTAATTAAAACTTAAATAATTAATTAAAAATTTTAAAATACAATAATTAAATTCAGAAAAATTTAATTAAATCTTAATTCATTTAAGCTAAATTAATTTGACTGATTAAAATTTTTTTTAAACAATCAAATTTGATGATTAACTTTGGATAGATGAATTTAGAACTTCATGCCTAATGCTTGATTCCATTTTGGAGGACATTTTGGCCTTTCATTTCTAAGGTCTTTAATACATTTAAATAACAAAAAGATCTTCATATGTGCTGTGCATGATTCGTTTTGGGAGGGCACTAACACATTAAATTTGGGGGATCTTCCAACCACTAATAATACATCAACCTTATGCAACATGTTTAATTCCATATGGAGGATATGTTGCATTTCATTTGTAAGGTCCCTCTTCTCTTTCTTTAATAAACTTTGGAGGATCTCATATGATTACTTATCCTATATAGTGCATGGGTGTTCATTTTGGAAGCCTTAGGACTTACAAATCTATAACTCCTTGCGCTTAGGGAGTTATCAATCTATAAGTTCTTTAAAACTAAATCAATAACTATAATCTCTAAAATCAAAATTGTTTAAAAGTAAAATATAAATAATTTAAACTTCAATTAAAATCCCTTTTGACCTTTAATGAATAAACATTAAAAATAAATGCAATTAAAAAAAAATTCTTATAGGACCTATAAAAGCTCTAAAACCTGTTTCACACACTTAGATGGTTTGCTCAAACAACCCACTTTAGCCTAGGCTAGGCTGTTGGATTATTGTGGTTTGATTGTGGGATTCATACCTAGAGGGCATCTTTGTGTGTTTGCTTACTTTCTACAAATTATAACATGACATATTTATATGACTACTCACAATGCACTCATAATTGCATCTCTATTTCCTACTTTTAAATTTTTGTAAAGTAAAATTTTCCTAGGAATTGATGTATATGTAAAGAAAAATTTTAAATTTAAATTTCATATATTCCCTATATATAGTCCGAGTTGTACAGAGTCTTGAGTTATAAAGGGTCAAAGATAGCTGCTTATGCATACATAAGTGGGGCTCCAAAAAGTAATATCCCTTTTAAAGGGGATATTCTTTTTTTTTTTTGGAATTCCATAGAAAATTTGGAACTCGAAGACAATAAGCAATTGTATTTGATTCTAAATATTCTTTATAGGATTAGAATCTAGGTTTGTTGTCGGTAGGGCCTGGCCACCATTGCTTTACTATAGACTCATGTTATACTTTATAAATTTAATATTAAAAAATCATTATATATATATATATATATATATATATATATATATATATATATATATATATATATATATATATATATATATATATATATATATATATATATATATATATATATATATATATATATATCTTTAATTATTCCTTGATTCCTAGGATAAGGCCTCCTTAATCTTGCATTCATCAATAATTATTATGATTAGAATTGTTAGTTGCAGATCATTCAAGGAAAGTAGTATGTTTAAATTGTATACACTCTTCTCTTTGCATATTATTTCTTCTAGTCAAACCTAAATCTTCAAATTTAGTTTTCAAATTTATAATCTAAAGCATGTATTTTGAAATTTAATCTAGCCCAAATATTTCTTTAATCTTATTTAAATTTTAAAATTATTTAGTCTTCATTTTAATTGAGAATATTCTCTTAGGAGATCTAATTAACTATAGGAGCTTGCTCTTATAGGGAGTCTAGATCGAAGAATAAAATAAAATCCACCCTAGTTTCCTTTCTAAGGTAGGGGAAAATCTATAAACGTAGACTTTACCTTATCTATATCTTAAATTTAATTTCATCATCAAAGGATAGGTAAATATCTGACTTGCTTTTACAGCGGATCAAATATTCTTTATTTTTTATTTCATAAAAAATTATGATTTATTTCTCTAATTGAAATGATGGGATAATATGCTTTTCATCCTTCGGGGTGAATTCAATATTGCCTATATAGATTAGAAAAATAGATTCATAATTATCTTTCTTTCAAATCGAAAGAAGGGCGTTAGTCTACCCTTTGAGGTAGTATAATGTGTGACTCTACAGATTTAATAATAAGAAAATATTAAAATCTAAATAAAGCAAATCATATGGGAATGAAATCATTTAACAATTAAAAAAATAAATAAAATTCTCAATCACATATGAGCGTTGCAACATTGCAAGTGGGTGTTGCTGTGTTGAGCTCCCTATTTAAAGATACTGGAATATTTAGATGAAGCATCATGACTCCATGATAAGTGGTGCCACATTGGTGGGAAATTTTTAGATTTGTATATAAATATCTAAAAGCTTTTCCCCTCACGCTATTTCCATTCCTATTCACTAGAAATGTCAGAGAGGGTCAAGAGGAGAAAAGAAGAGATAAAAAGAAGGAAGGTTTAGGATATCATGAAGTAATTTTATCTGTTGAGTTAGTTGGAGGAATTATCTAACTCTAGATATGCTTTTGATATCTTTTTTAGAATTCAATTTTTGCATTTGTATGGGTATATTTGGAGTTTTATCTGGCTTTATCAAATTTTAGAAAGTTTCCACATCATTTTTTATATATTGGAAAATAGAATATTCTAGTCATTTTGATTGAGAAAGCATAAATTTTCACTTATTAGTTTTATCTTTACAATATTTTAAGTATTTTTATGAGTATGTGATATTTCTAGAATTGGTTAAAGTTAATTAAGTATTTTCATGGTATATTGGAGTGTGAAGCTCGTGTTTATTGTATCAGAGACATATATTGAAATGGAGTAAAGAAAGAAGTGAGAAAATAATTATAACATTACTTCTAAGTCATTTCTATACTTTACTTATTGTATTTTGATTTGTGTCTTGAGTTTGTACTTGTGAAAAAATTAGTATAATAAAATGTTTGTGAATGTTTGTTCAGTTTATTATGAGTTTTAATGCCTCCATCTCTACCTAATCAACTTTTTTGAATCTATGATGAATTAAAATACATGTATTGCTTAGCGTGGGGTTTAATATTGATTATATTGATATTATTTTTATTTTCTTCATACTTAAGTTGAATTTTTTATAGGCCTTACGTAAATTCAAAATATTGTGTGATCTTAAGCCTTGATAGATAGACTAGAAGAAAAATTAATGAGCTTTTAACTCAGTGCAGCCATGCATAGACATATGCTTGTTAGGGTTATTAGATCTTAAGGAGATAGTTTAACTAAACTTAGTGAGGATCTTAGCTTAATATTTGATGAGCTCAAAAGAGATGAGGAGGACAATTGCTATGATCCACAAAACTATAAGAAACAACCCTCTCTAATACAACCATGTTCTTTTAAGTATTCATAGGTTGAGAGCTTTATAAATTTTAGAAATTTTTGTTCTTGCATTTTGAAGTTTTTACTTTTATAATTGGCATTAAATTTTTTATTAGCTTGATAGATAAACACAATAATCTAATAAGTAGTAGTAAGCAGATAATAATATATTTCTAATTATTTCTCATGGGATCAACACTCTATTCATCACTTGATTACTTAATGCAATAACATGCACTTGCATTCTAAAGAGGATTTACGTATTAGAAAAATTGTACTTTTCTTAGCATATGATTAGTAGCTATAAATAATAGTAAATCCTCGTGTGTGTGTTCATAAAAAAACATAGCACCTAAATAACACTTGTAGAAATCCTTGTGTGTAAATGTTTCCCTCCATTCAACTTAAATAGTTATGTGTGGAGGTATAAGTGAAAGAAAAGTTATAAGGGGAATCGAGCTATTATGATCAAGTGGATGTATATAAGGAAGTGGAGATATAAGCATGTATCGTGATATATGCAAGACATAGTTCATATGTTGGATGCCAAGTCTATCATCTTATATATACTGATGCCCATGTCCAAGTTCAAGAAATGTTCATGTTAATATTTATGATATCCATATTCAAGCTCAATAAATGTTTATGTTCATATCTCTAATGCTTATGTTCAAGCACTAGTAATGTACATGTTAACACTTCTGATGAAGTCTTAATGTATAAGTACAAGTAAAGTTTTTGTCACTACCTTGTAAATGATGAAGTCTCACTCTAGTAAATCTAACTTTGATTTAAACTATAAAGCTTTCTATTGATTTAAATGTAAATTATAACAAATTTTGACTATGATTTCTTTTATAGGAGTTAAATATTTTACTAAGCAATTGGTTTTCTAATTTTATATATTTATGTCATTTCAGGAAAAAGTAAAGCTGAGGCAGAGTAGATTAGAAGTTAATAAAAGTAAAGTCTAATGGAAAGTAAATTTAGTATAAAGGATTTTTTTAGTCTAGTTAGTTATGTATATGTTTTGATAAATTGAGAATGTACTAGGTCATTATATATAATTCTTTTGGATGAAATGTGATTGTTTAGTTATGTTTTGTCTTATGAATTATAGATGTTTAGTTGGCTCGGGTATATGAATTTGATGATGACATAATTAGGATTAAATACCATTCTTCTGATTAGATTTTTGGGGCATAATACCCTCTTCTTTCCTTTTATTGTGATAAAGTGGGAGAAGAAATATGATTAAAAAAACTCATTATGTTAAAGTGGAGTTAATTATCTATGGTGAGTCAGAAGAAAATTAAGAAAGAGACTACACTTATTATGAAGCACTTTTGTTCATCTACATTATATATAAAGAGATTTTAAATGGGAGCCAAAAACTTAGTTTTTTATTTAGAATAACATACAACAATTAAGATTATATTCTCCAAAAAGGTAGTTCTCCTCAATTACCTATCATGGCTTAACCCATTGTTGATTCCTAGCAAAATATTACCCTAATTGAGGTTCTTTCACCGATAAATATGCTCTTGGCCACATTCAAAATAGCATATTTAAAATTCAAAAATCTAGCAGTACCAAGTAATTTAGCAGAGGAAATAAGAGGTTCAAATAAAAGAAGAATATAAACATTATAAATGTGGCATGATAATGACATTAGTTACATCAAGTTTCAAAGTAGGAGAGGAAGCAAAAATAAGAACATTCTTTTACAATCTCTTAGAACCACCCAATTCCATACTAGTCATTTGCTCCCTATTTTTTATGTTTAATTCTATTATTTAGAATGTTACGAGCATTGAGTGCCCCTCTTCTAAGTTAAGAGTTAAGAATTTATGTTGTATTAACAATATTTCTATTATTGTTTTACTTGAACCTCTTATTTTCTTTGCTAAATTACTTGGTACTGCTAAATTTTTGGGGTTTAAATATGCTATTTTGAATGTAGCCAATAAGATTTGGATGCTACGAAAATATCCAATTTATATAGATGTTATTAGAGATTTCACTCAAGTTATTCATTATAATATTGAGGTTTTAAATTTACATTATTGTGCCTCTTTTATTTATGATGCTTCTTCTTGTTATACTAGGAAATTGTTATGGGAGCAACTCATCAACTTTCATAATATTTGTAACTTGTTTTGTCTTGTTGGAGGGGATTTTAATACTATCTCTAATCCTTCTAAACATATAGGGTCCTCTTTTCCTATCTATCAATCTAAGGAGGATTTTAATAACATGATTATGGAATGCAATTTAATTAATATTGGTTTCTCTGATAATAAATTCACTTGGAATCATGGTCATTTATGGCAAAGGTTAAATTGGGTTTTGTTTAATGATTGTTAGCTTAACTCTATTAATTTTATTACTATTGAGTATCTTAGCAAAACTCTTTTTGGTCAATCTTCTTTATTAATTACTCTTAAGATTAGGCATATTAATTCTCCTTCTCAATTTAGATTTCAAAACATGTTGTTGCTTCATGACTCTTTACTGGACTTGGTTCAAGTAATTGGTATGCCCCTTTACATCTGGATAACTCTATCTTTTGCAAGAGGGGACTTTGATTTAAACTCAAAAGGCTTAAGAAAGTTTTAAACTAGGGAATCATAATGTATTTAAAAATCTTTTCTCTAATATCTTGAATGCCAAAAAGAAAGTGAAAACTTTTGAGACTCAATGTCAAATTACTCCTTTTGATGATAACTACAGTTTACTGTAGGATGCTAAAGATAATATTTATGAATTACAAGCTCATGAGGAAGCTTTTTGGAAACAAAAAGCGATTGTGAAACACCTTGTTGAAGGTGATAATAATACTAAATATTACCATGCCTTGGTTAAGAGGAAACGTGCTAAAAATTATATTAATAAAATTAATTGTTATGATTGCTTTGTTACTGAGGATGGCTTGCAAATTGCTAATTTAGCAATTCATTATTTTCAAAAGCATCTCAATAAAGATTTTAGTCATGCTCATGTTCATAACCCTGCTATTATTCCTAACCTCATTTCTCAAGAGGATAATGAGTTTCTTTCTAAACCTCTTGCTTTAGAGGAAGTTAAAGAGATTATTCATGGCTTAAATGGTGACTCTGTGGCTAGGCCGGATGGCTTCACCACTAAGTTTTTTCAAAAATCTTGGCATATTATTAGTAATGATCTTTATTCTACTGTTAATTATTTTTTTGCTAGTAACTTTATTCCTAAGTTTTTTACTTCTACTTATATAGTGCTTATTCCCAAAAACAATCATGTTAGTAACTGGAATGACATTAGACCTATTAGTCTGTGTACCTTTATAATAAATTACTTTCTAAATTTCTTATGAATCATTTAACTTCTTTTTTGTCTAAAATTATCTCGTATTTTCAAATGGGTTTTGTTAAAGGGAGGGGTATTGCTGATATTATTCTTTTGGCCCAAGAATTTTGCCATGATCTTGATGTTAGGGTGAGAGATGGCAACATGATTTTAAAGCTTGATATTTCCAAGGCTTATGATAACATTGATTGGAACTTTCTTTATAATATTACGAATTTGTTTGGTTTTGATTTAAATTTTATTAATCTTATTAAAAACTGTATTGAGGGTTCTTATTTTTTTTATCATTGTTAATGGTAAAAGCAATGGTTTTTTTAAATCCTTTCATAGTCTTAGACAAGGTGATCCAATATTTCCTACTCTTTTTATTATTGCTGTTGATTATTTATCTAGAGGCTTTGCTAACCTCCTTAAAAATTCATCTAGCCTCTATTTTAGAACTTTGGGTGATTTTTCTATCTCTCTGTTATGTTTTGCGGATGATTTCATCATTTTTATGAATGTTTTTATTAATAGGGTTAATAAACTTATGGATTTTTATTATCAATTTGAAATGGTTAGTGGTCTTGCTCTGAACAAACGTAAGTATTGCTTTATTCCCTCTAAGAACGTGTGTAATGATCATATTTTGTATATTAAAGATTTAAATGGTTTTATGCACGACTATTTGCATATTAAATACCTTGGGGTGTCTCTTTTTAAAGGTAAAAAGAAGACTTTTCTTTTTGATGATTTAATTACTGTTGTGCATAACAAACTTATGTTATGGGATTCTAATTTTCTAAGTTTTGTGGGTAGATGAATTCTCATTAAAAGTGTTCTTTGTTCTCTACCATTTATATTTTTCAAACTCTTCTTCCTACTCAGGCAATTTGTAACAGGATTGATAGGCTTTTCAATAATTTTTTTTGGAAAGGGGCTAGTTGCAAGTCTAAAATTGTTTGGTCCCCTTGGGATAAGTGTTGTGGTGCCCTAGAAGAAGGAGCCTTGGGGTGTAAGAGTATGAATGATTTGTCTTATGCTTATTCTTTTAAGTTATGATACAATTTTTGTGCTACAGCGAGCTTTTGTGTTAATTTTATGTTTGCTAAGTATTGTGTGTGGGTAAATATCAGACTATTATTTTTTTTAACCAAGGTGATTCTAAAGTGTGGTTGAGACTTTGCAAAATTAAATGGGTTATTTATCCCTCTATCTATTGGGGGCTTGGTGGTGGTGACATTTTCTTTTGAAAAGATCATTTGTTGGGGGCCAGTCTATTAACTCTCTAACTAACACCTCTTCCACTGTAGCTGTTAAGTTGAATTATTTCTTTTCTAATAATTTTTGGGATTATAAGAAACTTGTTAATATTATTCCTGACTCTATTATTTAACAAAATTTGAACCTCCCCCTGAACATTGACTCTGATGATTTACTCTTATGTGGCTTGTCCAAAGATGGTGTTTTAGATTAAAGGATGCTTGGATGTGGATTATATGCATCATGTTTTTCTTCAGAGCCTTTACCTGTTAAAACTTGGATTTATTTTGATGACATTTTTCATTTGAATTGCTTTAATGCTAAAACATATGTTAATGCTATGCTTAATTGTTGGTTTATTAAGTACAAAGGCCATATTATAAATGTTATTCCTTTTCTTATTTTGTTGTATTTATGATTGGATAGGAATAATTCTATCTTCAGCGGTGTTCGTATGAACCACCATAGGATTATCCAAAATGTGAAAGACAAGGTTGTAGCTCTTTATTCTATTAAGTTCCTCTCTGTCAAGAATTTTAAATGTTATTATTCTATTTTAGCTAATTTAGGGATTAAGTTAGTGGTTAATCCTCTTCCTAAAGACACTGGGTTTATTTATTGGACCAAACTCCCTTTTAACTCCTATAAGCTGAATGTAGACGGTGCTATCCTTGCGTCCTCTTCGAGTTGTGGTGGGGTTATCAGGGACTATCATGGTAGTTTCATTATGTCTTTTGCTAGTCCTTTATAGAACTATGATGTTAACAAGTCTGTCATTTTGGCTATGCTCTATGGTTTAAGGCTTTTCATTTCTCTTGATTTAACTAACATTAGTACTAAAGTTGATTCCAAGTATTGCTTTCAATTTTTAAATAATGTTTAGGAGTCGGTGTGTAATTCTTCTCTTTTTTATCTGGTGATAGATATTAAGAATTTGCTGATATTTATGAACTATTCTTTCTCTCTTATTTACAAGGAAGGTAATGCGTGTACTAATTGGCTTGCTAATTGGGGAAATGGCTTGGAGTGTCTATCTGATTTTACTACTACTAACCTCCCTCCTATGTTGTGAGGTCTTTTAAGATTAGATAAAATTGGTATGCCTTATGTTAGAACTTAATTCTTTCTTTTGGCTATAGTTTTTTTGTTCTGGGCTCGCTCTTAGGTTTCATCCTGGGTCTTATTCCTGTACTTTTTTTTTCTTCCTGCTGCTTTTTTTATTGGAATTATAGTTTTTCTATTTGGTTTGGTGTT
The DNA here is from genome assembly GCA_016618105.1 of Dendrobium huoshanense. Classification (NCBI taxonomy): domain Eukaryota; kingdom Viridiplantae; phylum Streptophyta; class Magnoliopsida; order Asparagales; family Orchidaceae; genus Dendrobium; species Dendrobium huoshanense. The sequence goes on from CM028346.1 coordinate 12,505,863, forward strand.
ATGTCTTCCATATTTCTTGGTCCTTGTAGCCTCATTTTTTTTAGTTTCTAGGGTGCTCTAGTGGCCTTCTCTTACTGCTTTAATTTTTGGACGCTTGGTTCCCTTTCCAGTTGCCATGTTCTATTTGAGGCCTACTGTGGTTGCTTGATGTGGGTTCTGTTTTGCCTCTTGGTGTTCAGTATTAGGTGTTTTTTGGGTTTTTTTTTTGTGCTTGGCTGGTGGGCATTTCCTGGAGCATTTTGGTTGGTTTGGTTGCCTCTTGGTTGGACTCCTGGAGATTATCACTACGACCTTGGTTCCTTTTGCCTTTATGTTTCTATTTGGGTGCAAGAATTAATTATATGTGATGCTCTTTTATGGCCTATTTTCTCTATTGGTGTTAGAATTTTTTGGGTGTTTATGGAGATTGGTTGCTAGGCATTTCCTGGTGCCTCTAGGTCTTTATTGACGCTGGGTATTATGGCTCTCTTTTCTGTAGCCTTTTCCTTAATATTTTTGGGGCTCTTGTTATTGCCTGGAGGTTAAACATGTTTGGCTAGCTATGTTATCTGGTTATGTTGAGCTAGTTTTAGTTCATGGCACCCTTATGTTCTAGTCTGTTGGCCTGTAACCTAGGCTGCCAACTAGGTTTCTATATCACCATTTATGTCAGTTGGTTGGCCTTTTTTCTTCCTACTTCTCGTGCTTGGATTTCTTGAAATTCTAGATGTTCTCTTGGGTTTAATCCTGCATGGTGTTGTTTATTACTTGATGGTATGGCTATTTTTATTATTTTGGAGGAGAATAAGTGTGGTGACTGTTGCGACTCATGACCCCGAGTTTGAGATTTTGATTATGACAAATAATGTCGCCTAAATTACTTTTCATTGAATATCATTTAAGTTTTACTATTATCCATGAGTACTAACATTTCAGGAAGACCAAGTCTGGTTAGATTAGGAGTATGAGTCTGATAATGTAATTTGTTATTTATTTTATTTTTTATTTTCTTGAGTCTGGCCACAAATTGCTTGTAAGTCTGAGCAACCAAGCACACACACAGGGGGAGAGGGTTTTAAAAGTAAAAAAATATAGTTTCTCTTTCACTGGTAATCGTATTGTACGAACTTATTTTTTACTGTACGCTCTTATTTTGTAGAACATGTTCTATGAACAAATCTTACGGTACAACCACTGTTGTACTGTACGATGTGTTTTAAATCCCAAAACCCTAGCCGTCACATTAACTTAAAGTAAGTTATTCTCCATTGTTCGTACTGTACGATCTATTTTAAATACTTACTTAATTTAACCCGTGATTAGTGTAACAAATCAAGGATTAATTAAAAATTGAAAATCATACTATACGAACACATTCATACAATACAATGAACAGAGATGAATTCTGATCGTCCCGGAGGTCGTCCTAGACGATCCCTTGTTTTTGTCTCGTCGTACTATACGATGTCTATCGTACCATACAATGAACAGAGACGACATTTGATCGTCCCAGAATTCATCCTGGATGATGCCTTGATTTTGACCATTCATACTGTACGATGTATATCGTACCATACGATGAACAGAGATACAATTTGATCGTCCCAGCTATAATCCTGTACGAGCAGTAGTGTTCATGATCGTACCGTACGATTTAGTATCATAGCGTACGAATTGATTTTGAACTGTTCGTATAACTTCGCACTAGGACAAAGCCTGTTTATACATGTCGTACTATATGATGTGAAATTGTACTATATGATTGTAATGGATACTTTGAAAGTTTCAGGGATTTTGGAGCCCATTTTATGTGTAAAAATTGTCATGTTTTAGAGAGAGAGATAGAAAGAGGGGAACGTGATTAGAGAGGAAATCCTTGGGAGAGAGGTCTTGAGAAGTTTTGAGGGTTTGAGAGAGGAAGGAGAAGGTGAGCTTGGTGAGGGAGAAGAGGTGTGAGGGAGATCACACGATTTCTCTATACTTGCTGCATCTTGCTCCTCCTATGGCCCGGGAAGAACTTGTGGGAGGCTTTGTGAGGAGGAGACTCTTCTACATCCGTGACCTCCAAGGTACTTTGCCTTCTCCAGGAGGGAGAAAAATGAGAATGTTCTCTGTCGTCACAAGGAGGGTGAAAACAGCGCTTGGCACTCTGCCACGCCGAGTTGGTGAAAGGGAGTATTGTAAGGGCTTCTCTGCCTTGCCGAGGGTGGCAAAAGGAGAGCTAAAGTTTATAGCGAAATTCCTAGAGCAGAGGACTCTGGGGAGTGGACATAGGTCATGGTTTGACCGAACCACTATAAAAATTCTGATGTGCTTTTTTCTTATCTCTTTTTATTCTTACGTGCATTTTATTTTCATAATACTCGCTTGGTGAAAACTTGTGAAAGAAAAAGGATTCTATTATTGCACGTTGAGTTCAATTGTTTGCCTTCATAGTAGTTTAAATTTTCATGATAAAAATTTTAAAACATCAAAAAAGTAGAACTCCTGCTTAGGTTTTAATTATTACATTAAAATTTTCACAATTCACCCCCCTCTTGTCCACCTAGTAATTTCAATTGATATCAGAGACTGCTTTCAAAAATAGTGTTTTAAAAAACCTTGAAAAATGATCATGTCGCATTTTGGTAATCATAACACCGCGGAGAATTATTCAATAACCCATCCACCTCTTTTTGATAACATTTTATTTGATTTCTGGAAAATTAGAATGTCTACCTTTTTGTAATCTATTGATTACCGCATGTGGATGTTAGTCAATGATGGATATATTGCACCTTTTAAAACTGTGAATGGAGTGAAAACTCCAGTACCTTTTAATGAATGGAGCAATGAGGATAGAGAATTATCCCAATTGAATGCTAAGTGTTTAAATTGCTTTTTTTATGCATTAAAGTCTGAGGATTATATGAGAGTTTCTACTTGTGCTACTGGTAAGGAGTTTTGGGATTGACTGTGCATTACATACGAAGGAACAAGTGAAGTAAAACAGTCTAGGCTTAACATTCTATTGCATGATTATGAACTCTTCTGTACGAAATAGCAAAATAATATCTGACATATACACTAGGTTCACTCAAATCGTGACATCCTTGTATGCATTAGGTAGAGAGATTTCAAATTCTGATAAAGTTAATAAGATTCTGAGATGCTTACCTAGTTCCTATAATGCTAAGATAACTGCTATCACTGAATCTAAAGATCTTAACATTTATTCTATTGATCATCTCCTTAGGTCACTCATTGCATACGAGCAAGGAGCGAGTCAAAGACAAAGAGATGCAAGTGAAAAGAAGAAGGAGCAAATGGTGGCACTAAAAGCAAATAACTCAGAAAGTGATAGCTCTGCAGGGGAGGAAGAAGACGATATAGCATTTATGACCCGACAGTTCAAGAACTTCTTAAAGAGAAAATAAAAGCGTCATCAGAAAGGTTGGAATAAAGGTAAAAGCTCAAAGTCTAATAAAGTTTCATCTGATATAATCTATTTTGAGTGTAGGAAGCCAGGTCACCTTTGAGCTGATTGCCCCAACTTAAAGAGCCAACCAACTAAGGATAAAGGCGAGGAAAAAGCCAAGTACAAGAAAGGAAAGATGAAGACACAAAAAGCTTTTTGAGCCGACTCTGCCTCAGAATCGTTAGAAGAAGAAGCAGAGGAGGAGGTAACAAATTTGTGTCTTATGGCTAATGATAACTTTGATCAATCAGATCAAGATGAGGTATGTCAACTTTCTTATTAAGAATTATTACTTATTTCTGAGAATATCCATGACTCATATAGGAAGTTGAAAAAGATGCATGCTAGTCTTAATATTGAATGTAATTCTTTACAAACTGAGCATGCTAACTTAGTTAAAGAAAATTATGATTTAGATAAATATCATATGCTACTTCTTGATGAGTATGATGCATTAAATAAGAAGCATGTTGAACTAACTGAAATGAATGAAACCTTGAAAACCACTCATATTGAACTAGAAGAGGCTTTTTATAGACTAGACAAACTTGTATTAGAAGTAGATCACAGTGAGCATTTGTTAAAAATAGAAGTTCATGGATTGATATATCAAAACAACACTTTTCAAGAAAGAATCAAAGTATTAGAAAAAGAAATTACATCACTCATATTAGCCCAACCTAGTCAACACCCAACACAGCATGCATCACACAACTTTAGGAAGAGGCATCACCATCCAAATAGGTTAGTGAACCCATTTCCTGGTGCTAGGTTCTTCTCTTATGGTATGCTAGGTCACATAGCCCGCACATGCACAATTCACCGTCGGACACCCTTTGTATGGAGACCTAAACTACATCCATCACAGCATAGCATGCATGCATCTCAATCATGCAAGCATAAGGAGGAACCCAAACTCACTTGGGTTCCCAAATCTAATCCTTGAATGAAATTATAGGGATGCTCTTACAAAAGACCTAGTCAAAGCATGTGGTACCTAGATTTTGGTTGCTCGCGACACATGACTGGAGATATAAAGAAGTTCATTCTACTGGAGACCAGAACTGGAGGCAAAGTAACATTGGGAGACAACACTACCAGGAAAGTTATAGGCTAACGTATTGTTGGTAATGCTAAGAATTTTTTAATTAAAAATGTTTTATTAGTTGATGGTTTGAAGCAAAACTTACTTAGCATTAGTCAATTGTGTGACAAAAGTTTTGATATAAAATTTTTGTTTGATAAAATGCCTGATTAGTTTAAATGATAAACTAGCTTTAGAAGGAAAATGAATGAATAATATTTACATGTTAGATCTTGATTGCATTGATAGTTCAAATTCATTTTGTTTGAAAATAATAGTTGATGACTCGTGGCTATGGCATAGGAGACTATGCCATGCTAGTATGAAAACACTTAGAAACATCACTCAGAAAAACCTAGTTAGAGGTGTACCTAAGTTAGACTTTACTAAGGATCACTTATGTGATGCTTGCCAACTAGGAAAATAAGTCAAATCATCCTTCCATTCAATTAGAGATGTGATCACCTCTAGGCCATTAGAAATCCTATACATGGACTTATTTAGACCCGTTACTACAGCCAGCCTAGGTGGAAAATATTATGGATTTGTGATTGTAGATAACTTCACTAGATTCACTTGGGTAAGATTCCTAACACATAAGAATGAGTCTTTTGAGGAATTTAAGGTATTCTCTACATGGATTCAACAAAAATTAGGTTGTGAAATCTCAACAATCCATAGTGATCATGGTGGAGAGTTTCAAAATGGTAGATTTGAATCATTCTGTCAAGAGATATGAATAGAACACAATTTCTCAGCCCCTAGAACACCTCAAAAAAATGGTATAGCAGAAAGGAAGAATAGAACCTTATTAGAAGCCGCTAGGGCAATGTTAGCGGAGTACACCCTTCCTAGATACTTTTGGGCAGAAATAGACAATATAGTGTGTTATGTTTTAAATAGGGCAAACATTAGATCTAAACTAAGTAAAACTCCTTATGAACTTCTTAAGGGTAGGACACCAAACCTTTCACACTTACATGTCTTTGGGTGCAAGTGCTTCATCTTGAATAATGACAAACATCCCTTAGGAAAATTTTATCCCAAGTATGATGAGGGTGTCTTCTTAGGTTATTCATCTGTAAGTAAGGTTTATAAAAACTTTAATAAGATAACCCTAGTAGTAGAAGAGTCCACCAATCTAGTATTTGATGAATCAGATAAGCCCACTAAAAATAAAATTAAAGAAGATGAAATAGAGGCAATTCAAGGAGTAGAGACTATGACCTTAGGAGAAAGAGTAGAACCTCAATAAGATTTACCTAGAGAATGGAGATATTCTTCTAGTCAACCTAAAGAGTTAATTTTAGGAGCCCATCAGAAGGTGTAAGGACTAGGCATGGACTTAGGAAAGAGGTTAGTCATTCAGCATTTATCTCTGTGATAGAACCTACAAGTATAGATCAAGCCTTAAGAGATGAATTCTGGATTCTAGTAATGCAAGAAGAGCTGAACCAATTCACCAGGAATGATGTATGGGAGTTAGTCAAGAGACCTAAAGAACAAAGTATTGTTGAAACAAAATGGGTCTTCAAAAAATAAGGTGAATGATTCAGGAATAATAATAAGAAATAAAGCCAGATTAGTAGTTAAGGGGTTCAACCAAATTGAGGGAATATACTTTGAAGAAATTCCTGTTGCTAGAATAGAAACCATAAGAGTGCTCTTAGCTTTTACTTGCTTCAAGAACTTCAAACTATATCAAATGAATGTAAATAGTGCTTTTTTGAACGGGGTAATTAAGAAAGATGTCTATGTTGAGCAACCCCCCAGATTTGAAAGTTCACAAATTCCAAACCATGTGTTCAAATTAAAAAAGGCACTTTATGTATTAAAGCAATCACCTGGAGTATGGTAAGAAAGGCTTAACTCATTCCTATTAAATAGAGGATTTGAAAAGGGTAGTGTAGATACTACACGCTTTTTACAAAAGATCAAAAATGAAATTCTCATTGTTCAGATTTATGTGGATGACATTTTATTTGGATCTTCAGATAAAATATTATGTGATGAATTTTCAAAAATAATGAGTAATGAGTTTGAAATGAGCATGATAGGAGAACTTAATTACTTTCTAGGCTTTAGTGTAAAACAAATGGATAACGGAACTTTTCTTAGCCAAACAAAGTACATTAAGGATATTTTGAAAAAATATGAAATGGATAGTGCTAAACCATTACCATGAACACTCCAATGAGCTCAACAATTCAATTAGATAAAGATCTTACTGGAAAATCAGTATATCAGAAAAAGTATAAATGAATGATTGGATCCCTTCTTTACCTGACTGCCAGTTGACCGGATATAATATTTAGTGTGTGCCTCTGTGCCCATTTTTAAGCTGATCCTAAAGAGTCTCACTTAACTACGGTCAATAGAATCCTTAGATATCTACTAGGCACCCTAAACTTAGGAATTTGGTATCCTAGGCACAGCACTTCCTTTGAAATCTTAGGGTACTCAGGTTCTGATTTTGCAGGATGTAGGATAGATAAAAAAAGCACCTCTGGTATATGTCAATTCATAGGACAATCATTAGTTTTTTAGTCCAATAGGAGGCAAAACTCAGTAGCCCTTTCTACGGCCGAGGCAGAATATATTGTAGTAGGAAGTTGTGTTGCACAAGTACTATGGTTAAAACAATAAATTCTTGATCTTGGTCTACATGCAGGAACCATCTCAATCATGTGTAACAATACAAGTGTGATCTGCATCTATAAGAACCCAATTCGGCACTCTCGAACGAAACACATAGATATTAGACACCATTTCATAAGAGATCACGTTGCTAAGGGAGATATATAATTGCATCACATCGCTACAGGAGATCAATTGGATGACATATTCACAAAACAACTAGCATTCGACACCTTTAGCACCTTGAGGACTAGACTAGGTGTCGTAGACATTACTGCATAAAAAAAATCTTCTAACAATGTTCTTTATCATCACACACTCACTACACAAAATCATCGAATGTGATATTTTATTATCGTACTGTATAATACACCAATCGTACTATACGATATATCTCAATCTACATAAAACACAACCTACAGGAAAATATTGCCTCTGTTGATCGTACAGTACGACCAATATTGTACTGTACGATATAATTGGTAGTCATTAAATCCGTCTGGTTTGACATTATTGAGCATTGTATTGTACGATATCACCTCTTCGTACTATACGATCCACATCAGCAAATGAATTAGGACAAATTAACTTTATTTGATACATTGTTATTGGTGTTCATATTGTACGATACATCCACCTCAGCAAAATGGATGAGAATGACATAAAGGAGTCTGGTACGATATAAATGTCGTTCGTACAGTACGATACTCCTGTTCGTGCAGTACAAAACTTTTGTTCGAAAGTCGTACTGATAACCCTCAGGACGATCGATATTCTTTTGATCGTACTGTACGATATACATCATAATGTACGCTTTGACCACCTTTTTCCAAAACGATCAGTCAGAACATTTACTACCAATCGTACTGTACAAAACACGATTGTACTGTACGATGGTGCAAATTTTCTATAAATTGGCTAGCTACGTAGATATCTTCACTTGCAACTCACTTCACTCACTACACCTATTCCTTCTCACCCTTCACTCAGCCTCTACACGATGTCTAGTTCCAGTAAGAGGAGTCGTTTGGCAGCGGGAAGTTCGTCTTCCTCTAGCTGTCACAGTGCTCGGTTCCTGAGTGGTGAAAATGAGGAAGCTTACCATAAGTATAAAGCCTGCAAAATTACACCTTCCAAAATGCTCAATCAGGCTGCCCTGAATTTCAAGGTAATGAACCTATTTGCTTCCATCACCTTTCATTTCCTCCTCACTCTAGCCTTCCCCTATAACTCTGAACTTCTTTTAGAATTTCTAGCAAATCTAACCTACACCATCGACAACATAACTTTCCACTCCTTTGTTTGTCGTAAAAATAAAAAGATCACCAGAGCCGACATCGCCCATTATATTGGGCTATCCAATGAAGGTCCTAGGGTTTGTTCCTTTCTCACAAACAAATTTGATTGGAGTGAGGTTAATCAAGTCCATAGGAACGCCGCATTCTATCAACACCAGCCTCTCGTCCAATCACTAAATCAAAATGCCATAATTATTCAACATGTCCTTAGAACCTCTATAATACCCAAAGCTGGCGACCGGATCAACATGACCCCAATTTTATCTATCGCTACCTACCTTATCATGTCCAACACCAAATTTGATGAGGACAATTTGATTATTGATTACATTCATCATATGACTTTTGTTCGCCTCCTTACTACTCACTGGAAACAAAATCTAACTCTTAGTCACCTTATAGGATACATCCTTCAGAATAAATACCAACTAACCTATCCTGGTGAACCCGATAATCTTCCAATCTTTTATACGGATGCCTCTTTTCATATTCTTTTTCCATCAGGGACAAGAGCTTGAAGAACCTATCTTTGATGAAGAAGAAGGAGAAGATGCCCCCGTAGTAGCTCTAGCTCGTCCACGATGACATGTAGCACCCCCGAGCTCTTGCACCAGCTTATTCTCACGACGATTTGGTCGAAAGTTTCAACCAACTTCAGACTCATCTTGATACGCACATTCAAGAGCAACATCAACAACACGAGACCGACTGCAATGGTTTGGGGAACGCTTCAACGCGATTGATCAATGATTTGACACAATCCTTCACTATTTTCAGCCACACCCACCTCCACCTCCAAGCGATCATGATCCTTGCTTTGAAGTGTATGTGTTGTATTTTTCTTTCATAGTGTTTGCTCCTCTCTTTGGTGTTGTCAAAAGGGGGAGAAGGTTGTAGTAGTTTTCCTTATATTATAGTTTGTTTGCTCTTATGTTAAATGTAATGCATTTCCTTTTATTTCATACTGCATTTCCTTTTATTACATACTGCATTTTCCTTTTTAGTGCCTTTCTTGTTCTTCTATTTAAATTAAAAAAATGCCTTTCAAACTTGCTTACAATAAATATTATTTGACATCATCAAAAAGGGGGAGATTGTTGTGACTCATGACCTCGAGTTTGAGATTTTGATGTTGACAAATAATATCGACTGAACTACTTTTCATTGAATATCATTTATGTTTTGCTATTTTCCATGAGTACTAACATTTCAGGAAGCCTACAAGCCACTCAAGATAATGGGAAGACTCAAGTTTGGTTAGATTAGGAGTATGAGTCTGACAATGTAATTTGTTATTTATTTTATTTTTTATTTTCTTGAGTTTGGCCACAAATTGCATGTAAGTTTGAGAAACCAAGCACACACACAGGGGGAGAGGGTTTTTAAAAGTAAAAAATATAGTTTTTCTTTCACTGGTAATCGTACTGTACGAAGTTATTTTGTATTGTACGCTCTTATTTTGTAAAACGTGTTCTGTGAACAAATCATATTGTACAACCACTATCATACTGTATGCTGTGTTTCAAATCCCAAAACCCTAGCCATCACACTAACTTAAGTAAGTTATTCTCCACCGTTTGTACTGTACGATGACCGTCGTACTGTACGATCTATTTTAAATACTTACTTAATTTAACTCGTGATTAGTGTAAGAAATCAAGGCTTAATTACAAATTGAAAATCATAATGTACAAACACATTCATACAATATGATGAATAGAGATGAATTTTTATCATCACGAAGGTCGTCCTGGACGATCCCTTATTTTTGTCTCATCGTACTGTACGATGTCTATCATACCATACGATGAATAAAGATAACATTTGATCATCCCGGCTATCATCCTGTACGAGCAGTAGTGTTGAGGATCATATCGTACGATTTAGTATCGTACCGTACGAATTGATTTTGAACTGTTCATACAACTTCGCACCAGGATGAAGCCTATTTATACATATCGTACTGTATGATGTGAAATCGTACTATACGATTGTAACGGCTACTTTGAAAATTTCAAGGATTTTGGAGCCCGTTTTATGTGTAAAAATTATCATGTTTTAGAGAGAGAGACAAAAAGAGGGGAACATGATTAGAGAGGAAATCCTTGGGAGAGAGCTCTTGAGAAGTTTTGAGGGTTTGAGAGAGCAAGGAGAAGGTGAGCTTGGTGTGGGAGAAGAGATGTGAGGGAGATCACACGGTTGCTCCATACTTGCTGCATCTTGCTCCTCCTATGGCCCGGGAAGAACTTATGGGAGGTTTTTTGAGGAGGAGACTCTTCTACATCTGTGACCTCGAAGGTACTCTGTGTTCTCCAGGAGGGAGAAAAATGAGAAGGTTCTTTGCCATCACAGGAGGGTGAAAATAGCGCTTGACACTCCGCCACGCCGGGTTGGTGAAATGGAGTATTGTAAGGGCTTCTTCGCCTTGCCGAGGGGGGCAAAAGGAGAGTTATATTTTGTAGTGAAATTCCCGGAGCTGAGGACTCCAGGGAGTGAACGTAGGTCATGGTTTGACCGAACCACTATAAAAATTTTGGTGTGCTTTTTCCTTATCGCTTTTTATTCTTGCGTGCATTTTATTTTCATAATACTTGCTTGGTGAAAAGTTGTGAAAGAAAAATGATTCTATTATTGCACGTTGAGTTCAATTGTTTGCCTTCATAGTAGTTTAAATTTTTATGATAAAAATTTAAAAACATAAAAAAATAGAACTTCTGCTTAGGTTTTAATTATTGCATTAAAATTTTCACAATTCACCCCCCCCCCCCCCCCCCCCCCCCCCTCTTGTCCATCTAGTAATTTCAGTGACCCTTCTAGCATTTCTAATGTCTCTGATCATGGGGTTATTGTTGGTTCCCCTGGTTGCTATGCTGATATTATTTTGTATCATGTTATTGCTTCCTGTTGTCTCCCTTTTATCTGTATTATATATAACTGTTCGAACTATAAACCTACTGGAGGTTGCATTTATTTGTACTTTTTCTTTCGTGGCCATCGTCTTTTTTTTTTGTAGGATTTCTTAATGCAAGTGTTTGATGTGGTTTCATTTTGGATGGAAAGTTGGACCTGATTGCTATTTTTTTATCTTCATTCTTTTTGTGAGCTCTTACTTGTGCACCAGAGAATGTACCTAGGCTTTATTGTATTTTTGCCTAGTAGGAAACTCAAGCTCTTAGGATTTTTTTTCTTTTTTTTGTAGCTCTTCTGAGCATTAGTGAGCTTGAGGTCCCTTTAAGGACTTTTTATTTTTTTTTTTCTGAATTAACGCGTAAGACCCTCCATGGGTTTCCCTAATATATATATTCATCTAACTCCCTCAAGCTATTAAGAAATAATACATTTTAAAATACTTGACAATCCACGAGGAAATGTTGTCCTACTTAGTTGACTCATATAAAATTCAAGGACCTTCTTCCAAAATAATTAATCTTACTCATTAACTTCTCCAACTTAACATCCCAATAATTCAACCCTCTCAATACCTTCTCCCAAAACTTTTGCCCACTAGATAGCATTTTAGATAATTTGAATATTTATCTAATGCAACTTACTCTACAAATCAAGTTTCCTTATCAACTTTTCCAAATACACCTTTAAAGAGCTCAACCTCTTTGAGAACTCATCCTTTTTAATGTACCACTTCAAAATTCCCTAAATTGGCTTATGATAACTTGATCTCATTTACATTTCAACCTTATATGCAACTCAGCAACCCTCTTTTTAAAACTCGACTTCCATGATGAATTCTCTAACTCAACCCCCTCAGTGAATTCTTCAAGTTGGCCCACATGCAAATTCTAAGTAAGCCCTCTTAGTGATACTTCTAAGTTAACCTCCCTAAGAGAACTTGACCTACTTACTAGTTCAATATTCTATCTGAATTATCCTTATAATTCCAATATTTTTTCATCGATGCAATTTATTATGTTATATTTAAATTCTTACATGGCTATGTAAAAAATGAAATTAGGCATGAGAGAAACTGAGAACAATAATTCACAATTATAAACAAGAATATATATATATATATATATATATATATATATATATATATATATATATATATATATATATATATATATTGTTGCAAATCTATTTTTATGGCTTATGTTTTCATGATTGACAAACACTACTTCTATTGGACTGCTTGTTGCTTCTAACGTTTCAGGAATCGAAGATCGGACGAACAAGACGAAGTCAATTCAGGATTGAGTAGATTTAGGGTTGAGTCAGTCTATACTTTTGTTTTTCACCTCTTGAGTCTACTTGTAATGATCAAAGAGACTAATGCTAAGAAACCCTTCACACACACACTTGAAAGACTTAGAATTTCTATTTTTACTCATATCGGCTAGACAAAGTTTGGATCGGCCTGGACGATCAGGCTTAAAATAGAAAGACTAAATAAGGATTCTTAATTAAGGCAGCCGACATTAACATATCGGCCTGGACGATACGTGTATCTGCCATGATGATATTCTCAAAACAGAAAGAAGTTTTCGCTATAGATAATTAAGGTATATTGTATTTTTAAATTATCGGCCAGGATGATCCTGTATCAGCCTGTACGATAATCACAAATTATGCCATAATTGTTCAGGAAATCAAAGGAGTAATTAAGGATGATTGATACGATCATATCATTCTGGTCGATCGCAGGATCGGCCAGGATGATCCAATCAAAAAGCTTAAGTTACTTCAGGACGATCAATATCGACCAACTCGTATCCAGGGCTATTCTCAGGATGATTTGCCTCTGATTTGAACTGATCGGCCAGGACGATCGTGAGATCGTCCTGAACGATCAAGCCAATTTTCAATCATCCAGGAATGCATCCAGGGCGATGCTCTGGCAGATCTTCTTTGATTTGAACTGATCGGCCCGGACGATCTAGCCAAATTTCAATCGTCCAGGAGTGCATCCAGGGCGATGCTCTGGCCGATCTTCTTTGATTTGTACTGATCAGCCAGGCCGATGTCCATATCGGCCTGTACGAAAAATTCAGCAACTTGCAATTAATGAGCTCCTTTGAAGCTCTTCCATATCCTTAAAGCAACCCTTTGAAGCTCTTCTCAGGTCAAGGCAGCAGCCAAAGGTCTTTTCAAAATGTTGAGCATGAGGGGATTCACAAGGGTTGCTTTAAGGATAGCTCTGCTTATTCTTCGTCTAGAGTTTCTCGTCCGTGGAAGGGTCGGTAGACGTAAGGAGTTAGCTTTTGGTTGTGGTTCTCTGCCAGCTTCAGGTGAAAGCAAAAGGAGGTAGGTTCTGTGCCTTGCCGGGGTGGCAAAAAGGAGGTTCTTGTGAGGGCTTCTCCGCCTAGCTGTGGGGGCTAAAGGAGAATCACATTTTGTAGTGCAATACTTGGAGGGTGCCTCCAAGGAGTGGACGTAGGTCGAGTTGACCGAACCATTATAAACTCCTATGTTCTTGATTTCTTGCTTCCGCACTTTTATTTCCGCAATTATTTTTTTTGTGGTGTGATTTTGGTTTGTGATTTTCATTCTTTGAGAAAAGAAATTTTTAATTACCAATTCACCCCCCCCCCCTCTTGGTTAGCTTGGGCCAATTCTATTGGGCTTAACATCCCTAGCGAACTTTCAAGTGGTATCAGAGCGGGATTTGAAAATTTAAGTTTGAAAACTTTTTGAATTTGATCCATGGCTAACCTTGGGAATCGTAAAACTACGGAAGGGTATTATATTACCCGACCTCCCCTGTTAGATAACCTACCTTTTGATTTTTGAAAAACCCGCATGTCAACGTTTTTACAATCTACTGATTATCGCATGTGGATGCGTATTCAAGAAGATTATTCTCCACCTTCTCATGAAATTAATGGTGTTAAAACTGAAATTACTTTTACTGAATGGACTTTTGATGAACGAGATTTAGCCCAATTAAATGCAAAATGTTTGAACTATTTTTTCTGTGCTTTAAAATCTGAGGATTACATGCGTGTCTCAACTTACAAAACTGGTAAGGAGATTTGGGATAAATTGTGCATCACCTATGAAGGTACTAATGAAGTTAAACAATCCCGTTTGAACATTCTCTTGCATGACTACGAACTTTTTTATATGAAACCTCATGAATCGATTTCTGATATGTATACAAGATTTACTCAGATAGTTACTTCACTGCATGCACTAGGAAAAAGAACTTTTGAACTATGAAAAAGTAAACAAGATTTTGAGATGCTTTCCTTTGTCTTATGATGCTAAAATCACTGCAATCACTAAATATAAGGATTTGAACACCTATTATATTGATAACTTACTTGGCTCACTCATTGCTTACGAGCAAGGGGTGAATCAAAGAAATCTTGATGCAGGTGAGAAGAAAAAGGAGAAAATAATTGCACTGAAGGCGCACAAATCGGATTCTGAATCTTCCGGATTTGAAAGCGATGAAGTTGCCTTCATCACAAGGAAATTCAAAAGCTTTCTAAGGAAGAAACAAAAGCATCATCAAAGTTGGAGAAAAGGTAAGGAACATAAACATGTTAAAGGATCCTCTGATGTTGTTTTCTTTGAATGCAGGAAACCTGGACATGTGAGAGCAGATTGCCCAACACTTCAAGACAACACGAGCAAGGAAAAGATTGAGGAAAAATCTAAGTTTAAGGAGAAGAAGAGAATCCAAAAGGCATTCTGGGTAGAATCTGGTACTGATTCCTCTGAAACTGAACCAGAGGAAGAGACAACAAACCTGTGCTTAATAGGGGAAGATCATCTTGAGCAAAGTGATGAGGAAGAGGTATGTATACCAACCTATGATGAATTGTTTGAAATTTGTGAAAAAATCCATGCATCATACAAAAAACTTAAGAAGACACATGCTAGCGTAAAAGTGGAACTTGTAAATTTGCAGAAGGCATTGAAAGTTTCACACACCTCACTTAATTCTGATCTTAAGAAATCTAAAGAGATTGAGAAAAACTTGAGGATTGATAATGAGGCATTAAAAAGAACTAACTTGAGGATTCAAAATGATTTGGATACAATTAAGAAAAATCGGATGACATCTACTTTTAATCCTAAGCCGAAATCTAGGAAGAGGCATTATAACTCAAACCATTTAAGAAACCCTTTTCCTGGAGTTAGATGTTTCTCTTGTGGCATGCTAGGACACATCTCACACACTTGCACCGTTCACCATAGTACACATTGGGTATGGAGACCTAAGATGCATGATTCATAGCATACCACATCTGCATTACACTCTACTTTTCCTAAGAAGGGGCCCAAACCTATTTGGTTTCCTAAATGTGACAGTTGTTAAGTTTTGCAGGTGTGCTTTCACCAAAGACCTCGTGGGAGCATAAGATAACTGGACATAAGGAGGCTTGCAGCTCAAAAATTGCTTAAACTTGCTGCCTTATAACTTCATTGAAATTTTTAGTTTTTGTTATTTGTTTTTGTTTTTGTGCTAGTTTTGTGCTTGCTTTGTGTTGTTCTAGTTTGCTTTGTTTTTATTTTTAAGTTTCTTGTGTTTGTTTTGTTATGTGATAGCTTTTCGTTATTTTAGATTAGTTTGTTTTCATGTTGCTTTTATGTTTGGTTTTCATATGATGGATCTTTTCAAGTTTTTAAATTTTGGAAGTTTTTGGAGATAGTGTTTAGCTTTTCTAAATCGGTTAAAGGAGAAATCTCGTTGATGGTCTCCCTCCTTCTGACCTTATTTAGTGGTATGATTTTCTTCTCTAAACAAAAGTCTAAACTCATTTTAACCAATGATTTTTTAATTAAGATCCATTTCTTATCTTTCTACATTAATTTATCTTGTGCATAATAGCCAAAGTTATTATATATCTTTCAAGTTTTTTGAAATCTTGCCATTGCATTTTCACATGATTTTGATTTTGTGTTGTGGATTGTTCTTCCCTATGTTAGAGAGAGAGAGCTCCTATTCTCTAATATTTGGAGGATATAATCACAACTAAGTTTTTTTAAGGGTATATTAAAGAGCCTTTAGCTTGCAAGAATAAAAAAGGAAAAGAGGCCAATGAAGCCAAATTAAAAAGAAAGCTATATACACAAAAGTGTATCAAAAATCAAAACATGCTCAAAGAGCCAATCAAAGTGACAAGAGGCATAAAATGAGCCCACTAAATGCAAGTTATTCTCTCTTTGCTAAAACTCTTAAAACTTAGAGAACTCATTGATTATGTGATGCTTTCAAAGACTTGATTTAAATTTCCATGATTGAGAAAAATTACTTTATTTTATTAACTATGAGATATTTTCTTTGTAAACAAGTCTTAAGTGGATCTTCTTATCATATTTAGTCATTCTGAGTTAGGCCGCTATTTTTCAAAAGAATTTTGTACCCTGAAGGATGTCCGATCTAGGGTTAACAAAATCAGATATTCTATCTTTGTCTAATTAGGATTAGCTAAACTCCTTGATCTTATGAAACTTTAAAAGTTTATCTTTTTGAAAAATTTCTCATATGATGCCTCCATAAAAAATAAAAAAATAGAAAAATTAAAATCCAAAAATATTCATTTTTTCCTTTTTTATTTTTCCTTGTGTTTTTGTGTTTTTCTGATTGTTTTTCTTTCATTTTTTGTTTGAGGGCCTTGATCATCACCATCTTTTCCTTGGTTTCATTTTCTAGTCACATCATCCTGGCCGATAACTTTATCGTCCTGGACGATAGAGCAAATTCTCTTCAAAATCCATTTGCTGAACTTTTCTGTGCTTGCTGTCTCTGATCGTCCTGGACGATCCTAGATCGTCCTGGACGATCCTAGATCATCCTGGACGATATGATCGAACTCTGTTGCAATCATGATGATAGCCCTGGCCGATAGAATATTTTGTCTGGCCGATGCAATCTATGTGCATCGTCTTGGCCGATACACTGGATCGTCCTGGACGATCCATGTGTCAGCATGTTTAAATCTTTAAATTCGGCCCCGGACGATCCATTATTGGACAATCGGCCGGGCCGATCCACTGTTCGTCTTGGACGATACACGTGGCAGTGATTTAAAACGTTTTAACTTCGGCCGGTACGATCAATTATTGTGCATCGTCCTGGATGATACACCTAACCGGCCCGGACGATCTGCTTTTTCAACGGTCGTCCAGCCTGACTCCTCGGGACGATCGTCTGTGTCTAATCAGCCTGGCCGATATCTGATTAGCCTGAATGATCTGACCGCCTATTTGACCAATCAGCCTGTACGTAATTATTGAGCCATATCGGCCTGGACGATTCTGCGATCGGTCAGGACGATATGACCGTTTCTTTAAATTCAGGCCGTTCCAGCCATGTTTTTTCACTCTTCACTCTTTCTCCTCTTGTGTTTTTGCTTAGTCCTCTCTATGGCTGGTGGGAAACGCGTCCGACAAACTTCTAGGAGTTGTTCGAGGGCAAGGATTGACTCTTATTTAAGAGAAGCAGAAGATGAAGCCGCCTACCATCGTTACAAAGAGTGTGGGATAACTGTCTCCAGAATCATCAATCTTGTCCACATCTCTTACCCGGTAATGGATCTTTTCGCTCACACCTCCCTTTGCTTCATTCTGTCTCTTACTTTCCCTTTCAATTCTGAGTTTCTTCGAGAGTTTTTCGCAAACCTTCGCATCAACCCTACCTTCACAGCCCTGACCTCCTATGTGAATCGACGCCCTGTCAAAATCACATATCAAGATTGTGTTAATCTTTTATAGCTATCCACCACCGGGGATAAGCTGCACTTAATCGCCTCTGATCCTGATCTTGACTGGTCTACAGCGAATCACTTCCTTTGCTAGACTAATGTACCTTACCATGTTGGAGAGACTAGCTCTTTTGTCAAAGATGCTAAGACAATCCAACATGTCCTTCGCACCTCCGTAATTCCAAAAGCCGACGACCGAATCCACATCACCCCTCTACTTTCCCTCACTACTTTCTACATCATTGCTCATAGGGAATTTAATACTGCGGACCTAATTTTTCGATACATTGATCACTTAACCATAATCCGTGATCCAGGTCACAAAAGGAAACCAAATATAGCCTTAGGACACATCATAGCCTATATCCTTGAAACCAAATACTACCTTCAGTATCCTATTCCACCAAACCTCTCAACTCCCTTCTACTCAAACAATTCCTTCAGTACCCTTCACAGTACTCGTCTCCACCCTGAGGAACCTCAGGGGGCTAGAGAGGAGGAGGCTCCCGCTCTCGCTCTCTTTCCTGACCCTATTTCTCTCCACCAACACTCATCGGTTGATCAATTGATTGAGAGGTTTGATCGATGGGAGACCCGCTTTGACTCCTACGTTGCTGCACAGGAGCAGCAACACTCTGAGGACATTGCCCGCTACGAGCAGCACCGTACTGAGGATTTAGCCCGATTTGACAGATTCCTTACTCACCAGCAGCAGCAGCATGACCAGGACATCTCCTGGTTCAATGCTCAGTTTATCACGCTTTCCAGTTACTTTTAGCAGCCACCTCCACCACCTCCATCTGATGATCAGGATCCCTCGTTCTTTTAGTATGTACTTTCTGTTGTTTGTTTCCTTTTTTTTGTAGTTTGCTTTTTAGTCGTTATTTGTTCTCTCTTTTGTATCTGGACCCTCTTTTTGTGATAACAAAAGGGGGAGTAGGGTGTGGTAGAAAAGGTTGTTTTGTAACTTTGAAACTCTAATGAACCCTTTTTTTGTATTTCCTACTTGTGTTTGCCATCATAAAAAAGGGGGAGATTGTTGTAAATCTATTTTTATGGCTTATGTTTTGATGATTGACAAACACTACTTCTATTGGACTGCTTGTTGCTTCTAACGTTTCAGGAATCGAAGATCGGACGAACAAGACGAAGCCAATTCAGGATTGCGTAGATTTAGGGTTGAGTCAGTCTATACTTTTGTTTTTCACCTCTTGAGTCTACTTGTAATGGTCAAAGAGACTCATGCTAATAAACCCTTCACACACACACACTTAAAAGACTTAGATGTTTTGTTTTTACTCATATCGGCCAGGACGATGTTTGGATCGGCCTTGATGATCAGGCTTAAAACAGAAAGACTAAATAAGGATTCTTAATTAAGGCAGTCAACATTAACATATCGGCCTGGACGATACGTGTATCGGCCAGGACAATATTCTTAAAACAGAAAGAAGTTTTCTCCATAGACAATTAAGGTATACTGTATTTTTAAATTATCGGCCAGGATGATCCTGTATCGTCCTGGACGATATTCACAAATTATGCCATAATTGTTCAGGAAATCAAGGGAGTAATTAAGGATGATTGATACAATCATATTGTCCTGGATGATCGCAGGATCGGCCAGGACGATCCAATCAAAAACCTTAAGTTACTTCAGGATGATCAATATCGGCCAGCTCGTATCCAGGGCTATTCTCAGGACAATTTGCCTCTAATTTCAACTGATCAGCCCGGACGATCGTGAGATCGGCCTGGACGATTAAGCCAAATTTCAATCGTCTAGGAGTTCATCCAGGGTGATGCTCTGGCCGATCTTCTTTGATTTGTACTGATCGGCCAGGCCGATGTCCATATCGGCCTGGACGATAAAGTCGTCAACTTGCAATTAATGAGCTCCTTTGAAGCTTTTCTACTTAAGAGCTCATGCTCAACATTTTGAAAAGACCTTTGGCTGCTGCCTTGACCTGAGAAGACCTTGAGGAGAGAAAGAGAGAGAGGGAGAGAGAGAGGATCTTGAGAGGGGGAGCTTGTGAGGGGATTCACAAGGGTTGCTTCAAGGATCGCTCTGCTTGTTCTTCGTCTAGAGTTTCTCATCTGTGGAAGGGTCGGTAGAGGTTAGGAGTTAGCTTTTGGTTGTGGTTCTCTGCCAGCTTCAGGTGGAAGAAAAAAGAGGTAGGTTCTCTGCCTTGCCGGGGTTGCAAAAAGGAGGTTCTTGTGAGGGCTTCTCCGCCTAGCTGTGGGGGCTAAAGGAGAGTCACGTTTTGTAGTGCAATACTTGGAGGGTGCCTCCAAGAAGTGGACGTAGGTCGAGTTGACCGAACCACTATAAACTTCTGTGTTCTTGATTTCTTGCTTCCACACTTTTATTTCCGCATTTATTTTTTTTTGTTGTGTGATTTTGGTTTGTGATTTTCATTCTTTGAGAAAAGAAATTTTTAATTACCAATTCACCCCCCCCCCCTCTTGGTTAGCTTGGGCCAGTTCTATAGGGCTTAACATCCCTATATATATATATATATATATATATATATATATATATATATATATATATATATATATATATATATATATATATATATATATCCATCCAAACTGAGACTTTAGCAATCCATATAACTAAATTGGAATAAAACATTTTTCATTTCTTGCTTAAGAAAAGTTACATATAAAAAGATGAAGAAAATATCATCCAAATTGGAGAATCTCAAACAAATCCTGATGATGGACTCTTATCGGAGTGAATCCATCTTTACACCTTCACTCTCTACACACATTTCCACTAATAAGTGGTTTTTTCTCATTACAAGGATGACCAACCATTCCACTGAATGTATCTCACTATCCCCTGACCTCCCTTATATTCTCTCCAAAATTCTCCAAAGAAATAAAATAAAAAACTATTTATATTTTTTTGATTTAGGTACCATAGCACGTGATAAGGTAGCATCGCAATGTTGAAATATTGAACTGGCTCTTCAATGCTACTTGATTGGCTCCACTGAGCATTAGGCTGACCCAGTCAGACTGTTGGCTGATTTGGTATGATGCTTGGGTGACATAGAATGATGCTTCTTTTATTTAAATGTTCCATCTTAACGCTACAAAGAATGGTTATTGTTGCGCTTGATCACATCATTCAACACTAAAGCACTATAGAGGTATGTGCTTTTGCATTGAACTATGTGTAAAATCATAGAGGAAAGAGTGTTGAGGTATTAACTTATGGCATTATGGCATTGAGTTTTGCTACGATGCTAGTTATTATCCCACCAGAACACAAAATTAAATATAATTTTTTGAGGCTCTAGTGTTGCAATGTATAGTTCTAATGCTAGGCCATTGAATATGTTACGACATTGATAATTATGGCACTACTAGCTTACTTATACTCTCCTTTTTTAAATTTAAGTATTAGAATCCTCTAGGAATTTAGCTTCATTATATACTAATATTTTATATTAGGGCACTCATTTTTCTTTTCCTTTTTTTCTTTTGATTTTTTTGTTTGTTTCCTTTTTTATTTATTTCTTTTAACATTCATGAGTACGTAAGTAATGATTTTGAATATCTTATTACCTTGTTCATTCAAGTGATACTAAATTGTAATAATGTAAGGATTTTTATAAGTTCACAAATATCATATTTAAGTTTATAATGACTTTATAAATTACTTTAAGTATTCTCTTTTTCTAAACTTAGTTATTCAATCTTATGACCATTAGTCAGTGCTTAGGTGTTATAGCATTTAGGATTAAGATAAAATATTAACTTGGATAATTTTATTTGTTAATTGTTATGACTTTTAAATTAGGAATTGTTGTTCTTTGTTCATTCAATTATTCACCTATAGTTTTGTATTATTCTAAATTTTAAGTGATTTTTAATTACAATTTTTTGTTTTTGTTTTGGGCAAGTGAGTATCAAAGTGAAAGGACACATTGCTATGATAATGGCTTTGTAAATTAAAGTGCTAGCTTTTTTACTAATGAATCGTCGCACTATTTAACACATATGTTATAACAAATTGGCACTGAATTGCTCATGATAATGAAAGTAACTTTGTGGCATTGCTTCCATAATAATTTTCCTGAGACAAACAATGATATGGTGTCAAATTTAGATGCTACGACATTTAACACACAAATACTATGGTGCTCTAGAACCTAACATTGTGGTACTAGTTAAATTTTAGCCCAAAAACACATGATGCTAAAAAAATTTAACATAATATTTTAGTCAAAAATCATAATTAGCATACTCTTGACAAAAAAACCCCTAAAAATTTTCACAACACTCAAATATCAAACAATAACAACAACACCTAATACAAAATGACATATCAAAGATTTTTCACCAATAAAATTGGGTTATCTCGCAAACAACACTAAGTTTGTAGTCTTCACTCATACTTACCCAGATTTATTATTTTGGATGTGATGCATCTTTATTAATCCATAAATGATCTGAGCTTTGACCTTTCCCCTTTTTTCTTAGGATTTATTTTAGTAGTGTCATGGGTCCTACTGCTAAAGAAAATTACTAATTGCTTAAGTTGATGCTCTAATTATTTAATGGAAGTAGCTTGAATCTATAATAGGTTTTCCAATGAAAGCACTAAATCCTCCAATGGTGTCTTTCTATCTTTAAATTGATTATTTTGATTAAAGCATGATAGAAAAGAAGGTACAAGGTTTACTAAAGGATGTTAAAGATTATTCCAAGATCCTATAGAGTTGGATTGGTTTACATTCCACTAAATTTCCCCATTATTATTACTCCAACTAAATTTTGGGTGGTTCCTCTAACCTGAATTATCATGTATTTTAATAGGGATAATTTAGTCTTTCAGTAAAATTTTACATTCTCAACCCTTTTGAGCACTTAACTCACTAGAAAAAAAAAACTCACTAAATTCAAGTCATTCTCTTCTAAATACATAAGTGATCCTGAAACTGGGCTTACTCCAAGATTGTTTAACTTCTTAGAATTAGTTGATATTTGGACTGTTAAAATAGATAAAGAATCCAACTCATAAACATTGGCTACTTTCTTAGGATTCACCCTATTAAAAATTCATTGAAAGTTATTTACTATGATATCATCTATTAAGGCATATGCCTCTTCAAAAGCCTTTAACATCAAAGACCCTCTCCTACTACATTAATTATAGACCTAAGAGATCCTACAAGTCCATTATGATTAGTTTGAATCACCAACCAATTAGGAAAAGCATGATGAAGTACCTTTCTAACCATCTCCTTAAATATTTTACAACTATGATAAATTAACTCTACCATATTGAGAAAAATAAAGTTATAGCATTCCTAAGTTTATTAGTTTTAGAAGGTGGAAAATACTTTGCTAAGAACTTAAGTGCAAGCTCATTCCAAGTGGCTATGGAGCCTGGGTGTAATGAATTCAACATCATTTTATATTTATCCCTCAAATAAAATGGTAATGAATGAAGTCTATAAGCATCATCAGTAACTCTATTATACTAGAATGCTGCAAAAATTATTAAAAAACTAGCTAAATATAAATTAGGATCCTTAGTAGGAATTTCCTCAAACTAAGAGTTCTAAACCATTTGGATAATTATAAGTTTTAGCTCAAAATTATTGGCTTAGATAATAGGTTGGTTGATATTTTATTGAATTTTATATATTAAATGATTGGCATACTCCCTAACAAATCTAGGATGATCTTGATCAAGATTTGGTTCTATCATTCTAATGATAAAGTCTTTTTTTTTTTATTTTTCAATTTTTTTAAGGGTCATTTCTAATTCTAAGTCAAATAAGAATGGTCTTTATTGGCTCTTGCATGCATACACAAACTATTAAAAAATGAAATATAATAAAATAAATTGAAAATAATAATTTTAAAAAAATTCACAAGTTCATAAGTTGACTACTTATAGAAACAAAATAAGATACAAGTTTAACTAATCAAGTACGATTAAATATGTAGCTTTTTGGATGATATAAAGATAATTATTAAAGCACAAGCAAATTTCCACAGTAACAATGCTAAAAACTTTATGGGATGTTTTGTGATATAAAAAATAATAACATAAGAGTGCATGTTGATCAAATAATAAAGAGTATAAGAGAGTGATGTAAATCCCACAAGAAAATAATGATTCACAGCCAACTCTAGTTTTGTCTTCTTAAGCTACTGAATTTATCCAACTTAATGACATAAATGGTAGATGCAATCACTACTGAGTAATGCATAAAATAGAGAAGATAACAAAAAATTAAGATATTTTAGGCTTATAACAGTGAATTATCCTATATTATCCTGAGCATACTTTTCTACACTAGTTATAAACCAAAGCATATGCACCCTTAGATATTTGCAAAGCTTGTAGAGATGTAAAGAAAGGTTTATGGCCTCTCTATATTAATCTTATCTACATAGATCCTTGAATACTAATCATCATATGCCCAGACATAGAAGCATTCCTTCTCAATTCTCCTAATTATTCCAACATTCATTCATTAAGGCAATGCATCACATTAGATTTTAAATTCATGCATAGCCATTGCACAAATTAAATTAGGCATAAGAGCAATTGGAACAACAATTCACAAATTACATAGAAGTGATTAAATTATGATATAAAAAGGTATTCATATTATCAGTCCAAAACTAAGAGTTTTGCAAGCCATAAAATTAAAATGGAATAAAACACTTTTGATTTTTTACTCAAGAAAAAGTATAAATATAAAAGATGAAGAAAATATCATCTGGAATTGAGAATTCTAAATAGATCCTAGTGATGGACTTTTCCCAGATTGAATCTCTCTTTACATCTTTTCTCTCCACACACAGTCTAACTCGTAAGTGGCATTTTGCTCACTATAAGGATGGCCAATCACCCTACAAAATTTATCTCACTATCCCCTGACCTCTCTTTCAAACTCTCTCTAAAACTCTAAAAGAAAAAAAATCCAAAAATTATTTACATATTTTATAAAAATTGTCTCACACATCGCAACACTTGATAGGGTGCCATCGATGTTTAGATGGGAATACGCTATCAATTGGATTATATATTTTCTTGGAAAATTTAGATGTAAACTTTTGGATTTTTTAATTTTAAAATTGAACACATCATTATGAATGATATATCATCTCGAGAGGTGATATGATTGTTCTCTAAAGGGTTTGATTACAAAATTATAAATTTTATCTTGACTATCATAATCAAATTCACGAAGGAACTGCATATGACCTCAAAGAGACAAAATGATGTACGATCACATTTTTAACAACAGTAGTTAGCAGGTTTCATCATTGATTATCTTAGTCAAATTAAAGAAGGAACTATCAATGACCTTGAAGGGTAAAAATAATGTTTTATCATATATTTAGTTGTGATAATCTTGATGTATTATCATTAATTACATAATCCAAGTCACTACAATAAAAGGTATATCTTTTTGAGAAAATAAAATATCATTTATTATTAATCATTTGAATATGATAATAATAATTATCTTTGTTTTAATTTTTTTCAAAAGAATATTTTTCCCACAACTTATTTAGGAGCCAAAGAGAATGGGGTTTATTTTTTATGGGATCTTAAATCTCATACAAAGGTAAGCCTTTGTAGTTAATTACATTGTAGGAATGTTAGGCTTCCTACAATAATAACAACAACAACAAGCCTTTGTCCCACCATGTGGGGTTGGCTACATGAATCTTTTTTCTCCATTGTGTCCTATTAAAAGTGAAATTCTTATTTAAATCTAATAAACAAAATAATTTATAAAATTTTCTAACTAAGTCTTTTCAGGTCTACCTCTACCTTTCTTAACATAAGTCAAAGCTAATACCTCTACTTTCCTAACTGGGTCCTCGGAAGGCTGTTATTTTATGTTACCAAACAAACTAAGGTGACTCTCTCTAATTTTAATTTTCCACTAGCGCAACTCCAACCTTTTTAAGTATAGGGAATATTGTTATCTCATGTTAATGAGGAAGGAAATTTAGAGAGAGAAGGTCCAAGATTTTTAGAGAGAGAAACTTTTTTTTTTTAATTTTGATTCGTGTTTTTTTAGGTAGCTCTGATAGCGGTGGAAGGTCGCCAACCTTCGATGATGGATGGTGGTCCTTATGAAGGTATATGTGCTACTCCGATAACTCTATTCTCATCTCATTCAGAATTGATTTCATCTCCGCTAGCTTTTGGCGATGGTTTTACAGGAATTCCATAAGACGAGAAGTTAAAATTCATGTCGGGTAAGCCTCTAATTATTAATGTAGGTGGATTTCTTAATAAAAAACATATTAACATTATGCATAAAGGAAAGAATGTAGTTGCTGAGAAAATGGTGAACATTTTACACTAATATGGTTCTCCTCCGGAATCCATAGGTCATTTTAAATCTACTGATGAAGGTGCATCATCATTTGCTTCAAAGTTGGTTTTGATAAAGAATAAATTAGATTAGAATATTATTGGATATATCAAAATAGGTGTTTATGAATGTGTGATGTCTATTACAGAGGATCCTACTGTTATGCGAAAGATAATAATAGAGGTTGATAAGGTTAAGGCTGCTGATATTCTGGAAGGAGATGATTCTAATCACATGATTGCAGATCTTAACAAAGTTTGATTCTATGAAGAAGGAGATCTGGGTGGATGCAATGTGGAAGGAAACTAGCCGATTGTTCCTAAAATGCCTTCTAACTATGTATTGCAAAATGCTTAGAGCAAAAAAAAAACAAATATCAATGTTACAAATCTGGATTTTGCTAGGGAAGATTCAGTGGTAAAACTACACTTACCAAATGAATTGGAAAATTCTAACAATCTTAAAAAATCTTTGGTGATTAAAGACTTTTGGGGAAAATACACCCTTTTATGTGGTTAGCATAGAGTTAAGCAGACAATGGTCTAATTTTGGCAAACTTCATCTAACAATGCTTGGTTTGGGTTGGATTCTTTGTGCATTTGATGAACCAGAAACTTTGGAATCAATCTTCTCTAATGGTCCTTAGTATGTAAGGGGACATATAATTTGGTTGGACATATGGTATCCATCCTTTTCACCTTTATCTTCGAAGGGTCTTTCGACTCCTGTATGGATTAGAATGCCAAAGTTACCATTACAATGTTGGGAAGAAATTAACATATGCAGGATTGCTGCCATGGTTGGTAAGCTGTATATGATTGATGGAAACATGTTCCAATGGGGAAGAAGGGAATTTGCAAGAATTTGCATTCGTATCAAACAGGATAGCAAGATTCTGTTGGGTATTTGGGTAGAAGGAAGTTTTGAAATTTTTTTCCAAAAAAATGAATTTGAAAATATTCCAAACTTTTATTTCCAACTGTGGCAAGATAGGTCATTTGAAAAAACATTGTTTGGAAAAAAATTTGGAGGTGGATTAATCATCCAAACCCAAAGAAGCATCTATTTATAATGGTAATCTTGCCTAGTTCGAGATTTTGGGTAAGGTAAATGACTCAAACGTTGAATATGGGCCTTGGATACATGTGAATTTTGGCAAGAAGAAATTAAAAAGCCAAGGTTTCAGAAATATTGGTCAACGCCCATTGAAGAATGAAGTTGAAAAATGTTATATTCCTTTGAAGAATCTCAGAGTTTACCAGAAGGTTGATAATGTTGGTACTATTGAAGAACGTGATGAAGAGATTCTAGAAGGGAGTGTTGATCCTCTTATTGTGCAGGATGGAAATGTTATTCGAGTTTGCTCTTTGTAAGTGACGGATAAAAAAACTAATATGGGTATAGCTTCTTACTCTACTGTTATTTCTATTTATGATAATAAATTTAAATTATTAGAGGATGAGGTTAAGAAAGGAGAAGTTATTTTATCTGAGAAAGCTATATCTCCTAAGGGGATAGTTGATAATAGTATATTGGACAAGGGTAATATGGAGGTAGAAATAGAAGCTCTGAATGAGGTTGTGGGCTTAAAGGAAGGTGTTTCTAAAAAGAAAGGATCTAAACAGCTTAAAGGTTTAGGCCCTAACAAATTGGCTCCTAGGAGTAGGAGAATTGATGGAGACCATAAAGATAAAGTGGGGAATTCATCCCCTCTTTTATAATCATGTCTTCTATTGGGTTTTGGAATTGTATGAGCTAGGAAGAGAAAAGTTTCTCTATACCTAAAGGAGTTTGTGAAGGAAAATGGGATTTTTTTTTTATTGCTGGAAACTAAAATTTTTTTGGTTGATAGAAGGGAGGTAGATCTGTTAATTGGAGCTGATTGGGATTTCTTCCAAGTTCCTTCAGAAGGATTATTTGGTGGAATTCTGGTGGTATGGAAATCGAGTATGGCTTCCTTTAATATTTTGGACTCTTCTCATCAATTTTTTTATTGGTGAGTTAGATGTACTTAATAAGGGAAGATGGAAAATTGTTTTTATCTATGGAAGTAAGGATGTGTATAAAAGGAGGAGTCTTTGGGAGAAGTTACAACATTATTCTTCCAAGGAAGTTCCTATGGTGATTGGGGGAGATTTTAATTGTCTTCTTGATAAGGAAGACAAGAGGGGTGGAAAAAGATTTGTTCTTTCTGAAGGGCCCAAGGAAATGAAATCTTTTTTGAAATGTAATGACTTACATGAAGTGGGTTGTGTTGGGCCAAAATTTACTTGGTACAATAATAAAATTGGAGCAGATCAAATTCTTGAGAGATTGGACAGATGTTTTTAAACTCAACAACATTAAGTTCTTCTCATCGGTTGGTGGTCAAACACTTGGCTGGAATTGCATCAGATCACTATCTAATTATTTTAAATCTTTTAGATTTCAATTCAAATTTCAAAAAGAGTATTAAATTTGAAGATGTTTGAGCCTCTAATCCATCTTCTACTGCTGTGGTAAGGAATATTTGGTTGAAGAAATCTGATGGTGATTATGCTCAAATCCTGAATTCTAAAATGAAGAGATCTTTAAAGGATTTGTTTTATTGGAGCAAAGCTAAACACAAGTCATTAGTCCAGTCGAAAGATTGCTTACTGGAGGAGATAGAGGAGCTTCATGAAAGAGAAGCCAAGGAGGAAGGTCTCTCGGTTGAAGAAAGCTGGTTACTCAAAACTAAGGTAGGTGAGCTTAATTCCAATTTAGCCTGGCTAAATACTTGGTGGAGACATCATGCAAAGGTTAAATTGGTGACTAAGGCTGATTGCAGCTCAAATTCTTTCAAGCTTTTGCTAGTACAAGGAGGAATTACAATTTCATTTTTAAGATAAAAGATGCTAATGGGTCAGTGGTGGAAGATCGACATCAGATTGAAGACATCCTAATTTGATTCTTTGAGGAGAAATGGAAAGATAGAAGTTGTATTTTGGAAGGCTGGACTGAACCTCAGAAATGTTTGAAAGAATTGGATTTCAGCTTGCTAAATAAATAATTCTTTATTGAAGAAGTGGAAACATTAATCAAACAAATTGGCAACAATATTGCTTTAGGGAATGATGGTATTACTTATTCTATTATTAGATTTTATAGGGCCATTATAAAAGAAGATTTTTGGAATGCTCTGAATCAATTTTTTCTTTCGGGCAAGATGAATTCCAATTGGAAAGAAACTTTAATTGTTCTCATTCCTAAGGTTAGTATCTCCTTCAAAATTTAGACCTATCAGTTTATGCAATTCAGTTTATAAGGTAGCTGTCAAGGTTATTTGAATAGGTTATCTTCTATCATTCCTAAATTAATTTATGAAGAACAAGTGTCATTTTTGAAAGGTATCATTGTCAGATCATGTTTTGGTGGCTCATGAGATATTCCATAAATTCAAATATTCAAAGTCTTCAAAAGGCTTAGGTTCATTTAAAATAGATATGGAGCAAGCCTAAGACTCTATGGGATGACCTACTTTGGAGAAAGCCTTGAAGTATTTCAGATTTCCTTCTACATTTTCTAAGCTAATTTGGAATGCGTTCAAGATCCAAAATTCTCCTTGTTGATTAATGGGAATTCATCAAGCTAGATTAACGCTAGAAGCAGATTTCGTCAAGGTTGACCCTTATCATAGAAGAAGGAAAAAAAAAAGCAATTTCTTGCATTATGGGGTTCAAAGCTGTTAAAGAATTCCATTATCTTGGAGTCAAAATAACATTGAGGAGGTTAGTTTGAGCAGATTTTCAATTTGTTGTTGACAAGGCTTTAAGAATGATTAATATTTGGGGAGGAAAATTTATTTCCTTAGTGGGAAAAATTACTCTTGCTAAGACAGTGTTTCTTTATTATATTGTTTTTCATTGCACTCATACTTTGATCCCAAAAGGTGTTCTAGATGAGGTTGACAAGATATGTAGAAGTTTTATTTGGAACAAGATGAATGGGAATTGTGGCCTTCATTATGTGAAATGGAACATTATGTTCTTGCCTTTCAATTGGGGAAGTAGGGCTCTTCATTCTTGTTATGATAAAGTTAGACCATTAAGATCTAAACTTGCTTGGAGATATATTCAAGATGAAGAATGATTACTTCATAAGTTATTTTTTCCTAAATATGGTTATATATACGAAGATGATTCTTCAAAGAAGGTTGGTTCTATAGCTTGGAAATTGATTTATGGTGGGGGAACATATCTTAAGCCTATTGTTAGATGGAGCATTGCTAATGGTTAGTTGATTGATGTATTCAAGGATATTTGGATTATGGATAAGAGTTTAAATAAATGGCCAACATATGTGCTTCCCCAAGGTTCCAATGAACTAACAGTTGACATATTCATTTCAAATTGTTGTTGGAATAGACATGAACTTAGTATGTTTTTTGGTTCGAATCTCTTGAACACGATTTTTCAAATTCCTATTTCTTATGAATTGGGAAAATATATAATGGAATTAATCTCTACAAATTCTAGAAAATCAATTTTGGCTTTAGCATATGAAGCTTCATTTCAAACCAACCAACAGGTTCAAATTTTTTTTTTTTTTTTTTAAATTGCCAATAGCATTAAAAAAGAAAAATAGAAGCCTTTTACAAACTACAAAGTGATAGAACATCTATCACTTTCCTCCTTAAGAATAATAAGAAAACTAGGAGGAAACTTATTGAAATCAAGGACATCCCAAAAGAAATCGCCATCTAAAGCTAAGTTAGCAGAACAATCAGCTAACTTATTACAATTCTAAGAAACGAATTTGAATAAAAGAAAATTGAAATCTTTTCGAAAAGATAAGTCCTCCACACCTTTCTCATGAAAACTCAAAATTGCCTTACTAGCCAAGTTTTGTAGATACTTCATGACGTTATAATTGTCACCTTCAATTATTAATCCTTTAGCAACCATAATCTAGTCCATAATAGTCTTCTTCAATGCTCTAAATGCAAGCAATTCAAGAAGTCCAACATCCCAATGAATACCTTTATACACAAAAGCAGCTAAGAATCTGCCCTTGTGATCCCTAAAAATACCTCCAATAATAGATAGATTAGATGGTAACAGGACCGTATCAAAGATAACTTTAATCCACTCGGGAGGAGGAGGACGCCAAGAATTTGAAGACAACCTAAGCTAGTTAGCACCCTAGTAATCTGAATAAAGATTAAATTTTAAAGAAATAGAACCCATAATGATAGCTTTTGAAGTAATGTAGCACAAACCAAATTCCTTGTCTCCATGCTTTCTCCGATTCCTGCTACCCAAGATCAAATAGATCAGGTTACAATAAAGTTTTTCCATAATTGAATTGCTTATTGAAAAGGCCTCTAATGTATCACAACACTCCCTAAAAGTTGAGAAAATTGGCACAAGAAACCCCCAACTCTTCAACAGCTCCACAGCTTGCTCAACCATAGAGCACCCAATAACAATGTGGTCCAGGTTTTCCACTCCGAGGCAACCCCTTGGACAAGAATTATCATCTGCCAATCTTCTATTCATTAAGAAATCATTTGTGGGAATAGTATTCTTCAAAATTCTCCACCAAAAATAGTCCACCTTAGGAGACAAGTGCATCTTTCTCAACCAGCTCCCATAAAATGTTGATTCCCTATTCATCAACCTTGTTCTAGTAATTAAAGAAGCAATAAGCCTTCCCAAAAGTTATGTAATAATTCCAACTTATCTTGTGAGCTTTCTGGATAAATAATAATTTAAGAAATAGTTTCAACTAAGCAAGTACCAAACCATTTGTGAAGCTCAATAGTATTCCAGCATCCTCCAAAAAGGAAAGCTTCAAGAGAAGGGAAGTCCTCATCCAAGTACCAACAAGTTCAATATTGGAAATGGATTAAGAATGCAAAACTCAATCCTCGGGTTAAAGGTTTTTGGTGGATAGTTTTAAACAAAGCTATTCCTATAAATCATTTCTTATGTTATAGAAGATTGCAAATAAGTTATGGATGTCTTCAAAGCTGCAATAAGTTAGAAGATATTGAGCATGTGGTTGCAAAATGTAAGAAACTAGAAGATATATTTTAGCATCTTAACAAATGGGGATTTGGCATTCCAACTTTTCATTTATTGGAAAAGTGCTATAAATGGATGTCCTTACAAAACTCTTTGGTTGCTAAATTTGTTTTTCAATGTTATTTACTTCTCTTGGAAGCCAAGGAATAAGCTTGTTCATGAAGGAAAAGATGATAGTTCATTGTTCATTGCTTTCGAAGATGTGATCTATGCTTCCATTTCTACATCTAAGATTTCTCTTTACTCAGGTAAATGGGATGCTAATCAGCTATCTAAGCTGTTGAATAATCATTGGCATCCCCCTCCACCAGATTGGATCAAAGTTAAGGGTATTTTGTGACTTCAAAGGCAGATTTCTAATGGCTTTTTGTCGTACTTGTGTCCATTGGGACGTACCTCGCTTGGAACTTTTGGCTATTTAATAGCTTAAAAAAGTTATTAAAGATTGGATGTTCAAATATAAGGGAATCATCATAGAAGGTGACAATGCTAATATCATAAAGTTTCTTCAAGGTGTTTTTTCTAATGGTCATCAGAGTGTGGAAGATCTATCTTTTTTAAAAGAATTTAATCATGTTATTTTTAATTGTATAGATAGGAATTGTAATAAGTTAGCGGGTCTATGTACTAACTATGCTCTTTTTATTTCTTTTATTTTGGGAATACATTAGTATGAATAAGTTTCCTCCTTATTTTATCTCTTTGTTAAAGGAGAAATCTGATGTTATTAATTAGTTTTTTGTATTTCCTTTTTTAATATATTCAATGCATTTGGTTGCATTTTCTCCAAAAAAAAAAAAACATTTTCAAGTATATGCTCATTTTGAATCTTATCTCTAAGGGTAAAGCCACTCATCCACCTAAGCATCCTCATCTCTACAACACTTTACTTAGCATTATGATTTTCTTTTAATGGCCAACATTCAGCACCATAATTCATTGCAGGTCTCACCACCATCTTATAGAATTTTCCCTTAATTTTGAGGGGGACTTTTCTATCACACAACAAGCCTGAAGCATTCCTCCACTTCAACCATCCGAGTTAAATTTTGCTGACAATATCCCCATCTACTTCACCATCACATTAAACAATTGACCCAACATATCTAAAACTTATACTCTTATTAATGACTTGATCGCCCAAAGCCACAATGCCATCACTAGGTCTATTACTTCTAAAATTACACTCCATATATTTAGTTTTAGATATACTCAAGCGAAAATCATTAGACTCTAAGGTTGAATTCAAGTTTACCTTCAACCCCCTCTGTAGTCTTATCAATAAGAAGAATATCATTAGCAAAAAGCATACACCAAGGTACATCCTCTTGCAAGTGTCTAGTGAGAACATCCATGACTAAAGAAAAAAGATTTGGCCTTAAGGCTAGTCCTTTATATAATCAAACTAAAATAGGAAAATACTTTGTCAAACCACCCTATGTTTGAACCCAAGTAATAGCTCATGCATACATATCTTTAATTATTTGAATATAAGCGTTATTAACTCCTTTATTTTCAAGAACTCTCCATAGCACTTCTCTTGGAACTTTAATATTTGCTTTCTCTAAATCAATAAATATCATATGTAAATCCTTCTTATTCTTTCTATATTTCTCCAACAAACCTCTCAGTAAATGTATGGCTTCCATATTATACCTACCCAATATGAATCCAAAATTAATTTAAAAAACATTAGTATTGGGCCACAACCTACATACCACAACTCGCTCCCATAGTTTTACGGAATGCCAGTTTAACTTAAATCCTCTATAATTCACACAATCTTGTGCATCACCTTTATCTTAAAAATAAGAATTAACACACTCATTCTCCACTCTTATGGCATCTTTTTAGTCTTCAAAACAATATTTAAAATTTTAATAAGCCAAGAAATTCTTTCATCTCCTAAGCATTTCCACACCTCTATTGGAATATCATAATGGTCCAACAGCTTTTCCACACTTCATTTTCTTTAAAGCCTCTCTAACTTTAGTTTTACTAATATGCCGATAAAATAAAAATCTTTATTTTCATTTAGGGTGCTAAAGTCACTAAACTCAATCATATTTTCACAATCTTCATTAAAAAGTTTAGAAAATATTTCATTCACCTTTATTGTATATCATCTTCTAAGAAACGTACTTTTTGATCTTCATCCTTAATACACTTCACTTGAACTAAATCCTTATTAATCATAGAAACTTTGTTTGAACTTTTCAAAGAGTGTTATGAAAGGTAAGATTATTTTAGAATTTCAACTGGGCTCATATCAAATTTAGAACACTTATATTAAGAGCCAAAGGATGATAAGTAGGGTGGCATTTTCAGATTCTAAAATAATTCAAAAATGTCTTAATCAATCTTATGTTGGAATTTAAATTTTGGATGAGAAAAAATTATTTGAAGTTGATATTTTATTAGAAATTTGAGATTAAATTTTTCATATTTGGGACTTAAGATTTGTCGTCTATCCTAAAGCCTAAATCTAATTTGGGTTCTATAGGGTAGTAGTCTGAACCTATCTAATGTACTTTGGACTTACATCGACCTCGATTGAAAGCCATCTAACCCACTAAGGTTCTTTAAAATTATGATTCAGGTCTCATGAAAGATATTTAGGTGTTATTTAAGTTTTTAGAATTTTGGGCTGACATCTAAAGAGTTTTCTAAATGGCCCCTTACTTATGAATGGTATGGCTATAACTGAGGCAATTAAATTTTATTTAGTTTTTATTTATTTCTAATGAAATTCATACTAATTGACCTTTTATCCAAAAAATCTATATTGTGAACCTAAAAAAGGCATAAAAATAAGTTTTTCTCCCATAGAGCACAAAATCCTCAAGATAGATTTGCGGCTTAATAAGACAGGTAGTCTATCACGACCCACAAACATGGAGGTGCATAACAAGGAGAAAAGATAGATTTGTATGCATGAGAACTCTAGGCATGTTCTAACTTAATTTTTAGGAGTGGTTATCTCTCCATGTGAGACTAATTTTTTTATTTAGCTACAAGTAGAAGATTTTTTTGTCCATAAGAGCCTACTGAAATCCATGCTAAAAATAGAACATGCAATTAATAAACCTATGAGAATAATGTAATTTTTACTACAAAAATAATTTAAACAAGTATCAACAGCACGTACAGTACCAAATATGATGCAAGTTCTTTTAAAGTGAAGCATTTTTTGCCTCTATTTATTCGGCTTCCTTCATTATGCTCCTTTGAACCATTAGATTTGGATCTCTAATTAAAAATAACACCCCCCCCCCCCCCCCCCCTCTATAAAGGGTGTTTCTTTTCACTTTGGATCCCAAATTATCAAATTTACAACTCCATATGAAAAGAACTTTCCCCTAAGGGATGTTTCCTTTATCTCCAGATTCTAAATTGGATATGCTAAAATACTTCACTTTATTTTACTTTCAAAACTCTTTTAAAAATATAAATTTACATTTTGGAAAAAATAAAAGATGTTATACACCCTACAAGTTATCTTAAGCAGTTTATATACAATCAAAAACTCTTTTAAATAAAATTACTCATTTTTTTAGCAAGAACACTCACTTGGCCATGCTTTTAATATTTAGGGGGCTAGGAAATAAAGAGCACCTATAAAAACTTTATTAATCATATTTTAATAAACCTCCTTTTATATCTATAAATAAGTATGACCACCTACATAAAATTTATTAAAATCCATATCATTCCTAACCTAAGAAAATCTATCGTCCATTACTAATCATAGAGAAATAATAACATAGCATAAGCATCACAAAATTGATCATATCAAATTATGACAACCTTCACACATTTTACATATAAATCCACATCAATCCACCTCACAGAGAAAAGAAGTGAACACATCATAAATAAAACACATGAAAGAACAACAATTTGACCTACAGTTAGAGTAGGTTGTCTTAACAAGAAAACTGTAGTGTTTATAATAGTCTATACGGCTTGGATATATCCTGAGTTGGCTATTATTTGAAGTTTTCTAGTGCTTCATTTTGATTTGTTTTTGGGATAAGGGAGATTTAATTCAAGTTTAAGTCTTAGTATTTTGATGTTTATTTTAAAATGAGTTTTAATTATTCAAGTTCATTAATTATTATTTCTCTAAAGCCCCTGAATTTAATTAAGTATTTTAGTTAATAAGCCTTAAAATTTAATACACCCTTACCTTCCAAATGGAATCAAGAAAAGGATATAAAGGATTCAATTTATTAATGGTTTATTATTGATTATTCCAATTAAATAATAATTTTCTTTGTTTTCACTAGGGCCATGAGATTTATTTCACCCGCCTTGGGGCTAACTTAATAGCCTCGTAAGTGTGGGTTACCAAATAATAATCTTTTGATTTATGTTTGCTATTTTAGATTAACCTCGTGGATTTGTTAAATAATTTATGGATTAGTTATTTAAGTTAAATGAAAATTACATATGTTTGCACCAATGACATGAGATTTATTTCACCCTCCTTAGGGCTAACTTTATCGACTTGTAGGCCAAGGTTTCCTAGTAATTCCCTAGGTTAAGGATTAATTTTATTATATTTTAATTAATCAAATGATTTAATTAATTAATTTTATTGATTTCTTTGTATGTTTGAGATTTAATTAAATTTATTAAACTCTCCTAATTACTATCCATAAGTGTGTTTAACTTTAACATGAATTTTTGATTTATTATAAATTTTTAGAAGTCTTAAATTTTTTAATAAATTCTATATTTTATAACTGATTCAAAGTAATTAATTTTGAGCGAATTAAAATTTTCTTGAATTAGTTGTTATTTTAAAAAGTTCATCCCTTTTAATGAAATATTTAACTAAGAGTAATTAGGATATTTTTCTTTTTGGTTCCAAATCAACTCCAAACTTATTGAAATCTTCTCTAAATGTCACAAATATCTCTTAGAGATTATTTCAAGTGTTTGAATTTATTTTTGTTTTTTTTTAATATTTTATTTAATTTATTTAAAATTTTCTTTAATTTGTTTGTTATTCCAAATTTATTTTGGATTTAATGGTGATTTTTCTCTTGTTTATTATTTTGTTCTAAGGAGTTCATGTTGAAACTTGTTCAATATGAGTTAGGTTGTTAAACCTAAGCTTATGTCCCAACGGCTAACCAAGAGGGGGAGAATTGGTAATTAAAAATTAATCCCTCTTTCTGAAATTTAAAACCGAGAATTAACTTTAGTGAATTTTATAGAAAAAGATTTTTCAACCACAAGTGAAAACAGTAAAAATTAAAAGGCAGCAAAAAGTAAAAAGAACCAAGATTTATAGTAGTTCGGTCAAACACG
This sequence comes from Dendrobium huoshanense, assembly GCA_016618105.1. NCBI lineage: Eukaryota > Viridiplantae > Streptophyta > Magnoliopsida > Asparagales > Orchidaceae > Dendrobium > Dendrobium huoshanense. The sequence continues at coordinate 12,543,727 of CM028346.1, forward strand.
ACCTACATTCACTCCCCGGAGGCACCCTCCGAGTATTGCACTAATACCACTAGTGACTCTCCTTTTGCACCCACAGCAAGGTGGAGAAGCCTTTACAAAACTCTCTTCCACCACTACCCGGTGCGGCAGTAAACCGTCATCCTTTTACACTCTTCCTAGTGTTGGCAGAGAACTGTCTGTTCTTTCACACTCTCTCGGTGCAAGCAAAGAACCCTTTGTGCTTACACACTATCCAAGTGTGGGTAGAGAACCATTTGTCCTTTCACACTCTCCAAGTGTGGGTAGAGAACCCGTCCGTCCTTTCACACTCTCCTGGTGTGGGCAGAGAACCCTATAGCTATTCACACTCTCCAAGTGTCGACAGAGAACCAGATCTCATTGACATATCTTCTCATAAGAAATCTAGAAGGAAGAGAGAAAAGAGTGAAGTAATCAAAAACCACAAGTAGAGACTCTTACCTTTGAGTACCAAGTGAAACCTTCACACTCCAGTAGTAAGAATCCTACTTCAAACACTCTCTCACATTCTCTCCTTGACTCTCCTTTCGATAGGCATGAAGATCAGTATGCAAAAAGATTAAGAGGCAATTTTAATTGGACTTTATATAGGAAAGACACAAAAAACCGTCCAAAAATTGCTGATTTTCAAGTCAATACATAGTGGATCGTCCCATACGGTCGTGGATTGTCCTGAACAAACTTACTTAAATTAGTTACATGAACCCAATGTATATTGGTATGAACTGACTTTGTACCCGATTATTGTCCCGTACAAACTAAGTTCGTCCGGTATGAACAATTATACCATGGGTCGGTTTGACAAACTGCATGAAGTTATCAAAATTGGAAATGTTAAAACATTTTCATCATGGGACGAATAAGAGTTCGTTTGGAAGAAAGTTTTCCAGAGAGCATTTCGTCCTGGAATAAATATAGGTTTCGTCCGAACAAAAATTTTCCAGAGAGCATTTCATCTTGGGATGAATATAAGTTCGTCTGGACAAAAATTTTCCAGAGAGCATTTCGTCCTGGTACAAATATAGGTTTTGTCTGAATGAAAATTTTCCAGAGAGCATTTCGTCCTGGGATGAATATATGTTCATCTGGACGATCAGGACTTAGAAAATGTTTTTAGATTCCTGTTCGTTCCATTGCTCTTTCGAGGGGATAACTAACTTGATCATCCCGTAAGAACATGGTTCATCCCATACGATCAATATGAATTTTAAAGATCTCCTCAAGAGTGTGTGTACTAAGTTACTTAATTACAATCGCTTTATCTCAAACTCAATATAATGAAAAATAAAAGCTTCAATTTACAAATTATCTCATGCTGAATTTTGATTTGAAGTCTTCATTAGTCTGGAGTTCGATTATCCTGAAATGTTAGTCCACACAAGAGCAAAAACAATTCTTCTACAACGTGTTAGGTGGAATCATCAAAACTTTATAAGTTGCATGAATGTAAAACATGCAAATAACAACTCTCTTAACAATCTCCCCCTTTTTGATGATGGCAAAACAATTATTGTTTGTATAAATTTCAAATTTTAAAAATCTCCTAAACTCCCCCTGAATTGATGAACATATGAAAATAAGGGGGCATTGCACAACAATTTTATCTTTTTCTCTCTTTTTTTTTAAACACAACAGATACAATACGAAACAAAATAGATACAATAAAAAACAAAATACAAATATAGAAATACAGAACAAAGATATGAACAATACGATAACAAAGATAAGAACAATACGATACAATACAAATAATATTTTCTCTCCCTTTTTGACAACAGCAAAAAGAGAAGAAGAAAAAGATTAGAAATAAAAGCAGTCATATGATAATTTTTTGATAATTAATCCTTGAAAGTGATTGAAATAAATTTTGCAAATAAAATTAAATCATTAGGCAAAAAAAAATTATTCATAGAATTTAAGAAGAGTTATAACATTGATAATAAAAAATATATATCAAAAACATGAATCAATTTAAACACTAAGATAAAGAATATCATTGCAAAAAGGATGAATATAAAATTTGTATATTTCAAATTTCAATATGAAATATAAATATACATAAGATCAATTTTAATTAAGTGATTAAAAGATTGTGGAAAGAAATAACTACCATATGTGGAGCTTTGCGCATCTTTTTGATAGTTGTGGCACATTTTGTGCATTTTTTTACTTGTAGGCTGATTTTATGCCTCTTTTTCAAATTGCGAACCATTGCTCATTCCTTTTGATTTTTGTACATATGTACATTTTTCAAGAGTAATTTTGATCTTTCCAAAATCAATAATAAAAAATTTCAAATTTTTCTAAGTACATCAATATTTATTGATAAGCGAAATACAAAAAAGAAAATATCACAATTATAATAATAATATTATATATTAATGTGGTTTAATAAGATACATGAAATTGAAAATCTTAATCATATCAAGTTATAAGCAAAACTTAAATTTAAAAAAAAATAGATTTTCTAATGAATTTAATTTTAAGTTACACTTCAAGGTATAACACTTATAGGATAAAAAATTTTAGGGATTTTCATATAGGCTAACACACATTTCAAAACAAGATTAAAACTAAAACAAGATAACTTATATTGATATCATTATAATGGATATTACAATCTAAGAATGTTATCAATACCACATAAAACTCAAATACAAAAACATCAAATGAAACAAGCACATAACTAAAATAAAATACATCACAATGTAACACATCATAAACTACTACATCACAATCACATCAACTAAAGAAAAATATAGCCAAGTACATGAATCACTCTGATGGTCCCTGATCTAGAGGAGGAGCAGGAGGTACAGTACTGAAGAAGTTAAAATAACTGCTTATCATAAGCATATTGGAACTAATATCATTCATCTGCTCTCTCATATACATCATTTTCCTAGTGTTAGATGTTTTTCATGTGGCATGTTAGGACACATTGCACACACTTGCACCATTCACCGTAGTATACATTGGGTGTGGAGATCCAAATTGCATGATTCACGGTATAACACACATATATTGTATTCTACTTTCCATAAGAAGGGACCCAAACATGTTTGGGTTCCTAAATCTGACATTTGATGATTTTGTAGGCTTGGTCTCACAAAAGGCCTCATAAGAGTATGTGGTACCTGGACAGTGGATGCTCAAGACACATGACTGGAGATGCTAATCAATTTGTTTTGCTGGAGGCCAGGGCTGGAGGCAAGGTTACTCTTGGAAACAACACTGCTTGAAAAGTGGTGGGCACGGGCATAATCAGAAACTCCAAGAACCTTTTGATTGAAAATGTTTTACTTGTAGATAGACTGAAACATAATTTGTTCAGTATCGGTCAGCTTTGTGATAAGGGCTTCATCATAAAATTTTTTACTAATACTTGCATCATAAGCTTAAATAATAATATTATTTTGTAGGGAAAGCAGATCAACAATATTTACATACTTGATTTAAATAATATTGAATGTGCTACTTCTTTTTGCTTAAAAACTATTGTTGATGATTTTTGGTTATGGAATAGGTGATTATGTCATGTCATTATGAAAACCCTTAGGAGCGTGACCCAATAAGACCTAGTTAGAGGTGTCCCATAACTTAAGTTCTCAGAAGACCATCTTTGTGATGCCTGCCAATTAGGGAAGCAAGTCCATTCCACTTTTCACTCTATTAAGGATATTAACACCTCTAGACCTTTAGAAGTCCTTCACATGAATTTATTTGGACCCATTAGCACTACCAGCTTATGAGGGAAAGTTTATGGTTTTGTGATTGTTGATAACTACTCGAGGTTTAATTGGATTAGATTTTTGTCAAATAAGATTGAGTCTTTTAATGAGTTTAGAGTCTTCTTCACTTGGATTTGTTGAGTCTAGTAATTAGGTTGTTAAGCCTAAGTGAATGTCCCAAGGCTACCAAGAGGGGGGTGAATTGGTAGTTTAAAAAATTTAAGTCCCCTTTTGAAAATTATTGAACCGAAATAAAATTTTCTTTTAAAGTTTGTAGAAAAATATTTTTCAACCACAGAGTTTTTAAAACTAAAATTTAAAGTAAGGAAACGTAAAAACAGTAAAATAAATGACACCAGATTTATAGTGGTTTGGTCTAAAACCAGACCTACATCCACTCCCCAGAGGCACCCTTTGAGTATTGCACTAATACCAATAGTGACTCTCCTTTTGCACCCACATCAAGGCGGAGAAGCCTTTATAATACACTCTTTTCACCACTCCCCGGTGCGGCAGAGAACCGTCCGTCCGTTTACACTATCCCCAGTGTTGGCAGAGAACCGTCTTCCTTTCACACTCTCCTAGTGTGGGCAGAGAACCCTTCGGCTGTTTACACTCTCTAAGTGTAGGCAGAGAACCCTTCGGCTGTTTACACTCTCCAAGTGTAGGCAGAGAACCCTTCGGCTGTTCACACTCTCAAAGTGTAGGCAGAGAACCCTTCTACTGTTCTTACTCTCCAAGTGTCGGCAGAGAACCGGATCTCCTTGACAGATCTTCTCACAAGAATCTAGAAGGAAGAAGACAAAGAGTGAAGTAATCCCAATTCACAAGTAGAGACTCTTACCTTTGAAATCCAAGTGAAGCCTTCTCGCTCCAGTGGTAGGAATCATCCCTTCATTGCTCTTTTCCACTCTCTCCTTGGCTATTCTCTCAAGAGGCACGAAGATCAAATGACAAAAAGATTGGGTGGCAGTCTAATTTGGACTATTTATATAAAAGACAAGAAAAACCGCCCAAAAACTGCAAGTTTTCAATTCTATACGCAGTGGATCGTCCTGTACGATCGTGGATCGTCCTGGACGATTTTACTTAAACGATCTGAAACGACCCTATTTGATGATGTGTACAAAATTTCTTCGTACAGCTGATCGTCCTGTACGAATTAGGTTCGTCCAGTACGAACAGTTATTACAAGGTCAGTTCTAGAAACTGCTGAAAACTGTTCTAAGTCGGTTAATCGTTTGGTCGAAAATATGTTCGTCTGGACAAAATTTTTACAGAGAATCGATCATCCAGGACGATTCTTGACTTCGTCTGGACGAAAATTTTCCAGAGGACCAATCGCCACGAACGATAATTTATTTTCGTCTAGACAAAAATTTTCAAGAGACCCGATCGTCCTGGACGATTATTAATTTCGTCTGGACGAAATCTTTCCAGAGGACCAGTCGCCACGGACGATAATAAAATTCGTCTGGACGAAAATTTTACAGTGAACCAATCATCCTGGACGATAATTAATTTTGTCCTGGATGAATAGGACTTAGAAAAAAAAATTTCGAGCAAGTTCCTATTCGTTCCATGTGCTCTATAGGAGATAACTGTCTGATCATCCCGTACGATCGGATATCGTCCCGTACGATCAGTATAAAATTTTTTATGATCTCCTTATGTGTGTGTGTGTGTGTGTGTGTTTTTATTCACTCAATTACAATCACTCCCTTTCAAATTTAATTCAAAGAAAAATGCAAGTTTCAAATTAACAAAGTATCTCATGTTGAATTTGATTTAAGATTTTCGTAGTCTGGAGTCTGATTTTCCTGAAATGTTAGTACACACAAGAGAAAATACAAATCTTCTAAAATTATTAGGAGATAACTACACATTTGAACAATAATATTTGGAACCATCAAAACTATACAAGTTGCAAAAATGTAAAGCATTCAAATAGCAACTATTCTAACAATCTCCCCCTTTTTGATGATGGCAAAACAATTATTGTTTGTATGGTTTAATTTAAACAAATCTCCTATCTCCTAAACTCCCTCTGAATTGATGAATACATGAAAATAAGGAGGCATTTTGAAAAAAAGAACAATATTTTTATTTTTCAAAAAATTTTTAACACAAACAATCACAAAGTCAAACACACAAAAGCAAAATGCAAACAGAATAATCAAAACAAAACAAACAGAATAATCAAAACAAAACAAATCAAAACACAATAATTTCTCCCCCTTTTTGACAACAATAAAAAGTGAAGAAAATATAGACGAGAAATGTAAGTAATTATATGAAATTCATTTGAAAATTTAATCTAAATGGTGATTGACATAAAGTATGCAATTTTAAACTAAAAACATTAGGCCAATCATAGAAATTCATAAAATTTAAGAAGTGATATAACATTGTAAGTAAGAAGAATTTTTCAAAGACATGATTCAATTTAGACATTCGAATATAGAAAATCATTACAAGAGAGATGTAAAAAAAAATTTATATTTCAAAGTTCAATAGAATATAAATGAACATAAGATCAATTTGAATTAAGAGATTGAAAGAATTTGGAAAGAAGAGAATTACCACATGTGGCGCTTTGCGCATCTTTTTCAACATTTTTGGGGCACGTTTTTGTGCATTTTTTTTTGTTGGGCTTATTTTGTGCCTCTTTTTCACATTGCAAATCTTTGCGCATTCCTTTTGATTTTTGTACTTTTTGTACAATTTTCAAGAGTAATTGAGACCAATTCTTTCCAAAATCAATAATCTAAAATTTCAAATATTTCTAAGTGCATAAATATCACTTGAGCATAGAAATATAAAATAAGAAAACATCTAAATTGCAATAATAATAATATTAACTTTTATGTAGTCTAAATGAATAGATATGAATTTAAAAGTTCTAATTACAATAAGTTATAAACAACTTTTAAATTTAGAAAGACTATATTTTCTAATATAGATAATCTCAAATTACAATCTAATTTAAGCACTATGAAGATTAAATAATACTAATAAAATTCATAAAAATTAACCACATTCCAAAAACAAATCAAATTTGAAACAAGTACAACATCCATTGATATTAATGAAAGGATTACACATTTCATAATATCTAAAAACAAGTAAGAAAATACACTGAACTTAAAAGAAAAAAACAAACATAAAAACAAACACTTAACATAAAAACTGACACAACAAAACATAAAACACGAGTACAACAAACACAAAGAAATTCATCTCTACTGTTCTGGAGGAGGAGGAGGAATGCCGCCAAAAAGGTTGAAGTAGGAGGCCATCAACATTACATTGGTATTAATTTCATGTACTTCATTTCTAATATTACCAATGTCTTGTTGCTGCTGCTTAAGTTGAGCATCAAATTGATCAAACCTTTGATCAACATGAGTCTCTAATCTATCAAATCTTTCAATCAGATTCTGATAATCTGACTGAGGTGCAGAAGTTTGCTCTCCTTCTTCTTCCTCTTCTGAAGCACTGGCATGTGCTTTTCCTTTTTCCTCCTTGAAAAGCAATCTGAAGGAAACATCATTATAGTATACTGGCTCTTCGTATTCCTCATCAGGATGCACTAAGTTGTATTTCTTTTCCAAAATGTATGTGACTAAGTGTCCTAATGAGATGTTCCTTTTTCTCTTCTGTTCTGCATGTCCTATTTCTGAAAGCCCATAGATATGATCTATGATAAGTTGGGCTTCATCAATAGGATGACATTCTATAAGCAAAAAGGTTAGAATAGAAAGGAGAGGGGTAATATTAATCCTATCACCAGCTTTAGGAATGATTAAAGATCGAAGGATATGCTGGATGATTCGGGCATTTTTGGTCATACCGGAGACTCTAGCGACATGATAGTTAAGACCATTTTGTCTAATTACCCTATTGACATCATACCATTTGAAAGAGGTTTCTGTCATTAGGGTGTGAGCTCTATATCCCTCAGTTCTTAAGTTAAAAAAGGCACCAATGTCGTGCTTGGTGATTTCAACTTTTTTCTTGAAGACATAAGAACTTATGGAGGAGTGGTCGGAATTAAAACTCATATTTTCTAGGAAATAGTGGTAGGTTTGCTTGTTGTAGAAGTGGACGAGAGAAAGTATGAAATGAAATTGGGTTGAGGCAAAAAAGTGCATTACCTTAAAATTTAACTCGCTTTGGATTAAAATGCGAGAGGGAGTTATCTTGGCGGATGCAAAATGAGGAAAGGATTCCTCATTCGCCTTAGACATGAAGTTTTCTGAGGCATTCCTATTGGATTTCTTTGCCAACAGCTTTTGTCTCTTGCTTGAGGAGGCCATTGTCGATTTGAAGTAGAAAGGGATTGAAAGTGAAGTTTGAAAGTGTGATTGTTAAGTTAGAAAGCCTTCATATTTAAAGAAAAATGATACGTTCATCCTGGACGAAAAACCTTCGTCCTGAATGAAAATCATCGTTCGTCTGGACGACAATATTTTGTACAGACGATCAATTTTGTCCAAAATGTAACGGCTTTTCGTAATCAACACAACTTACGATGCGTCCCTTCGTACAGGCTTTTTGACTTGACCGATCGTACAGACAAAATTATTTCGTACAGACAATCAAAAAGTAACTCGTTTTAATGTCTCTTGAAAACCGTCCCCTACAATGAAACGACATATGTTCGTCTGGACGAACCAAAAATTCGTACAGATGAAATCCATATTTAAAACTGTCTTATCCACTCAACCGCTGCATCCAATTGTCCCGACGTTTGAGAAAAGAAAAAATTTTCGTCCTGGACGATCGTTAGATCGTACAGATGATCTAATTAAAAACTGCTCTCAAAACAGTTAAAATTCACGTAAACTGTTCTTTCACACATCGTCCAGTACGAAACAAAATTCGTCCCGGACGATTTCCTCCAATTTTTTAATTTTGAATTTTAATTTAAGAAAATCAAACTAAACATTCAAAAACACAGAAAACATAAAACAAAATCATGGACCCAAAAACAAATTCATTCAAAACACACAAAATTTCACAAAATCAAAAACAAAACAAAACAAAAATATCAATGTTGCAAAGACATTTTGTTTAGGCATTCAAATCAATAACACCAAGCATTGTTCTTAAAGTACTGAAGGTATTAAAGGCTAAAGGTTTTGTAAAAATGTCTGCAAGTTGATTTTCAGTTGAAACATGTATAAGTTCAATTTCTCCCTTGGATACATGATCCTTATGAAATGATGCCTTATATCAATGTGTTTGGTTCTAGAATGTTGAATAGGATTTTTGGAAATGCAAATAGCACTAGTATTGTCACAATAAATTGGAATAGTGCCTATAGTTAGTTCTAAATCAATCAACTGTGGTTTTAACCAAAGTACTTGTGCCACACAACTTCCTAATGCAATGTATTCTGCTTCTGCAGTAGATAGTGCCACTGAATTTTGTTTTCTACTAGACCATGAAACTAATGAATTTCTAATGAATTGACATGTTCCAGAAGTGCTTTTCCTATCCACTCTACAGCCTGTAAAGTCAGAATCTGAGTAACCAATAATTTCAAATGAAGAGCTAAACTTAGGATACTAAATCACTAAGTTTTGAGTTCCTAGTAAATATCTTAAAATCCTTTTCACTGCTGTCAAATGTGATTCTTTTGGATCTGATTGAAATCTAGCACATAAGCAAACACTGAACATAATATCTGGTTGGCTAGCAGTCAAGTAAAGTAAAGATCCAATTATCCCTCTAAATTTCTTTTGATCAACAGATTTTCCCTTAAGATCCTTATCCAACTGAACTGAGGAACTCATTGGTGTACTAACAGGTTTAGCATTGTCCATTTCATATTTTTTGAGGATGTCCTTAATATATTTAGTTTGACTAAGAAATGTTCCTTCCTCAAGTTGCTTAATGCTAACTCCTAGAAAGTAATTTAAATCTCCCATTAAACTCATTTCAAATTCACTACTCATTATTTTAGAAAAATCATCACAAAGATTTTTATTTGAAGATCCAAAGATGATGTCATCCACATAAATTTGAACAATAAGTATAACCTTTCCAATTTTCCTTAAAAAGAGAGTTGTATCCACACTTCCTTTTTCAAAAGATCTTTCAAGTAGGAAAGTGTTCAATCTCTCATACCAAGCCCTAGGTGCCTGTTTCAATCCATATAATACCTTTTTTAACTTGAAAACATGATTTGGAAATTTAGAATTTTCAAAACCTGGAGGTTGTTCTACAAAAACATCTTCTTCAATAACCCCATTCAAAAAGGCACTTTTTACATCCATTTGAAACAATTTAAAACCTTTAAAACAGGCAAAGGCAAGTAAAACCCTAAATGCTTCAAGTCTAGAGGACCAGTCGCCACGGATGATAATAAAATTTGTCTGGACAAAAATTTTACAGTGAACCAATCATCCTGGACGATAATTAATTTTGTCCTGGACGAATAGGACTTAGAAAAAAAAATTTCGTGCAAGTTCCTATTCGTTCCATGTGCTCTATAGGAGATAATTGTCTGATCGTCCCGTACGATCGGATATCGTCCTGTACGATCAGTATAAAATTTTTTATGATCTCCTTATGTGTGTGTGTGTGTGTTTTTATTCACTCAATTACAATCACTCCCTTTCAAATTTAATTCAAAGAAAAATGCAAGTTTCAAATTAACAAAGTATCTCATGTTGAATTTGATTTGAAGTTTTTGTAGTCTGGAGTCTGATTTTCCTGAAATGTTAGTACACACAAGAGTAAATACAAATCTTCTAAAATTGTTAGGAGATAACTACACATTTGAACAATAATGTTTGGAATCATCAAAACTATACAAGTTGCAAAAATGTAAAGCATTCAAATAGCAACTATTCTAACAGGATTCAGAAAAAGCTAGGTTGTGAGATCTTGACCATCCATAGTGACCATGGGGGAGAGTTTAAAAATGAGAGATTTGGAGACTTTTATGAGGATAAGGGGATTATCTATAACTTCTCAACTCCTAGGACCTCTCAGTATAATAGGGTAGCTGAAAGGAAGAAGCAGACTTAGTTGAAGCTGCTAGAGTCATGCTTGCTGAGTATTCACTTTTAAAATACTTTTGGATTGAAGTGGTAAACCTAGCTTATTATGTGTTGAATATGGTGAATGTTAGATCCAAACTTTATAAGACACCCTATGAGATCCTTAAGGGTAGGACACCCAATCTTTCCCACCTCCACGTCTTTGGTTGTAAGGTTTTCATTCATAACAATGGAAAGTCTCAGTTAGGAAAATTTGACCCAAAATCTGATGAAGGAGTGTTCTTAGGATATTTTATTATTGTGAAGTCTTTTAGGGTATTTAATAAGAGGACATTGGTGGTGGAGGAGACTACTCATGTAATGCTTGATGACTCTGATCCTAGAAAGTCTAGAGTTGGGGATAAAGATGAAGATGGAGAGATTATCACTGGAGTTAAAAATTTGGAGAAGAGGGTAGAGCCCCAAAACATGGAAGGAGTAGGTGAGATTACCCAAGGAGTAGAAAATGTAGATCTGGAGGAAAGGGTTAAACCTAGAGACACTTTGCCTAGAGATTGGAGATACTCTTCGAGTCACCCTAAAGAACTGATCTTAGGAGACCCTTCTGAAGGCGTTAGGAGACCCTAAAGAATGTGAATTAGCATAACTAAATGTAAAATGTTTAAATAGTTTCTTTTGTGCACTTAAGTCAAAAGATTATATATGGGTTTCCACTTATAAAAGTGGAAAGGACATATGGGATAGACTTTGTATTACTTATGAAGGGACTAATAAAGTAAAGCAATCTAGATTAAATATCTTGTTACATGATTATGAATTGTTTTGCATGAAACCTAATGAATATATTTCTGATATGTATACAAGATTCACTCAGATAGTCACTTCTTTGGATGCATTAGATAGGAAACTAACAAATGCTAAAATGGTCAATAAAATACTTTGTTGTTTGTCTACTACTTTTGATGCTAAGATAATTGCAATTATAGAGTCTAAAGATTTAAATGTTTACTCTATTAATAATCTTCTTGGATCACTAATTGCTTACGAGCAAGGAGTGAGTCAAAGGAAAATTGATGGAGGTGAACAATGAAAGGAGAATAACATTGCACTGAAAGTGGAGGAGTCAGAGAGTGATCAATCACAACCTGAGGATGAGGATGACATTTCCCTAATGACTAGGCGATTTAGAATTTTTCTTAAAAGGAAGCAGAGGAGACGCCAACAGTGGAACAGAGGTAAGATTAATAAAAATGTTAAGGTTTCAAATGATATAATTTGCTACGAATGCAGGAAACCTGGACATATAAAATCAGATTTCCCTAATCTAAAAGCCACTCCTAGCAAGGAGAAGGTAGAAGAGAAAGGAAATGTGAAAAAGGGAAAGAAGAGATTTTAAAGGGCTTTTTGGGCTGACTCAGCTTCATATTCATCAAATATAGAAAAAGGAGGAGGAAGTCACCAATTTATGCTTAATGGCCAATAATCTTGATCAGTCAGAAAAAGAAGAGGAATGTGACTTGACCTATAATGAATTACTGAAGTTTTTGAAAGAATTCATGATGCATATAAACAACTTAAGAAAATGCATTGCTAGTTTAAATTTAGAAATGCAAGAATTACAAAGAGATCAAGAAATTCTTAGAAAAGATCACGCACTAATAGATAATAACCACATGAACTTACTTGATGAATTTGATGACTTGAATAAAAAGTATGATCTTTTAAAATCATCCTAAGCTAAATTAGCAAAATAATTCAAAGATTTTAAGGATTAATCTAAGAGTAGAGAGCACTATTTGAATTTTGATAAGAATGTGTTAAAAAACTTAAATACATTTCTTTAAATAAAAGTGTAAGCTCTTGAGGAAAATAGGAAACCTCCAACACTTGAAGATTTTACTAATCTTATTTTGAGGTCAAAATTTTTAAAACCCAGGAAGAGATTGATTAAATATAGAAAATTAAGAAATTCTTTTCCTAGAGTTAAATACATTTCTTATAGGTTGATTGGACATATTACACACTTGTACTTTACATAGAAAATCTCATTTAGTATGGAGACCTAAGATGCATAAACATAGTCATATCATACATGCATCTTGTTTTATTTTGCCAAAAGGAGAACCCAAACTTGTTTGGGTTCCAAGGTTTTACATTTGATTTTTTTGTAAGAACGCTCTCATACAATGCCTCGTGAGAGCATTTGGTACATGGATAACAGTTTCTCAAAGCATATGATTGAAGACACTACACAATTTATATTGCTGGAAGCCAGAAATGGAGGCAAGGTTACACTGGGAGATAACACCACTAGGATAGTGGTTGGCACAGGTTTGATTAGAAACTTACAATTTTTTTTCATAGAAAATGTATTACTTTTTCAAGGCTTAAAATATAATTTGTTAAACATTAGCTAGCTATGTGATAAAGGGTATAGAAAAGTTTTTCCCACTAGCTGCATATTAAGCCTAACTGGAAATGACATTTTGCATGGAATAAGGGTAAATAATATTTATATGCTAGATTTCAATTGTATTAAATCTCCTAATACTTTTTGTTTGAAAATAATTCTAATGAATCATGGTTATGTCATAGGAGACATTATCATGCTAGCATGAAAAACCTTAAGAAAATTATCCAAAAAAATTTTGTTAGAGGTATACAAAAACTAAACTTTACCACGAATCACCTTTGCAATGCATGTCAATTAAGAAAATAGGTGAAGTCCTCTTTTCATTCCAATAAGGATCTTAGAACTAGTAAACCTTTGAAGATTCTGCATATGGATCTTTTGGATCGGTTAGCACTACAAGTCTAGGAGGGAAGGTATATGGATTTATGATAGTTGATGACTTCTCGAGGTTCACATGGGTTAATTTTTTATTTCATAATAATGAATCATTTGAGGAGTTTAAAAAATTTTCAACTTGGATTTAGAGGAAAGTATGTGAGATTTTAACAATTCAAAGTGATCATAATGGTGAATTTAAAAATAAAAAATTTGAAGATTTTTTTAAGGAAAAAGGGATTGATCAAAAATTTTTTGCACCTAGGACCCCTCAGCAGAATAGGGTAGTCAAAAAAAATATAAAACATTAATTGAAGCTACTAGAGCTATCTTGGTAGAATATTCACTTCCTAAATATTTTTGGGCTGAAGCGATTAGTACTACATGTTATGTTCTGAATAGGGTGAATATTAGATCGAAATTAAATTAAATAACCTATAAGCTTCTTAAGGGGAGAAAATCTAATTTGTCATATATGCAAGTTTTTGGATATAAGGTGTTCATACATAATATTGGAAAAACTATCTTAGGAAAATTTGATCCAAAATCAGATGAAGGAATTTTTCTTGGATATTATAGTGTTGGAAAATCATATAGAGTATTTAACAAAAGAACTTTGATAGTTAAGGAGATCACACATATTGTATTTGATTAATCTAGAATTTTGAAAGAGCCAAATTTGGAAGAGGATGAAATAGAAAATAACTCACAGAAGATTAAGAAGATTGATTTGAAAAAAAAATTGGAGATAGAAAATCCTTTGCCTAGATATTTGAAATTTTGTAAAAACCACCCTAAGGAATTAATTTTAAGTGAACCTGATGAGGGTGTTAGGACAAGTTGTGGACATAGCAAAGAAGTCAATCATTCTTCCTTTATTTCAACAATAAAACCCACAAATATAAATCAAGCACTTTCAAATGAATTTTGGATTTTGGCATTATAAGAAGAATTAAATTAATTTGTAAGGAATGATATTTGGGAATTAATTATAAGGCCAAAGGATCAAAGTGTAGTTGGAACTAAGTGAGTATATAAAAATAAAATGAATGACTTTGGAGTTGTTATTAGAAATAAGGCTAGATTGGTGGCTAAGGAGTATAATCAAATTAAAGGGATTGCTTTTTAGGAGACTTTTACCGCTGTAGTGAGACTTGAAGTAATTAGGATACTATTAGTCTTTGTCTGTTTTAGCGGATTTAAATTGTATCAAATAGATATTAAAAGTGCCTTTTTAAATGGGGTAATTCAAGAGGATGTTTATGTTGAACAACCTCCAGGTTTTGAAAATTTTAAATACCCAAATCATGTTTTTAAATTTAAAAAGGCATTATATAGATTGAAACGTGCACCTAGGCCTTGATATGATTGAGCCCTTTCCAACTTGAGAGATCATTTGAAAAAGGAAGTACGGACACCACTCTTTTTTTAAAGAAATTGGGAGAGGATATATTAATTGTACAAATTTATGTTGATGATATCTTCTTTATATTTATAAATAAAAATCTTTGTGATGATTTTTTATAATAATGAGTAGTGAATTTAAGATAAGTCTAATGGGAGGTCTTAGTTACTTTATAGGTTTTAGCATTAAGCAAATTGAGGAGGGAATATTTCTTAGTCAGTCGAAGTATGTTAAGGACATTCTCAAAAAATATGAAATGTATAATGTTAAACCTGTTAGTACACTAATGAGTTCCTCAGTTCAGTTAGATAGGGACCCAACAAGAAAATCTGTTGATCAAAAGAAATTTAGAGGAGTTATTAGATCTTTACTTTATTTAAATTCTAGCATACCCTGTATTTTGTTCAGTCTTTATTTCTAGATTTCAATCAGATCCAAAAGAATCACATTTGACAATAATAAAAAGGATTTTGAGACAGAACTTAGGAATTTGGTATCCTAAGTACAACTCTTTATTTGATATTGTTGGATATTTAGATTCAGACTTTGTGAGTTGTAGGGTTGATCGAAAGAGTACATCTGGAACTTATTAATTCATAAGAAATTCTTTAGTCTCTTGGTCCAGTAGAAAACATAATTTTGGTTCCCTATCTACTACTAAGTTGAATACATTGCCTTAGGAAGTTGTGTGGCACAAGTTCTTTGGTTGAAATAATAGTTGATTGATTTAGGAATTATAATAGGCACAATTTCAATTTATTGTGATAACACTAGTGCCATTTGCATTTCAAAAAATCAACTTGAAGACATTTTTATAAAACCACTAGCTTTTTATACTTTTAGCACATTAAGAATAAGGCTAGGTGTGATCGATCTTAATGCTTAAATAAAAATCTTCTGTAAACTTTTTTTTTTTATGTCTATTGTGTTTTTGATGGTTTGTGTTTTATTTTTTTGTTACTAGTTTCTAGTTTCTTATTTTTGATTTTATGTTTTTTGTGTATTTTGGACATATTTTTCACACATTGAAATTCCTGTTTCTGAACAATCGTGCTAATTTTATAAGTGTTTTATTCATACTATACAAAATTATTTTCATCCCATACGAATTCTATAACATGTCAATCATTATTTTAGACTGAATGCATAAAGTTTAGTTTTTCCAATACATATCATACGGTACGATATTTATATCATCCCGGATGATTTTTATTCTTCTGTCTATACGCACATAGATGATTATTCGGGAAGAATCAGTGATTATAATTGATCGTACGTACAAAACTTTATATCATACATACAAACCATGTGTCATTTGATTAGGGGGGCTAACCTAATCATCATAAAAATGATCTTTAATAATTGTTCATACTGGATGAACACATGTTTGTCTGTATGATCATCTGGTCAAAAAGCCTGAACAAAAGGATGCTCGTAACTTGCGTGATTATGAAAAGTCATTTCATTTTGAACATATTCGTTCATGCATACAAAATGATTTTTTTCATATACGAATCATATATCGTACTGTACAAATCCATTTTCATATGTATGAATGGTCATTTTTTCTTTAAATAGGAGGGCTTTAAAACTTATTTTTCATTCACTTTAATAGTCTCATCCAATCCTTCTCATCTTAGAAATGGTCAGTTAGAAAGCGGGGGAGACTCTAAGGGTTCATCTTCCAGGAGTGTAGATGAAGATTTTCTAACTAGAGCAAATGAGGATTCTTACTATAGGTTTGCCTATGCTAAAATCACTCCTAGGATCTTACTCCAAGAAGATATCCATTTTCAAGTAATGCCACTTTTTGCTTCAACTCAATTTGCTTTTATTTTGACCTCAATCCATGCCTATCATAATGAAACATTTCACTACTTTTTAACGAACATGAGTTTTAGTGAGAATGAGAGTAGGATAAGATCTTTTGTTCAAAAGAAATGGGTTGAGATCACTAATGAACATCTAGGAACCTTTATGTAATTAAGGACTCAAGGGATTAGAACTCACACTTTGACCTCCAAATCTAACTTTGATTAGTCTGAAATCAACAAAGTTTTTAGAGGTGTTTCTCAAGTTGGTCACTTGCCTAAGATTTATACTCTAAATCAAAATGTCAGAATCATTCAGCATGTCCTTAGAACTTCAATCATTCTTAAGACAGGTGATCGCATTAACATTACTCATCTTCTATCCACTGTTATCTATCTAATCATAACTGAACAATGAATAGATGAAGCCCAACTCATTCTTGATTATATTCATAACCTTTCTAAAATTGGGCATGCATCTCATAAGAGGAAGAAGAATATTTCTTTAGGACATCTAGTGACCTATGTCTTAAAGAAGAGGTACAATATTGTTCACCCTGAAATTCCACTTGAAATGCCAATCTACTTCATTGATGCTTCATTTTGAGCACTTTTTAGGAAGAATGATGATTCAAGTTAGGATAATGAGGGAGACAGGGGAGTACTAGCACCAATACCTACATCTGCTCAGGGATCCAACTTTCAAGAGATGATCCAATACTTTAACCGTTTAGAGAGTCATTTTGATCAAATTTAGATACACCTTAATCAATAGGATACATAGTACCAGCATGACATGGGTTGGATTTGAGGACAATTCAAATTGGTGAACACTAATATAACTAAGATGATTAGCTATTTCTTTATCTTCAACCAGACTCCTCCATACTAGGGTCCCTTAGACTTTTAGATGTACTTCTGGTATGTTGTCTTTGCCAGTCCTTGAGATATGTTGATCTTAGTATTATTTTTGATGATTTGTGTACTTATCTTTATTTAGCTTTTGTGTTGATATTTTTTCATCTTTATGATATGATTTGATATCAATTGTGCTTCAACGTATTTTATCTTTAAATTGATATCAATAAAATATGTTTCATTTTGATTAGTTGCATTTGTTTGATGTTTTGAAATGTAAGTTTGCCCATATGATAAACCTCTCTTAATTGATCAAAAAAGTGTTATAAATTAAACTGCAATACAAAAATTAATTTCATTGTAAAAACTAATTTTTCAAAATATGTAAAGTTAACTTATAACTCGATCAAGTTAAAGATATCAATTTCATGTTCTTTTAAGGTAAACATAATTTTAAATATTATTATTATAATTTTTATGTCTTATTATTTTTTATTTTCTTTTTTTGATATAATTATCCTTGTAATTAGAGAAATTTGATTTTCTATATTATTTTCATTTTGGAAAGATAAATTTAAAAAAAAAAGGGAAATGTATAATGTGTAAAAAAATTGAAAGAATGCACAATGGTTCGCAAATTGAAAAGAGAGACAAAGTTAGCCCAACTACAAAAAGATCCAGAAAGTGTGCCAAAATTTTTTGAAAAGATGTGCAATGTCGTCAATTGACAATGTTCTTTCCTCTATCTTTTAACTTTTAAATTCAAATCAATTTAATTTTCAATCATGTTTTATATTGAAAATTAAAATTATCTAATCCTCATTTCATCACTTTTGTAATAATTTTCTTTATCTAATTGTCTAGAATGCTTCATAACCTTGATTAATTTTTCTTATTTCAGTTATACTTTAATTTACATGTTTTTGAATCTTCCTTTTTCATCTAATGATTATTAATTTATTATTGGTATTATAGTTCAATCTCTTTCAAGATCAATTACTAAGGTTTCTCATATGAGTTCTTCCATTTCAACTATCTTTCTTCCCTTTTTATTATTTTCAAAAGGGGGAGTAATATTATTTATTTGTTTTGGTGATTGATTTTGTTTTTGTGACTGTGTTTTTGAATTTTTTTTTGTATGGTGTTTAGTGTCTTTGTGTTATTAATATGAAAATTTAAAAAATATAAATGTTCATCAACAAATTTCCTCTTATTCACATGTTAATTCTTTTAGGGGAAGCTAAGGAGAAATTTGGGGTATTTAATTTTACTTAAAAAATAATTGTTTTGCCATCATCAAAAAGGGGGAGATTGTTTGAGTTTGTTGCAACTTAATTCCTGATTGTTGATATTCTTGCAACATGTATATTTTTTATGATTCCAAATATTATTATTTTGATTATCATTTCTCCTAACATATTTTAGATGCCTTGTTTTACTATTCATGTGTACTAACATTTTAGGAAAATCGTACTCCAGATTATTGAAGATTTTAAATCATAATAGTTTAGGGTTTATTGTAAATGAAGTTTATAATTTTCATTTTATTGTGTATGAGAGAGTGTGATGTAATTGAGTAATTGTGCACACATACATTGGGGGAGAGTTTAAAATTTAAACATTTTAAACTAATCATATTGTACGAATTCAATTCGTACGGGATGATTTATTCAATTATTTCTTCCCAACGAGCAGTTAAACGAACAGTATGATGAAAATTTTCTAAGTATCTATCGTACTATACTATCACCATACTTGTACATGCCTTATAGAGTATGAAATGGACTAGTCCATTTTCATTCCAAAAATGTTTTTCTAAGTACAGATCGTATTGTATGATTATCGTTCGTACATGGCTTATCGAGTATGAAATGGACGGGTCCATTTTCATTTTGAAATTTTTTTTCTAAGTATAGATCATACTTTATTATTACCATTCATACATGCTTTGTATAGTATCAAATGGACAAGTCCCTTTTCATTCTGGAAAAATTTTTCTAAATTAGGATTGTACTGTACGATCAAGCATTCGTACATGCCTTACAGAGTACAAAATTGTGAGGCACTTCTTCGTCCCAACTTTTCATCCTGATAAACTTAAAAATTTTATAACTATTAATCCATGATGAACTTTGTTCGTATCGGATGATGATCATGTACAAAATAATTTCATACTGATTCACAACATACGATCATACTGTACGATCGTGTACGCTCAAAATTAAAAATTTCAATTTTCTGGATAGTTTTTTGTGTCTTTGGTATAACAAGTCAACAAACAATGACGTGAAAAAAATATGATCTTCATAAATTTTCAAGGGCAACTAAAAGATAGAGTGTAAGAGAGTATTTGAGAGAGATTTCTTGCAAGTGGACTGTGAAGGTTTCACAAAATTATTCAAAGGTAATGATCTCTTTGTGATTTTGGCTGTCACTCTTCCTCTTGTCTTTTTAGTTGCTCGTGAGAAGATCTTTGGAGAAGATCTGATACTCTGTTGACACTTGGAGAGTATAAATAGATGATGGTACTTTTTCGACACATGGAGAGTGTGAACAGATGATGGATCTCTGTCGACACTTGGAGAGTGTAAACAGATGAAAGTTGTCTGCCGACACTTGGAGAGTGTGAAAGGATGATGATTCTCTGCCAACACTTAGAGAGTGTGAAAGGACAATAGTTCTCTGCCGCACAAGGGATTAATTAAAGAGAGTATTTATAAAGGCTTCTCTGCCTTGCTGTTGGGGCAAAAGGAGAGATACTTTGGTAATAGTGCAATACCTGAAGAGGGAGTCTTCAAAGAGTGGATGTAGGTCATGTTTGACCGAACCACTATAAATCTTTATGTTTTTTTAATTTTTATATTTTATTTTTTACAAGTTATCTGTTGTGGTTGAAAGGTTTTATTAAAAACTTTAATTAACTTGCTACAAAATTTCAAATCAATTTTCTATCCAAAAATCCAAGAAATTTTTTAAATTACCAATTCAACACCCCCCCCCCCCCCCCCCCCCTCATTGTTAGCCTTGGGATAATAGCTTAAGTTTAACAACCTATACAGTTTTAACATAACTTTAGAAATTGTAATATTACGGAAGGTTGTTCAATCACACGACCACCATTTAAACATATTTTTTTATTTTTATAAAATTTATATGTTTACTTTCTTGCAATCAATTTATTATCGAATATGACATATGATTCAAATTGGTTATTATGTATCATCACATGGTTTAGATGGAGTCAAAATAAATATTCCTTTTGCTAAATGGAATAGAGAAGAAAAAATTAATGCTCAATTGAATATTAAAAGCTTAAATTATATTTTTTTTTTGTGCTTTGAATTCTGAAGATTACATGAGAATCTTTTTATAAACTACTGGTAAAGAAATTTAGGATAGATTATGCACTACATACAAATGTATTAGTGAAATCAAGTAATTTAAGTTGAATATTCTAATGCATGATTATGAACTTTTTTTCATAAAATCTTATGAGATGATCTTAGATATATATACTAGGTTTACTCAAATTATAACATTATTACATGCTTTAGTTAAAAAAACTTTAAACCTTGAAATAGTCAAAAATATTTTATATTGTCTGCTTGATAAATTTCATACTAAAGTTACTAGTATATGTGAATCAAAAGACTTGAATGATTATTCTATTGATAATGTGATTAGCTCACTCATTGCCCATAAGCAAAGTGTAAGTCAAAAGCTTTTTGATATAGGTGAAACTATAGTTATAAAAGCTAAAGACATGGATGAAAGTGGCTTAGTATATGATAAGAGTGAGGAAATAATATCAGTAACAAGAAAATTTGAAAATCTACTACATCGCAAACACCATCATCAATAACAGTAAAACAAAAGTAAACATGGTAAGAATGATAATATTTCTTATGATGTTATTTGTTTTAGATGTAGGATAATAAAATATATAAAAACACTTAATACATAAGAAAATGATAAAAATAAGCCAATTTCCATAAGAGCAAATGATAAAAAGTAGAACATCTACTGGGCAGACCTAGCTTCTGAATAATCAGATCAAGAGCAAGATGATAAGGTATAAAGTTTTATTTGTGTATTTATCTATGTTATAAGTAAAGCATGATTATATGTTCTTTGTTTTATTTTTGTTCGCCATGAATGTTTTTATTTTTTGTATTATTTTCGTGTTTTATTATTTATGTTTTTGTTTTTTTAATATTTTATTTTATTTTCATGTATGTTTTTTAGATCACTTCTGATCATCACCCACAAATCACATCTCACATCATATTTGTGTATGAGAATCAATCATTCTCATATTTTTTTAAATAAAAAATTTACCTTCTTTTTACTTAACTTTTTTACAACTGATTATTTACTTTTCTAAATAGTTAAAGGAAGAAAAATTGATAATTATCCCTCTTCATCTAACTACTTGAGTGGTGAAATTTCTTATTGAATTAAAAATTATTTCAAGTTAAAAATTAGTCTAAGATATAAAGATTTATTTCATCTTCCTACACTTCTCTATCTCATTTGAATTTTTTTGCAAATCAATGAATCTATTTTCAAATTTTGTTATTAAAATTGCTTGTCTATATGAGATGGATTAGGGTTTGGTTTGTGATTTCCTCTTTCCTATAAAAAATATTGAGTTCCTCTTCTCTTATATTTGAAAGATAATCTCATAACTGAGAATCTTTAAAGACTTAATAAGGAAGAAAGTTTACAAAATAAGAAAGAGGCACAAAATGAACACAATCTAAAAAGATGCGTAATATTCGCTAAATGAATTGCAAGATGCACAAAGTGTATTAAAAAATTAAAAGATGCACAAAATGCGCCAAAATTGATAAAGATGTACAAAATCTTAGACAAATTCATGTGCCGGTTGATATTGTCCATACTTAAATTTAATAATCATAATTTCTGGTACATCACTTCACGATGTTATTCTCTTAAGATATATTTCTAAAAAGAAGTTTTAAAAGATCACATTTACTTTCTAATTTTTTTTCTGAATTAGATATTTGTTCAAAAAGGACTTTAACCTATAAGGAGCTTGAGCTAGGATTAATAAAATTCAACTTTCTAATCTTTCTAAATCTTAGTGTGGTAAATTCATTTCTTAAGAAGTTTTTGAATAAAATTAATATGTAACTTTCTTATTTTAAGAAAAATTGCTAAAACTAATTGATTCTTCTTAAATATCACCACCAACTCCACCTGATTAGAGTCTGTATGATCTTTAGTTTATTATGTAACTTTCGTGTTATTTTTTGTGTGTTTTCCTTCATTTTGATAATGTCAAAGGGGAAGAATATATTTAACTATTTGTATTTGTAATTAAGTTACATATGCTTATCTTGTATTCGGATTAGTTTATCTGTTGTTTAGGTTCTAAAAGTTTTTTTTATTTTTTATTTCCATATAAAAATTTTTTTTTTATTTCCCCTATTTTTAATATAATTTTCTTAGTGACAGAGAGATTGGGGAAAATATTTTTAAATTTACAAATTTAACCAATAATAGTTGTCATCATAAAAAATGGAGAGATTATTACAAATTGAGCTCATGAGTTTATGCTTTTTATGATAACAAATATTTTCGCTGAAATCATTATGTCTACTTATATTTGCTATATATTTTTATTTGTCAGTGTACTAACATTTTAGGAATATCATGTACCATCCAACAAAGATTCAAGGCTCACGATTGGGCATAAAAGGTTATGCTGCAAAGATTTTAATAATATTCACTGATATATTTTTTGATTTCTTGAGTCAAGTTCTATACGGGTATATGCTAGTTTAGTGATCATGCACACACACAGTCATGGGGAGTGAGATTGAGACTAAATCAAAAGTTTATTTTTTAAACTAATCGTACAATATAATTTATATTATATTATATGATTAGATCATTTAAATAATTATGGATGATTTAGATTGTCTAAAATGATCAGTTATAATTATGAAAAATAGTTTTCAATAATAATTTATGCAAGATTTTGAATCTCATATTTTTTTCTAATTATTTAGGATGATGTACATCATCTTCAAATATCTATGATAATCATGCCTAAATTGATCCTATGATTAGTCAATGAAATATATTTAATTTTGATTTTTTATTGTATTATATGTTCTAGATCCTACTTTACAATCAATAGAGATGATTTTTATCCTCCCATATTTTGTCCTGGAAGAACTACAATTTGGTTGAACTAATTATTTTCAGACGACGTATAATTGTACTGGACGATCTGTTTAAATACTTGAACTGATCATATATGGAAATGTTGATCATACTGGCTAAAAGGGCTATTTTAAACTAATCGTACCAGATAATCCCAAGATCATAATATATGATCTTTGATGGCAGAATTGAGTTTCTAAGATTCTTGAAGCTCTCTATTTAGGCTTTCTCTAAATATATTATTAATATCTTTGGCAGATGTTAAGTGTCAATTCTTTTGGAGAAAACTTGAAGAGAGAACCTTGAAAGGGAGAGAGAAAAGGGTGGATCTTGAGAGGGAGAAGATCCTTGTGGGATTCAAGAGAGTGTGGAGGGGGATCAATACAATTGCTTCGACAAGCTTCCACCTTAGTACCATTGGATTCAAGGTTTGTCTTCATGAAAGTTTTGGGAAGAAGAAGATCTCCTTTGTGTCAAAAGACTTCCCTACTCCACCGCACTGAGCAAGGTGGAAGTTATTTTATAACATTTTCTCTGCCTAACTGTTAGGGCTAAAGGATAATCACTAAAATTTTTGTGCAATACCTAGAACGAGATGTTCTGGGGAGTGGATGTATGTCATGTTGGACTGAACTACAATACATCTAGTGTGTTCATTCCTTCTATTATTTTTGCACTATATTTTCTGTATTTATTTTTGTGATAACTGTATGGGTAAAATCTTTGATTTATCTTTTCATTGTGAATATAATTCACTTTCATATCATGTTATAAAAAGATTTTCTTTTTGGTAAAGAAGTTTTTAAATATCCAATTCACCACCCCTCTTGGTTAGCCTCAATACTTGTTCTTTAGGGTTTAACAACCCTCACGAACTTTCAAGGTCAAGTTTGATTAGAGTTTTAGAAAATTATAAGAAGTATTTTAGTTGTTTTGGTGCTTATATCTAAGGAATTAGCCCCATGCATCATATGCATAAATTTTAATGGAGGCTAATTTTGTACTAAAAATTTATCCTAAAAAATACTAAACCCATCTTTAAAAGTGGTTGTAAAAAATGAGACACTTAATTGATTAGATATTGGAATGGTCTATCCCATTTCAGATAGTGCTTAGGTGAGTCCAATTCATTATGTACCTAGAAGGGTGGTATGAGTGTAGTATCTAATGAATTCAATGAGCTTATTCCGACTACAATAGTTAATAGTTAAAGAATCTATATAGACGATAGGATGTTAAATAAAGCCACTAGGAAAGATTATTTATCTTTACCTCTTCTTAATTAAATGTTGGATAGGTTGGAAAGTCACTCTTTTTATCGTTTTTTAGATTTATATTCATGATATCACCACATTCCTATAGCACTAGAGGACCAGGACAAAACTACTTTTACTAGTCCTTATGGGACATATGCCTTTAGAAGAATATCTTTTTGCCATTTCAATGCCCGTGCTACTTTTTAAAGATTGATGATGTCCATCTTTTCATATTTAATTGACCAAGGCATTAAAATTTTTATGGATAAATTTTCTATGTTTGGTTCTACATTTTATTCCTATTTTGATCATTTAAAATATATACTTAAATGACGTGAATAAATAATTTAGTACTAAATTGGGAAATGTCAGTTTATGATTGTTGAAGGCATTATTTTGGGGTATTAGATCTCTAAACAAGGATTAGAAGTGGATAAGATAAAAGTTCAAGCCATAGAGAAACTGCCTCCACCCACTTCAGTTAGAGGAATTACGAGCTTCCTTAGACATGCAGGATTTTATAGAAGATTTATAAAGATTTTCTTAAAAATATACCTTTAAACCATTATGTTATTTATTAGAAAAAGTTGTTTTGTTTATTTTTGATATTGCATGTCTTAAAGCATTTAAAACTTTAAAATGACATTTAATTTTTGCAACTTCTATTATTGCTACTCATTGGTCCTTACCTTTTATGATCATGTGTGATGCAAGTGATTTTGTTTTAAATGCAGTCTAAGTCAAAAGAAGGATAAGAAATTTCATGTTAACTTTTTATGCTTCGAACTATGAATGTTGCACAATATAATTACACTGCAACTAAAAAAGAACTACTATCCATTGTATTTGCTTTTAAAAAATTTCAATCTTATTTCATTGACAAAAAAGGTCTACACTAATCACTTTGTAAACAAATACTTTTTGACAAAGAAGGACACCAAACCTAAATTTATGAGGTGAATTCTTTTCTTGTAAGCATTGGATGTAAAAATTTAGATAAAAAATGGATCTAAAAATCAAAATTCTGATTATTTATCAATATTGATAATTGAAGATTCTACATCTAATGAACTTGAAATTAATGAGTTGTTTTTTTCTTGATGAGTAACTATTTGCTTTGTATTTGTGCATATTATCATGGTATGCATATATTGTTAATATTATTATTAGTGTTAAGCTTCCATTTGATGTTTCCTCTCCTTAAAAAAAATTACATGATGTCAAATGAATCATATTTATTAAAACCTTGTAATGAACAAACTATTAGAAGATATGTCCCTAACGAAGAAATATAACCTATAATTATAGAATATCAAGATTCTTATTATGGAGGCCATTTTGAAGAATTTAGAAATGCTTCTAAGGTACTCAAATCAAGATTTAATTGTCCTACATTAATTAAGGATGTTAATGCATATGTTAAAAAGTGTGATCAAAATCAAAGAGTTGGAAATATTACTAGAAGAAATGAAAAGCCCTTAAATTATATTTTAAAAATTGAAATATTTGATGTTTGTGGATTAGAATTTATGGGACTATTTCTGCAGTCTCATGGATGCCAGAATATTCTTATTTATATTGACTTTGTATCAAAATGTATTGAAGTCGTGGAAACCCTTAGAATTGATACTCAAGTCGTGCTTATATTTTTAAAGAACAATATTTTATCAAAATTTGGGATGCCTAGAGTATTAATAAGTGATGATGGAAGCCATTTCTATAATAAAAAAATAAAAATAAAAACATTCATAAATCTGATATTTATCATAGGATTACAATAGCTTATCATCCCTAAACTAGTGGCCAAACTAAAATTAAATAATAGGGAGTTTAAAAGAATTTTGGGGAAAACTGTTAGTGCTAATAGGAAAGACTCAGTTATTAAGTTAGATGATGCACTTTGGGCATATTGTACTACATTTAAGACCCCTATTAGAATGTCCCCTTATGGTTTAATATTTTAAAAAAGCATGCCACCTTACTGTAGAATTAGAACATAAAGCATTTTGGATAGTGAAAAAATTAAATTTGAATCTTAAAGGAGCAGATGAAAAGAGATAATACAATTGAATAAATCAGAAAAAAAAAATAGAATAAGGCTTAGGAAAATGCTAAGATATATGAAGATAAAGTTAATAAATGGCATGATCGTAAGATTCTTTAGAAAAACTTCACCCCAAGATAAAAAGTTTTTCTCTTTAACTTTAGATTAAATTACTTTCAAGAAAACTAAAATCCATATGGTTAGGATCATTCACTGTTACAAAAGCATTTTCACTAGAGTTGTTAAAATTTAGGATAAAAAGAGTTTATACTTTTTCAAAGTCAATGTCCATAGATAGAAACCTTAATTAGGAGGGGACATAGATCGTTTGAGAAATATCACTAAATTGGTTCATCCTCAAAAAGAATAATTGGCATAGTCTGGCTGAAGACTAAAAACATAGCACTTATTGGAGGCAACCTAATTATTTTCATATTTTGAGTTTCTTATACATCATATTATTTTTACTTGGTTTTATTTTTGATTACTTGTGTTTATCTTATTTTGTTATGTTATTTACATTTAATTTAAATTCATTTATGCTTAAATATTGAGTATTGTTCGTTATATAGCACTTGTACTTTCATTTTTTATTTTATCCAGAGTAAAAATGATAATTAAAAATTATGTAAAAATAATATAATAAGAAAACCCTACATAATAGTCTAATGAACATTATACAATAATTCTTAATTTGAAAAAAATCTTTATAATTAAATAATTTAGATCGCTTAAGTATTGACTTATTTTAAACTTAGAAACTACATACTAATACACTTACTACTAAATTAAAGAATAAAAATTTGAATTTAGGAAAGTTTAGAATAATAAGTTGTTAGCTTAAATTAAAAAGAGCATAATAAACTTAAATACAAAATTAGTGACCATATTAAATCCTTATGTTAAGTTAATTAGGATGGCATGAGGAAGAAAGCAAAATTAATATTAAAATCATTAATATGTCTCTATATTATTAAAAAAGTGAAAATTGATTAGAGAAAATATGAGTGCATTTAAAAACTTGTATTAGTTAAAGCTCATTTCCAAAAGCAACCTAATACTTAAACAAATTAGGATAATATAAGTAAACTTATACATTTTGTGCTGGTTCTTCTTCATCTTCCGCCAAACTTAATTTTGTGCATTCCTCCTTTAAAGGGTGCTCGGCATTGTTGCTTGATGATTCTGTGGTGTCTTTACTGGCTGGTCCCTTTGCCCTTACACTTGTGAGAAAATTTATGCTTAAGCAGCCAAATTTTGATGTCATTCAAAAGTTCTTCATTAATCCCAAATTGTCTGGCTTGTTTTAGGTTGGTGTACTGGATCCCCGACACATTTCAAATTCAACTGAGTAATGATTTGGACTATAGCTGAATTTTCGCTAAAGGGGCATATTTATGCGGTTACTTAAATGGTCTCCATATTTTGATGGGCAAGAAGAGTCTCCTATTACTCCAGTTTGAATTTCTTTTCCTAACCTTTGTCTACATTTCTTTAACTCCCATATTTTATTTGGTTTGGCTTTTATTTTTTTGAAACCTTTGCAGACCAATTAGGCTAGAGCAGCCATCTCTAGGCCATATATAACTCGTATTTTAGTTGAACTAGATATATCTAAGAAACGCCCTACTGAGGTTTGGATTGGTTCATAACTAAATGGCTATTTTCAAAAAGATGAATTTGAAAACTTTCTGATTTTTGTACTCATTATAAGATGCATAGGCATGGGTTATCTGCTTGCTATAGATTACATCCTCATCTGACGAAATCGAAGGAAATTTCTAAGCCGCCCAATAACATAGTTTTAAATTCTGATGAATTGGTTTCTATTATACCTAATCATGTTGCTAATGTGGTTGATGAATCCCAAGGGATGGAACATAGTAATGTTGCTTTAGATGTGGCTTCGAACATGGTGGAACCGAGCCCTCCTTCCTTGGAAGTTCAGGTTAAAAGAAAGGAACTTCTTCTCAACTCATCCCCCTCTTTACCTATTGTTTCTTTTAATGAGAATGATCAAAATATTGAGGTTAATATAATTAAAGATGCTTCTCCAGTGGAGGATGTCTTGGTTGTCAAAGAAACTCATATGGAGAATGAGTTGGTTAGCAATATAGTGGTGGGGGATGATACTAAGCAATCCATTGTTACTAATCATGTTGTATCCCAAACTGTGGAGGTAAAGGCCAGTGAAGTTGAAGTTCACAATGAAACTTATATGGAAGGTGACTTTTTTATGAGGAAAGAGAAATACAACTTTCTAAGATGCACTCAGGTATGGGTAATGATAATAATTTTTCTTTGAATACTAATTATAACAGTGATGCTTTTACTAATAATGAGGATATGGATATGTTAGCTAAATGTTATTCTAGAGTTGATAATGACATGAGTTTTTCTAAGGGTCATGGAAGGAGAGGTAGGAAGCCTAAAGATGTTATTATACAAACACCTAGAAACACCCGTTCTATCACTTTGCATTAATTTTGTTTTTTTTTTTTTTGTTTAATGCTATTATTTGGAATGTTAGGGGTATTAGCTGCCCTAGAGTTAAAAATTTATGATGTATTCATAATGTTTTTCTTATTGTTCTGCTTGAGCCTCTTATACCTTCTGATAAGTTGCTCAATACTGCTAAAATTTGAGGTTTAAAGAATGCTTTATCTAATGTTTCTAATAAAATTTGGGTTTTTTGGAAAGATTTTGTTAGGTTAGACATGATTGGTGATTTTAATCAAGTTATTCACTGTAATATTGAGAGTTTTAATTTGCAATGATGTGCTTACTTTGTTTATGATACTTCTTCTAGATTTGTTAGAAAAGTTTTATGGGATCAAATTCATCAGTTTCAAACTATTTGTTCTCTTCCTTGGATTGTTGGAGGTGACTTTAATACCATCACTAGCCCATCTGAGCACTTAGGGGGCTCTCTCCCTATTTATTAATTTATGGAGGATTTTAATAACAAGATAATGAATACCAATCTTATTGATATTGGTTTTTCTAGTGATAAATTTATTTGGCATCATGGGCATTTCAATTTCTTTTTGTAAAATTGAGCATTCAGTTTCCAGGCTAGCATACTTCATTTCAATTTCCTATAAGAGTCATGAATCTCTTCTGAAACAACACATAATTCATTGTATGAAAATTGACATATCTCATCTTGATCAGACTGATCAAGATAGTTATTTTCCATTAAGCATAAATTTTTTAATTTCTATTATACTCCTATTCCAGATGAATCATAAGCAGAGTCTGCTAAAAAAGCTTTTTGAAATTTTTCGCTTGACATTATGGAACCTAGCTTTTTCTTCAGCGTTTTCCTTGCTTTAATAGCCTTTTAGAGTCGGGCAATCATTTTAATGTGCCCTGATTTCCTCCATTCATAATAGATAATATCATGAGAAGCTTTAAAATTTTTATAATTCTTACCATTGCTCCACTGATGATGATGTTTTTGCTTATTTCTTATAAAGCATATGAATTGTTGACTCATTAGTACAATTTCTTCATCTCATCCATCAAAGGAACTATTTAAATCATTAGCCTTAAGGGATACAATTTTCTCCCATTCTTTCTAAAAACTTTGTATAGGTTGTTAAACCTATGCAATTGTCCCAAGACCAACCAAGAGGGGGGGGGGGGGGGGGGGATGAATTGGTAATTTAAAAATTTTCTTGGATTTTAGTATAAAACTGATTTTTATATTTTTTTGCAAAAGTAATTTTTCAAACACAAATACTAAAGTGCAGAAAAATAAAAATGTGGAAATAAAAATGAACATAAGAATTTATAGTGGTTCGGTCCAACAAGACCTACGTCTACTCCCTGAAGACTCCCTCTTTAGGTATTACACTCTTACCAAAAGTGACTCTTCTTTTGCCCCCATAGCAAGGTCGAGAAGCCTTTACAGTTTTCCTCTCTTCCACCTACCCCTAGTGTGGCATAGTACCATCATCCTTTCACTCCCTCCAAGTGTCGGTAGAGTACCAATGTCTGTTCACACACTCTAAGTGTCGATATAGTATAATCATCTGTTCACACCCTCCAAGTTTCGGTAGAGCACCGCCATCTGTTCACACCCTCCAAGTGTTAGTAGAGTACCATCATCTATTAACACCCTCCAAGTGTCAGCAGAGTACCAGATATTCTTCAAAGTGAAATTACTAGATGGACAAGAGAGGGGTGAATTGTGAAAACATTTTGACAATGGTTAAAACCTAAGCAGGAGT
Source organism: Dendrobium huoshanense (assembly GCA_016618105.1). NCBI lineage: Eukaryota > Viridiplantae > Streptophyta > Magnoliopsida > Asparagales > Orchidaceae > Dendrobium > Dendrobium huoshanense. The sequence continues at coordinate 12,575,081 of CM028346.1, forward strand.
TCTAATATTTTTTATGTTTTAAAAATTTTAACATGAAAATTTAAACAATTTTTTTCACAAATTTTCCCAAGCAAATACTGAAAAATAAAATGCACACAGTAATAAAAGACAATAAGGAAAAGCACACCGAGATTTTTATAGTGGTTAGGTCAAACCATGACCTACGTCCACTCCCCGGAGTCCTCCGCTCCGGGTATTTCACTATAAGCAATAGCTCTCCTTTTGCCCCCCTTGGCAAGGCGGAGAAGCCCTTACAATACTCCCTTTCACCAACCCGGCGTGGCGGAGTACAAAACTCTATTTTCACCCTCCCGGCGATGGCAGAGAACCTTCTCGTTTTTTTCCCTCCTGGAGAAGGTAGAGTACCTCGAGGTCACAGATGTAGAAGATCCTTTCCTCTTGGAGATCCTCCCACAAATTCTTCTAGGGCCACATGAGGAGCAAGATGCAGCAAGTTCGGAGCAACCGTGTGATCTCCCTCACACCTCTTCTCCCTCATAACGCTCACCTTCTCCTTCCTCTCTCAAACACTAAAGAACTTCTCAAGAGCTCTCTCCCTCGGAATCCCTCTCTAACCACGTTCTTCTCTCTAATTTATACCCTCAAAATATGACAAGTTTTCACCTCAAAACGGGCTCCAAAATCCCTGAGATTTCAAAAGTAGCCGTTACTATCGTACAGTACAGTTTCTAATCATACAGTACGATATGTATAAACAGACTTCATCCTGGTACAAAGTAGTACAAACAGTTCAAAAACATTTATACAGTACAATTATAAATCGTACGGTATGATACATAACACTTATGTTCATACAGGATGATAGTCGAGACGATCAAACATCATCTCTGTTCATCGTATGGTACGATTGCCATCGTACAGTATGATGAGACAAAAATGAAGAGATCGTCCGGGATGATCTTCGAGAAGATTATAATTCGTCTCTTTTAATCGTATGGTACGAATGGGTTCGTACCGTACGATGTTCAAATTATAATTAAGCCCAGATTTCTTGCACTAATCACGGATTAAACTAAGTAAGTATTTAAACAAAATTGTATAGTATGAATATGTTCGTATAATACGAACGGCAAAAAATAATTACTTAAGTTAAAATGGTTGCTAGGGTTTTGGCTTTGAACATATCGTACAGTACGAATACATTTGTACGGTACGATCTATTAACAGAATTGTCCTACAAAGCTCTGATCGCACGATATGAAATAACATCGTATAGTATGATCTACAGAGAAAGAAAAACTCTAAATTTTTCATTTAAAAACACTCTCCCCCTGTGTGTGTGCATGGTTGCTCAGACTTTTATGCATTTTATGGCCAGACTCAAGAAAGTAAAAATAAAATAAACAACAAAATACATTGCAGACTCATACTGCTAATCTACCCATTCTTGAGTCTTCCTGTCGTCCTGAGTAGCTTTTGATCTTCCTGAAATGTTAGTACTCACGGACAATAATAAATAAAATAATATTCAATGAATAGATGATTCAAACGACATTATTTGTCATCATCAAAATCTCAAACTCTGGGTCATGGGTTGCAATAATCTCCCCCTTTTTAATGATGTCAAATAATATTTATTATAAGCAAGTGTTGAAGGCATTTGTTTTAAATTTAATTTAAAGATAAGAACAAGAAGACGAGAAATAAAAGAAGATGCAGTAATTTAAAAAAAAAACATGCATTTAACCATAAAAACAAAGTACAACAACCTTCTCCCCCTTTTAACAACACCAAAAAGAGGAGTAAACACTAAAAAAGAAAAACAAGTACAATACAAAGATAATTTATAGTGGAGGATCCTGATTAGTAGGTGGTGGAGGTGGGTTTGGTTGGAAGTACTGAAAGTGAGTGTCAAAGCGCTGATCAATTGTAGTAAAGCGTTCTCCAAACCAATGCATATCTGTCTCGTGTTGCTGATGCTGTTCTTGAATGTGAGTATCAAGACGAGTCTGAAGTTGGTCGAAGCGTTCGACCAGATTGTCGTGAGGGTAAGCAGGTGCAGGTGCTCGAGGAGGTGCATGTCATCGTGGACATGCTTGAGCTGGAGCCGGGGCATCTTCCCCTTCTTCTTCGTCAAAAACAGATTCTTCCGGCTCGTGTCCCCGATGAAAAAAGAATACATAAAGAGGCATCCATATAAAAAATAGGAAGATTGTCGGGTTCATCAAAATAGGTTAATTAATATTTATTTTCGGCGAGTGGTAGGGAGACGAACAAAGGTCATGTGGCAAATGTAGTCAATAATCAGATCGGCCTCGTCAAATTTTGTGTTGGTCATGATAAGGTAAGTAGTGATTAGATAGGGTCAGGGTCATGTTGACACGGTCACCACCTTTGGGTATTATGGAGGTACGAAGGACATGTTGAATTATGCATGCATTTCTATTTAGTGAAGAAACGAGAGGTTGGTGTTGATAGAATGCAGCTTTGCTAAGGACTCGATTAACGCCGCTCCAGTCAAAATCATTTGTAAGAAAAGAACAAACCATAGGCCTTTCAGTAGACAGCCCAATGTGTTGGGCGACGTCAGCTTTGATTATTTTAACATTTTGATTACAAACAAAAGAGTGGAAAGAGAGGTTGTCGACAATATAAGTCAGATTGGCTAGGAATTCTATAAGGAGTTCAGAATTGTAAGGGAAGGCCAGGGTGAGAAGAAATTGGAGGGTGGTGGAAGCAAAGAGGTTCATTACCTTGAAGTTTAGAGCCTCTTGATTTAGTAGTTAGGAGGGTGTGCTTTTGCAGGCTTTAAACTTGTGGTATGCATCCTCGTTTTCGGCATTCAAGAATCGAGCGCTATGGCAGCGAGAGGAAGACGAGCTTCCCACTACCATACGACCTCTCTTGCTTAAACTAAACATCATGTAGAGGCTGAGTGCAAGGTAAAAAGGAATCAAGTGGATTGATTAGTGGAGTGCAAGTGAAGAGTTCGGCCTACCCACCCAATTTATAGAGTTTTCCACACATCGTACAGTACGATAGTAAATCGTACAGTACGATATGGTAATAATTGCTCTGACGGCTTTATGTCGGGAAAAGGAAGTCAAAACGTACAGTACAATAAATATCGTACAGTACGATCAGAGGAATATTCGATCATCCTGAGGAATTCAGTACGACTTTTGACCAAACATATCGTACTGTACGAACAGGTGTATCGTACAGCCCTAATTGCATTAATATCGCACAGAATGCCTTTATTTCATTCTCATCCATTTGCTGAGGTGGCTCGTACAGTACGATGTATGTAAATCGTACAGTATGATCTGCAATAATAACATACCAGCACGCTTAAATTCGTTCCAATCCATTTGCTTTCGTGGCGCGTACAATACGAAGAGGAGATATCGTACCGTACGATGACTAATAATTAATCGTACAGTATGATGATAGTCGTACAGTACGATGATAGTCATATAGTACGATCAACATAGACAAAATTTGTCATTTAGTGTGTTCTGTGTAGATTATAGTATACCGTACAGTACGATATGGGTATCGTAAAGTACGATATTACAGAGTCAAGGCTGGTGCTTTATATGTAGTAAGTGTGTGATGATCAGGAGCAGCCCTATTTAATTTTTTTTGTTTTGTGTTGGTTTTTTTTTTATGCAGTTATATCTATGACACCTAATCTAGTCCTCAAGGTGCTAAAGGTGTCGAAAGGTAGAGGTTTTGTGAATATGTCAGCTAATTGATCTTCTATAGCGATGTGATGCAATTATATATCTCCCTTAGCAACATGATCTCTAATGAAATGGTGTCTAATGTCTATGTGTTTTATTCGAGAGTGCTGAATTGGGTTATTAGAGATGCAAATTATACTTGTGTTGTCACACATGATTGAAATGGTTCCTACAGGTAGGCCAAGATCAAGAATTTGTTGTTTTAGTCATAGTACTTGTGCAACACAACTTCCTACTGCAATATATTCTACCTCGGCTATGGAAAGTGCTAATGAGTTTTGCTTCATACTAGACCAAGAAACTAATGATTGTCCTATGAATTGGCAGGTACCAGAGGTGCTTTTTCTATCTATCCTACATCCTGCAAAGTCAAAATCTGAGTACCCTAAGATTTCAAAGGAAGTGCTGTGCCTGGGATACCAAATTCCTAAGTTTGGGGTGCCTACTAGATATCTAAGAATTCTCTTGACAGCAGTTAAATGCGACTCTTTAGGATCAGCTTGAAAATGGGCATAGAGGCACACACTAAATATTATGTCCGGTCTACTGGCAGTCAGGAAAAGAAGGGACCCAATCATTCCTCTATATTTTTTTCTGATATACTAATTTTCCACTAGGATCTTTATCTAATTGAATTGTTGAGCTCATTGGAGTGTTCATGGGTTTAGCACTATTCATTTCATATTTTTTCAAGATATCCTTAATGTACTTTGTTTGGCTAAGAAAAATTCTATTATCCATTTGTTTTACACTAAAGCCAAGAAATTAATTAAGTTCTCCCATCATGCTCATTTCAAACTCATTACTCATTGTTTTTGAAAATTCATCGCACAACATTTTATCTGAAGACCCAAATAAAATGTCATCCACGTATATCAAAAGAATGAGAATTTCTTCTTTGACCTTTTGTAAAAAGAGTGTAGTATCTAGACTACCCATTTCAAATCCTCTATCTAATAGGAATGATCTAAGTCTTTCGTACCATGCTCTAGGTGCTTGCTTTAATCCATAAAGTGCCTTCTTTAATTTGAATATATGGTTTGGAAATTGTGAACTTTCAAATCCGGGGGGTTGCTCGACATAGACATCTTCCTTAATTACCCCATTCAGAAATGCACTCTTTACATCCATTTGATATAACTTAAAGTTCTTGAAGCAAGCAAAAGCTAATAGCACTCTTATGGCTTCTAATCTAGCAACAGGAACAAAGGTTTCTTCAAAGTCTATTCTCTCAATTTGGTTGTACCCCTTAGCTACTAGTCTGGCTTTATTCCTTATTATTGTTCCTGAATCATTCACCTTATTCTTGAAGACCCATTTTGTTCCAACAACACTTTGCTCTTTAGGTTTCTTGACTAACGCCCCAACATCATTCCTGGTGAATTGGTTCAGCTCTTCTTGCATTGCTAGAATCAAAAATTCATCTCCTAAGGCTTGATCTATACTTGTAGGTTCTATAATAGAGATGAATGCTGTATGACTAACCTCCTTCCTAAGTCCATGCCTAGTTCTTACACCTTTTGAAGGGTCTCCTAAAATTAATTCTTTAGGATGACTAGAAGAATATCTCCATTCTCTAGGCAAATCTTCCTTAGATTCTACCCTTTCTCCTAAGGTCATAGTCTCTACTCCTTGAATTTCCTCTATTTCATCATCTTCAATTTTAGATTCAGAGGGCTTATCTGATTCATCAAATACCACATTGGTGGACTCTTCTACTACAAGGGTTCTCTTATTAAAAATTCTTTAGGCCTTACCTACAGATGAATAACCTAAGAAGACACCCTCATAAGACTTGGGATCGAATTTTCCTAAGGGATATTTACCAATATTCAAGATGAAACACTTGCACCCAAACACATGTAAATGTGAAAGGTTTGGTGTCCTACCGTTAAGGAGTTCATATGGAGTTTTGTTTGAGCTTAGATTTAATGTTCACCCTATTTACAACATAACATACTGTGTTGACTGCTTCTGCCCAAAAGTATCTAGGAAGGGTGTACTCTGCTAACATTGCTCTAGCAGCTTCTACCAATGTTCTATTCTTCCTTTCTGCTATACCATTTTGCTGAGGTGTTCTAGGGGCTGAGAAATTATGTTATATTCCTAGCTCTTGACAGAATGATTCAAATCTATCATTTTGAAATTCTCCACCATGATTGCTACGAATTGTTGAGATTTCACAACCTAATTTTCATTGAATCCATATGGAGAAAATCTTAAATTCCTCAAAAGACTCATTTTTATGTGCTAAGAATCTTACCCAAGTGAATCTAGTGAAGTCATCTATAATCACAAATCCATAATTTTTCCCACCTAGGCTGGCTATGCTAACGGGTCCAAATAAGTCCATATGTAGGATTTCTAGTGGCCTAGCGCTGATCACATCTCTAATTGAGTGAAAGGATGATTTGACTTTTTTTCCTAGTTGGCAAGCATCACATAAATGGTCCTTTATGAAATCTAACTTACGTACGACTCTAACTAGGTTTTTCTGAGTGATGTTTATAAGAGTTTTCATACTAGCATGACATAGTCTCCTATGCCATAGCCACGAGTCATCAATTATTGTTTTCAAACAAAATGAGTTTGAACTGTCAATGCAATCAAGATCTAACATGTAAACATTGTTCATTCATTTTCCTTCTAAAACTAGTTTATCATTTAAACTAATCAAGCATTTATCAGATAGAAATTTAATATCAAAACCTTTGTCACACAATTGACTAATGCTAAGTAAGTTATGCTTCAAACCATCAACTAGTAAGACATTTTTAATTAAAAAATTTTTAGCATTACCAATAATACCTGAGCCTATCACCTTCCTGATAGTGTTGTCTCCCAACGTTACGTTGCCTCCAGCTTTGGTTTCCAGTAGGATGAACTTCTTCATATCTCCAGTCATGTGTCGCGAGCAATCACTATCCAGGTACCACATGCTCTTACTAGGTCTTTTGTGAGAGCACCCCTACAATTTCATTCAATGATTAGATTTGGGAACCCAAGTGAGTTTGGGTTCCTCCTTATGCTTTCATGAATGAGATGTATGCATGATATTCTATGATGGATGCAGTTTAGATCTCCATACTAAGTGTGTCCTACGGTGAATTGTGCAAGTGCGGGCTATATGACCTAACATGCCACAAAAGAGACACCTAACACCAGGAAATGGGTTTACTAATCTATGTGGGTGATAGTGCCTCTTCCTAAAGTTGTGTGATGCATGATGTGTTGGGGGTTTGCTAGGATGGCCTAATGTGAGTGATGCAATTTCATTTTCTAGTTCTTTTATTCTTTCACTAAAAGTTTTATTTTGAGCTGTCAATCCATCAACTTCTATTAATAGCAAGTGCTCACTATGATCTACTTCTAATGCAAGTTTATCTAGTCTATCAAAAGCTTCTTCTAGTTCAACATGAGTGGTTTTTAAGGTTTCATGCACTTCAATTAGTTCAATATGCTTCTTATTTAATGCATCATACTCATCAAGAAGTAGCATATGATCTATATCCAAATCAGAATTTTCTTTAAACAACTTAGCATGCTCAGACTGTAAAGAACTAAATTCAACATTAAGCTTAGCATGCATCTTTTTCAACTTCCTATACGAGTCATGGATATTTTCAGAAATAAGTAGTAATTCTTCATATGAAAGTTGACATACCTCATCTTGATCTGATTGATCAAGATTATCATTAGCCATAAGACACAAATTTGTTACCTCCTCCTCTACTTCTTCTTCTAACTATTCTAAGGCAGAGTCGGCCCAAAAAGCTTTTTGTGTCTTTATCTTTCTTTCTTGTATTTTGCTTTCTCATCTCCTTTCTCCTTAGCTGGTTGACTCTTCAGATTGGGGCAATCAGCTCGAAGGTGACCTAGCTTCCTGCATTCAAAACAGATTGTATCAGATGAAACCTTATTAGACCTTGAGCTCTTACCTTTATTCCAGCTATTTTGATGACGCTTCTGTTTTCTCTTCAGAAAATTTTTGAACTATCGACTCATCAACGCTATCTCATCCTCTTCTCCCCTGTAGAGCTTTCACTTTCTGAGTTGCTTGCTTTCAATGCCACCGTTCGCTCCTTCTTTTCACCTGCATCACTTTGTCTCTGACTCACTCCTTGCTCGTATGCAATGAGTGACCCAAGGAGATTATCAATAGAATACACATTAAGGTCTTTAGATTTAGTGATAGCAGTTATCTTTGCATCATAGGAACTAGGTAAGCATCTAATAATTTTATTTACTTTCTCAGAATTTGAAATCTCTCTACCTAATACATGCAAGGATATCACGATTTGGGTGAACCTAGTATACATGTCAGATATTATTTTGCTAGGTTTCATGCTGAAGAGTTCATAATCGAGTAATAAAATATTAATCCTAGACTGTTTTACTTCATTTGTTCCTTCGTATGTAATGCACAGTCTATCCCAAATCTCCTTACCAGTGGCACAGGTAGATACTCTCATATAATCTTCAGACTTCAATGCACAGAAAAAATAATTTAAATATTTAGCATTCAGTTGGGCTAAATCCCTATCCTCATTACTCCATTCATTAAAAGGTACAGAAGTTTTCATTCCATTAACAATTTTAGACGGTTGCAACATATCCATCATTCACTAACATCCACATGCGGTAATCAATAGATTATAAAAAAGTAACATTCTAATTTTCCAGAAATCAAATGGAATGTTATCAAAGAGTGGTAGACAGGTTATTGAATAACCCTCCGCAGTGTTACGATTACCAAAATGTGACATGATCATTTTTTCAAGATTTTCTAAAACACTATTTTTGAAAACAGGCTCTGATACCAATTGAAATTACTAGATGGTCAAGAGGGGGGTGAATTGTGAAAACTATTTGACAATAGTTAAAACCTAAGCAGAAGTTCTAATATTTTTTATGTTTTAAAATTTTTAACATGAAAATTTAAACAATTTTTTTCACAAATTTTCCCAAGCAAATATTGAAAAATAAAATGCACGCAGTAATAAAAGACAATAAGGAAAAAGCTTTTTATAGTGGTTCGGTCAAACCATGACCTACGTCCACTCCCCGGAATCCTCTGCTCCGGGTATTTCACTACAAGCAATAGCTCTCCTTTTGCCCCCCTTGGCAAGACGGAGAAGCCCTTACAATACTCCCTTTCACCAACCCGGCGTGGCGGAGTGCCAAACTCTGTTTTCACCCTCCTGACGATGGTAGAGAACCTTCTCGTTTTTCTTCCTCCTGGAGAAGGCAAAGTACCTCGAGGTCACGGATGTAGAAGAGCCTTTCCCCTTGGAGATCCTCCCATAAATTCTTCTAGGGCCACAGGAGGAGCAAGATGCAGCAAGTTCGTAGCAACCGTGTGATCTCCCTCACACCTCTTCTCCATCACAACGCTCACCTTCTCCTTCCTCTCTCAAACCCTAAAGAACTTCTCAAGAGCTCTCTCCCTCAGAATCCCTCTCTAACCACGTTCTCCTCTCTAATTCATATCCTCAAAATATGACAAGTTTTTCACCTCAAAACGGGCTCCAAAATCCCAGAGATTTCAAAAGTAGCCGTTACTATCGTATAGTACGGTTCCTAATAGTACAGTATGATATGTATAAATAGACTTCTTCCTGGTACGAGGTGGTACGAACAGTTCAAAAATATTCGTACAGTACAATTATAAATCATACGGTACAATCCATAGCACTTCTGTTCATACAGGACGATAGTCGGGACGATCAAACATCATCTCTGTTCATCGTAAGGTATGATTGCCATCGTACAGTACGATGAGACAAAAATGAAGAGATTGTCCGAGACGATCTTCGGGACGATTATAATTCATCTCTGTTCATCGTATGGTATGAATGGGTTCGTACCATACGATGTTCAAATTATAATTAAGCCCTGATTTCTTGCACTAATAACGGATTAAATTAAGTAAGTATTTAAACAAAATCGTACAGTACAAATATGTTCATACAGTATAAGCGGCAGAAAATAACTTACTTAAGTTAAAATGGTTGCTAGGGTTTTAGCTTTGAACATATTCGTACAGTATGAATACATTCGTACGGTACGATCTATTCATAGAATCGTCCTACTAAGCTCTGATCGTACGGTACAAAATAACATCATACAGTACGATCTACAGAGAAAGAAAAACTCTAAATTTTTCATTTAAAAACACTCTCCCCCTGTGTCTGTGCATGGTTGCTCAGACTTTTATGCATTTTGTGGCCAGACTCAAGAAAAAAAAAATAAACAACAAAATACATTGCAGACTCATACTCCTAATCTACCCATTCTTGAGTCTTCCTGTCGTCCTGAGTAGCTTTTGATCTTCCTGAAATATTAGTACTCACGGACAATAATAAATAAAATAATATTCAATGAATAGATGATTCAAATGACATTATTTATCATCATCAAAATCTTCAAACTTGGGGTCACGGGTTGTAACACAAAGATCTTTCTCGAACAAATAGAAAGAAGAAAGGAAGAGTAGTAACCAAAAACCAAAAGAGATTCTTATCTTTGAGTAATCCAGTGATCCCTTCACACTCCACTTGCAAGAACTCTCTCTCAAACGCTCTTTCACTTGCTCTCAAAGAAATCACAAAGAATAACATTTTGAGTTAGTTTCTAAGGACCGTTTATATGAAAGACGCGAAATATTGTCTAGAAAACTAAAATTTTCTATTTTGAGGATTTACAATTGTATAGTATGATCATATTTCAAACATATAAATAGTTCAAAAACTATTACATACGAACCTAAAAAAAAAAAAATTGTACACGATGATCATCCAATACGAACCATGTTCCTACTTACGAATGATTAAGAAAAATTTTTAACTTCATCGGGATGGAAAGGTACCCCACATTTTTGTACTCTGAATGTCCTCAGTATGAACCATGTATCATACAGTATGATCAGTTTAGAAAATTTTGATGTTCATCGGGATGAAAAGGAACCCATTCTTTTTGTACTCTAGACGTTGTTTGTGCAAAGTTCACTTCATATAGTACAAACTGTTCAGGAGTGTTGAAACTTGTTAATTATGAATTAAGTTTTTAGACCTAATCTTATGTCTGAACGGTCTAACCTACAGGGGGTGAATTGGTAATTTAAAAAAAAATCTTCTTTTAAACCGATTAAATTTTTAGTTAAATTTTAAAATGATTTTTTAACCATAAATAAAACAAAAAAGAAAATAAAAAGAAGTGGAAAATAAAAAGGGCACAAGATTTATAATGGTTCAGTCAAACACGACCTACATCCACTCCCTGAAATCTCCACCTCAGGTATTACACTATTACCACAAGTGTCTCTCCTTTTTCCCCCAAAGCAAGGTGGAGAAGCCTTCACAAAACTCTCTTCCACCACTATCCAGTGCGGCAGAGAAGCTTCATCCTTTTACACCCTCCAAGTGTCGGCAGAGAACCGTCGGCTGTTAACACTCTCCAAGTGTAGGTAGAGAACCTTCATCCTTTCACACTTTCCAAGTGTAGGCAGAGAACCTTCAGCTGTTCACACTCATTGAGTGTCAGCAGATAACCGGATCTTCTTGAAAGATCTTCTCTTGAGAAATTAGAAGGATAAGAGAAAAGAGTGAAGTAATCATAAATCACAAACAGAGATCCTTAACTTTGAGTAACCAAGTGAACCCTTCACGCTCCAGTAGTAAGAACTCTCCTTTAAATACTCACTCTCACTCTCTCCTTCAATCTCCCTTCAGTATGCAAGAAGACAAAGAGACAAAAAGATTGCATGACAGTCTAAAGTGGACCTTTTATAAGAAAGACATAAAAAAATCGTCCAGAAACTGCAAATTTTCAAATCAGTGTGTTATTAATCGTCCCGTATGATCCTATTTCATACGGATGAACAGTATAAAAACTATTGTGTATGAACTTAATGTTAAATGATACGATTCCCCTTCGTACCCGATTATCATCCTGTATGAACATTATACGAATAATTATTTACAAAGTTCATTGCTACAAAAAATAGGACATGACTCTTAAGTTTCCATAACATAGAAGATTATCCTAGGATGAATCATAATAATCATCTGGACGAATAGTTCATTTTGACAAATCTAGAGCCCATCATCCTGGGACAAACTATAATTATCATCTAGATGAACCCGTCCAAAGCCCATTATCCTGGGATGTATGATAAATATCATTTAAACGAACTCGTCTAGAGCCCATCATTTTGGGACGAACGATAAATATCATTTGGATAAATAGTTCATTTTCATAAAAATAGAACGCTTTGTCTCGGGATGAACCATAAATGTCATTCGGATGAACGCATCTAGAGAACATCGTCCTCAAACAAATGCTAATTATCATTTGAATGAATGCGTGCAGAGCCCATCATCCTAGGATGAACGATGAATATCATCTAGATGAATAGTACTTAAAAATTTTTGTCCTCTCTATTCTTTCTTTCGCTCATTCAAGAGTTTTAACTGATCAGATCATCCCATACGACCAAGGTTCGTATTGTATGATCAGTTTTAAAATATGAATTTTAACTCTCTCACGATGTGTGTGTGTGTGTGTATGTGTGTGTTAGGTTATTCAATTAAAATCACACTCTCTCAGACTCAAATAAAGAGAAAAAATTACATACTCCAAAATTACAAAACATTATAACAGATCTTGATTTGAAGTCTTCAACAACATGGAGTATGATTTCCCTGAAATGTTAGTACACATAAGAGCCAAAAATAATTCTTCCAAAATGTGTTAGGAGAAATTAATAATCAAAACAATAATATTTGATATCATCAAAACATATAAGTTGTAAGAATGTAAAACATGTAATGCTAAGTAGCAACTCTCTCAACAAACTCCCCCTTTTTTATAATGGCAAAACAATTATTGTTTGTATAAATTTAAAATTCCAAAGTTTCTTCTAAACGCCCCCTGAATGAATAAGCATGTGAGAATAAGGGGCACTATTGTTGAACTAATCACATTTTTTAAATTTTAAATTTTAAAACAATCACACTGAAATATCAAAAACAAATAAAGTACTAAAAAAATATATAAATTCACAAAAACTATAAAAACACGTCAAAACACTTCAAACAAAATACTTCAAATAATATTTCTCTCCCTTTTTTACAACAGTAAAAAGAGAAGAAGAAACAAACCAAACCAATCAAGAAATGTAATGAGTCATATGAGAAGGCTATAATTTTTAATCCTGAAAGAGATTGAGTTATTTATGCAAAAAAAAATGTTATTAAAGAAAAAGAAATATTCATATAATTTAAGTATATATATATATATATAACATAGACAAGAAAAAATGTCAAAAGCATGAATCAGTTTAGACAATGAAATAAGCAAAATTATTGCAAAGTATAAGAATGAAAATTTTGTATATTTCAAATTTCAATACACAATAAAATTAGACAGAAGATTAATTTCAATTTAAAGATTAAAAGATTAAGGAAAGAACTTATACTTGTGGCACTTTATGCATCTTTTCAATATTTGTGGTACACTTTGTGCATCTTTTATTTATGGGCTAATTTTGTGCCTCTTTTTTAATTTGCGAACTATTGAACATTCTTTTGAATTTTTGTACATTTGTACATTTCCAAGTGAGTACTTGATCTTTCCATAATCAATAATATAAAATCTCAATTTTATCTAAGTACAACAATATTTATATTAAAAAGAGAAATAAAAATAAGAAAATATTAAAATTGCAATAATAATATTTAAAATTATGTTAGTATAATAAGAGCCATGAGATTGATATCTTTAACTAGATTCGAGTTATAACACAACTTAAATTTTTTGAAAAATTTTATTTTCTAATGAATTTAATTTTGTATTGTATTTCATAATATAGCACTTTGTTAGATCAAAATTTGAAGGATAATCATATAGGCTAACAAACATTTTTGAATGAGATCAAAAATACTAAAAATAAGATATGATAATTTTTATTGATATTATGATAAAACATAATACAATCGAGGATGAATGATATCAATAAGTAGATTTTTCAAAAACATATAAAACATAGAAACTAAAAACACATTACATCACATCACATAGAACAAAAAAGCTAACAACACATCGCATCGCATCGCATATGGTAAGAGAGCAACATAACATAAGTACAGACATCACTCAGAGGGGCCCTAATTTGGAGGAGGACCTTGGTTGAAGAAGTTAAAATAGCTACTCATCATAGCCATATTCGAGCTCACAGCATCAAGTTGACCTCGCATCCAACCCATGTCCTGCTAGTGCTGCACATCCTGTTGTTGTAGATGAGTCTCAATTTGATCAAAATGAGTCTCAAGATGACCAAACCTGTGAACCATATCTTGAAAGTTTGGTTCACGAGCAGGCGTAGGTGCTCTCTCCTCTCTCTTCAATGTCATCACCTTCATCATGTTTTACAAAGATAGCTCAGAATGAACCATCATTGTAGAATAAAGGCTCCTCAAGATGAGACACATCAGGGTGAACTAATTCGTACTTCTTATCAAGAATATAAGCCACAAGATGTCCTAGAGCAATGTTCTTCTTTCTCTTATGGGATACATGGCCAATTTCAGAAAGCCCATAAATGTAGTCAAGATTGAGTCGGGCTTCATCAATGGGTTGACTAGTAATAATCAGATAAGTGATAGTGGAAAGAAGAGGAGTGATATTAATTTTATCACCAGCTTTTGGAATGATGGAAGTTCTAAGCACATGTTGGATGATTCTAGCATCTTGATGTAAAGTGTTCACTTTGGGAAAATGGCATTCTTGTCTAATCCCTCTAAGCACTCAATTAATCTAACTCCAATCAAAAGTTGTGGAAGAAGTCAAAGTGTGGGCTCGTATTCCTTTAGTCTTTAGGTTTAAAAAAGCTCCTAGATCCTGCTTCATTACTTCTACATTCTTTCCTAGAACATCAGATCTAATCCTATACTGATCAGAGTTAAAGGTCATGTTTACTAGAAAAAATGAAATGTAGAAATATTGAAGGAGTAAATTAGTGTAAGGATAAACTCAAATTGAGTGGAAGCAAAGAGTGGTAATATCTGATAGATTGTATTCTCTTGAATCAAAACTCTGAAAGGGGTCAATTTAGCAGATACAAACCTAGGGAATAATTCTGCATTTTTCTTAGAAAGAAATTTGTCATTGGTATTCCTAGGTCCCTTGGTGAGTTCCTTGGCTTGCCTAACCCTTCTTGCTTGAACTAGCCATTAGAAAATATCAAAAAGGAGTAGAAGGATTAAAAGGATTTTGAGGTGAATGAAGTTTAAAATCTAAACCTTCCCAATTTAAAGAAAAAAGGACCTTTCGTACGAACAAAAATTGAGTTTATCCCGTACAAAATTGATTTCGTACGTATGAATGCAAATTTTCGTATGTATGAATGCATGCGTTAGAATTGAAATAACTTTTTGTAGTCATACGAGTTACAAGGCATCCTTTCATATAGACTTTTTGACCAGACAATCCGTATAGAAGAAACAGGTGTTCGTCCGGGATGATCGGTTATTTAAGATCATTTTTATGACCATTTGAATCATCCCCTACTTTGAGTGACACGAGGTTCGTATATACAAACATGGGTTCGTACATACAATTATAAATAAAAATTGTTCTTATCCGTATAATCGTCTAGAAATATACATACGATTGAATACACATCCATTCGAATGATCGTGACGATCGTACAGATGAACTATATTAAAAACTATAAAATTGCATGCAAATCGTTCAATTTAACAATTAATACGCTACTAGATTCATCCCTGTACAAAGATATTTTTCGTATAGATGAATGTCACACTTAGAAATTTTCATACCATTATTCAAAAACATGAATTTTGATGTGAGAGTACATAAAACACATAAAAAATTTTGCAAAAACCAACAAATAGAAAAATCTAAAAATAAACACGATCAAAAACTGAAAAACACATAAAATTTACAAAATCAAAAACACACTAACAAAACACATTTCAATGTTGTAAAAACTTTTATTTAAGCATTCAAATCAATAACAACAAGCCTTGTTCTTAATGTACTGAAAGTATCAAAGGCTAGAGGTTTTATAAAAATGTTTATGCAAGTTGATTTTCTATTGAAACATGATTAAGTTCAACTTCCCCTTTGGATACATGATCCCTTATAAAATGATGTCTGATGTCTATATGTTTGGTCCTTGAATGTTAAATAGGATTTTTAGAGATACAAATGGCACTAGTGTTATCACAATAAATGGGAATTGTGCCTATTATTAATCCTAAATCAATCAACTATTATTTCATCCAAAGTACTTAATGCCACACAGCTTCCTAATGCAATGTATTCAGCTTCAGCAGTAGATAGGGCTATTGAATTCTATTTTCTACTGGACCCAGAGACTAATGAATTTCCAATTAATTGACATGTTTTAGAAGTACTCATTTATCAACCCTACAACATGAAAAGTCTAAATCTGAATATCTAATTATTTCAAATGAAGAGCTAAACTTAGGATACCAAATCCCTAAGTTTTGAGTTCCCAAGAGATACCTTAAAATCCTTTTTTACTACTATCAAATGTGATTCTTTTAGATCTGATTGAAATCTAGCACCTAAATAAACACTAAATATAATATCGAGTTAGCTAGTTGTCAAGTAGAGCAAAGATCCTAATTATTCCCCTAAATTTCTTTTGATCAATAGATTTTCCCTTAGGCTCCTTATCCAACTGAACTGAGGAACTCATAGGTGTACTAACAAGTTTAGCATTGTCCATTTCATACTTTTTGATGATGTCCTTAACATATTTTGACTAAACTAAAAAATGTACTCTCCTCATTTTGCTTAATGCTAAAGCCTAAAAAGTAATTCAAATATCTCATTAGACTTATCTCAAATTCTCTACTCATTATTTTAGAAAAATCATCACAAAGGTGTCTGTTTATAGATCCAAAGATGATATCATCAACATAAATCTGTACAATGAGTATATCTTCTCCTAAGTTTCTTCAAAAAGAGAGATGTGCCCACACTTCTTTTTTCAAAAGATCTCTCAAGTAAGAAGGTGCTCAACCTCTCATACTAAGCCCTAGGTCTCTGTTTCAATCCGTATAAGGCCTTTTTCAATTTAAAAATATGATTTGGATGTTTAGAATTTTCAAAGCCTGGAGAAGTTGTTCCACATAAGCATCCTCTTGAATTCACCCCATTTAAAAAGGCATTTTTAACATCCATTTGATACAATTTAAATTCTCTAAAATAGGCAAAGCTAATAAAATCCTAATTGCTTCAAGTCTAACTACAGGGAAAAAAGTCTCATCAAAATCATTCCCTTCAATTTGATTATACCCCTTAGCCACCAATCTAGCCTTATTTCTAATGACTACTCTTGAGTCATTCATTTTGTTCTTGAATACCCATTTAGTTCTAACTACACTTTGATCCTTTGGCCTTACAGTTAATTCCCAATTTTCATTTCTTACAAATTGATTTAATTCTTCTTGCATAGCCAATATCCAAAATTCATTCAAAAGTGCTTGCTCAATATTTATGGGTTCTATCATTAAAATAAAGATTGAATGATTGACTTCTTTATTTAGTCCATGTCTAGTCCTAACACCCTCACTAGATTCACCTATAATCAATTCCTTTTGGTAGTTTTTAGAAAATCTAAAATCTCTAGGCATTGGGTTATCTTTCTCCAAATTTTCATCCAAATTTATTTTCTCAATCTTTTGGGAGTTAATCTTTATCTCATCCTCTTCAACAATTGACTCTTTCAAAATTTTAGATTCATCAAATACAACAAGTGTGGTCTCTTTCAATTACTAAAGTTCTTTTATTGAATACTTTATAAGATTTTCCAACATTTGAATATCCTATAAAAATTTCTTCATCTTATTTTGAATCAAATTTTCTAAGGCATATTTTCCATTATTATGTATGAACACCTTACATCCAAAGACAATCAAATGTGACAAATTAGGTGTTCTTCCCTTTAGTAACTCATAGAGTGTTTAATTCAAGTTAGAACTAACATTCACCCTATTCAAAACATAACATACCGTGCTAACTGCCTCAGCCTAAAAATATTTAGGAAGTGAATATTCTGCCAACATGGCTCAAGCAGCTTCTATTAATATCTATGTTTTTTTCTTTCGACTACCCCATTCTGCTAAGGGGTTCTAGGTGCAGATAAGTTGTGATCAATCCCTTTCTACTTATAAAATTTTTCATTTTCAAATTCTCCTCCATGATCACTTTGAATTGTCAAAATCTCACATCCTAGTTTCCTCTAAATCTAAGTCAAAAAATCTCTAAACTCCTCAAATGATTCACTTTTATGATATAAAAATCTAACCCATATGAATCTAGAGTAATCATCCACAATCATAAATTCGTATACCTTCCCTCCTAGACTTACAGTTCTAACTCATCCAAAAAGATCCATATGTAAAATCTCTAATGATTTACTAGTTCTAAGATCTTTATTGGACTAAAAAGATGACTTCACCTATTTTTCTAATTGACAAGCATCATAAAGGTGGTCATTAGTAAAGTCTAGTTTTGATATACCTCTTACTAAGTTCTTTTAGGTAATTCTTCTAAGTTTTTTCATGCTATAGTGATAAAGTCTCCTATGCCAAAGCCATGACTCATCACAAATAGTTTTTAAACAAAAACCAATAGGAGTTTTGATATAATTCAAGTCTAGCAAATTTACATTTTTTACCCGTATACCATGCAAAATATCATTATCATTTAGACTTAATATGTAGCTAGTATGAAAAAATTTAACACAATATCCTTTATCACATAGCTGACTGATAATTAACAGATTATGCTTTAAGCCTTCTACAAGTAGTAGATTCTCAATAAAAAAGTTTTTAAGATTTCCAATCATACCTGATCCTACCATCTTCTTTATAGTGTTATCTCCAAGTGTAACCCTGCCTCCACTTCTAACTTCCAGCGATATAAATTTGCAGCATCTCTAGTCATATGCTTTGATGAACCGCTGTCTAGGTACCGTATGCTCTCATGAGGCCTTGTGTAAGAGATCATGCAAAATCATCAAACGTTAGACCTGGGAACCCAAACAAGTCTGGGTTCACCTTTTTGCCAATTATAAATAGATGTGTGTATAATATATCTAGGTTTATGCATCTTAGGTTTCTACACTAAATGAGTTTTTCTTTCTAATATTTACAGGTGTGTGCTATATGTCCAAATAATCCACAATTATAACATTTGACTCCCTTAAATGGATTTCTTAGTCTTTTATAATTCTTCTCCCTATTCATGGATTGTATAAATTTTGAATACAAAATAGGATTCGTGAAATCTTCAAGTCTTAGGCGTGGCTTTGAGCTTTGGGCAGTCTGACTTAATGTGTCCTAGTTTTCTACACTCATAGCAAATTACATCATTAGAAACCTTGACATTCCTATTGAACTTACCTCAATTCTATTACTGACGTCTCTTTTGCATCCTTTTCAAAAAGCTTCTGAACTGTCTAGTCATCAAAGCAAAGTCATATTCATCCTCATATTTTTATTAGATCACTCTCTTACTCCACCTTTAGTGCAATATTCTTCTCCTTTCGTGGTTCTCTTCCATCAATCTTTTATTGACTCACTCCTTGCTCATAAGCAATTAGTGATCCAATAAGATTATTAATAGAGAAAATATTTAAATCTTTAGACTCTATAATCATAGTTATTTTAGCATCATAAGTAGTAGGTAAACAATGAAGTATTTTACTAACCATTTTAATATTCATTAGTTCCCTACCCAATACATGTAAAGAGGTAACTATTTGTGTGAATCTTGTGAATATGTCAGAAATAGATTCATTGGGTTTCATGCGAAACAGTTCATAGTCATGCAACAAGATATTAAGTATGAATTATTTACTTCATTAGTCCCCTCATAAGTTAAACAAAGTCTATCTCATATGTCATTTCCACTTTTGCAAGTGAAAGCTTACATGTAATCTTCATATTTAAAAGCATAAAAGAAACTATTCAAGCATTTAGCGTTAAGTTGTGCTAAGTCACGTTCTTCCATTATCCAGTCCACAAAGGGTGTTTCAACTCTAACTCTGTCAACAAATCTAGTTGGTTTTATATACCCTTCCTGAATTAAGATCCACATATAGTAATCTAGTGACTGTAAAAATACAGACATGCGTGTTTTCAAAAAATCAAAAGAAATATTATCGAACAAGGGAGGTCTAGTTATAGAGTAACCTTCAGGTGTGTTTTGGTTTCCAAATATAGCCATGGTCATTAAATAAAAAGTAGTCTAAACTTATGATTTTGAAACTAAGTTCTGATACCACTTGTTGAATCTTATTAATTATAAATTAGGTTGTTAGACCTAAGCTTATATCCCAACGGCTAACCAAGAGGGGGGTGAATTGGTAATTTAAAAAAAAATCTTCTTTTAAATCGATTAAATTTTTACTGAAATTTTAAAATGATTTTTCAACTACATATAAAAAAAATAGAAAATAAAAAGCAGTGAAAAATAAAAAAGAACACAAGATTTATAGTGGTTTGATCAAACACGACCTACATCTACTCTCTGAAGTCTCCCACTTCAGGTATTGCACTATTACCACAAGTGTCTCTCCTTTTGCCCCCACAGCAAGGCGGAGAAGCCTTCATTAAAACTCTCTTCCACCACTATCCGGTGCGGTGGAGAACCTTCATCCTTTTACACCCTCCAAGTGTCAGCAGAGAATCGTCGGCTGTTCACACACTGCAAATGTAGGTAAAAAATCTTTGTCCTTTTACACTCTCCAAGTGTAGGTAGAGAACCTTTGGCTGTTTACACTTCTCGAATGTCGGCAGAGAACCGAATCTTCTTAAAAGATCTTCTCACAAGAAATCTGAAAGGATAATATAAAAGAGTGAATTAATCACAAATTATAAATGGAAATCCTTACCTTTGAGTAACCAAGTGAACCCTTCATGCTTCAGTAGTAAGAACTCTCCTTCAAACACTCTCTCTCACTCTCTCCTTCAATCTCCCTTTAGTATGCACGAAGACCAAAAGATAAAAAGATTGTATGACAGTCTTAAGTGGACCTTTTATAAGAAAGACACAAAAAACTATCAAAAAATTATAAATTTTCAAATCAGTGCATTATTGATCGTCCCGTATGATCCTATTTTGTACAGACGAATAGTGTAAAAACTATTGTATATGAACTGGTATGATTCCCCTTTGTACCCGATCATCGTCTCGTACGAACATTGACTGTCCGGTATGAACAGTTATTTACAAAGTTTGTTGCTACAAAAAATAGGATGACTCTTAAGTTTACAGAACATAGAAGATTGTCCTGGGATGAACCATAATAATCGTCTGGATGAATAGTTCATTTTGACAAATCCAGAGCCCATCGTCCTGAGACGAACTATAATTATCATCTAGACGAACCCATCCAGAGCCCATCATCCTGGGATGTATGATAAATATCATTTAAATGAACCCATACAGAGCCCATCATCCTGGAACGAGTGATAAATATCATATGGATGAATAGTTCATTTTTGTAAAAATATAGGGCTTTGTCCTAGGACGAACCATAAATGTTGTCCGGATGAACGCAACCAGAGAGTATCATCCTAGAACAAATGCTAATTATCATTTGAGCAAATGCGTCAAGAGCCCATCGTCCTGGGACGAACGATGAATATCGTCTGGATGAATAGTACTTAGAAAAAAATTGTCCTCCTTGTTCATTCTTTTGCTCATTCGGGAGTTTTAACTGATCAGATCGTCTCATACGAATGAGGTTCGTACTGTATGATCAGTTTAAAATATATGAATTTTAACTCTCTCTCTCTCTCTCTCTCTCTCAGTGTGTGTGTGTGTGTGTGTGTGTGTGTGTGTGTGTGTGTGTGTGTGTGTTAGGTTATTCAATTATAATCACACTCTCTCATACTCAAATAAAGAGAAAAAATTATAGACTCCAAAATTATAAAACATTATAACATATCTTAATTTGAAGTCTTCAACAATCTGGAGTATGATTTCCCTAAAATGTTAGTACATACAAGAGCCGAAAATAATTATTCCAAAATATGTAAGGAGAAATTAATGATCAAAACAATAATATTTGATATCATCAAAACATATAAGTTACAAGATTGTAAAACATGCAAAGCTAAGTAGCAACTCTCTCAACAAGGAGAATCTAATGTTCGTTGGGACAAAAAGGAACCCGTTCTTTTCATACTTTGGATGCCATCTGTATGTATGTAACTTTGTATAGTATGAATAATTTTAAAAAAACTTAAAAATTGTTGGGATGAATAGGGACGTATTTATTTTGTTCTTTGGACATCATCTGTACGAAGAAGGATTCGTATAGTACGATCAGTACTTAAAAAAAATCTTCTCTCGTTCATTTTACTGCTCGTAAGAGAGAATAACTGAATAAATTGTCATGTACGAAATGAATTTGTACAGCACGACTAGTTTTAAAAAATTATACATTTTAATCACTCCCCCAATGTGTATATGTATCATTACTCAATTACATACTCTAATTATAAAGAATCCTAATCTATCTAAAATGAAGTCTTCAACAATCTAGAGTATGATTTCCCTCAAATGTTAGTACACACAAACAATAAAAGCAATATATCCAAAAAATGTTAGGAGAAACTATAATTAAAACAATAATATTTAAAATCTTCAAAAACACACATGTTGCAATAATCTCAACAATTGAAAGACTAAGTTGCAATAATCTCAATAATCTCCCCTTTTTGATGATGAAAAAATAATTATTGTTTGAGTTAACATTTATATCTTAAATTTCTCCTTAGCTCATCCTAAAACAATGAACATTTGAATATAGGGATATTCCATAAATAACAAACAAAATTTAAAAAAAAAACACAAATAATAAAATACAAAAAATAAACACAAATAATAAAATTAAAAAAATGAAAACATGAATAATCTAAAACACAAGCACACTAAAAACACAAACACAAACAACAAAGACAAAAATAATATTATTACTCCCCCTTTTAGTAACAATAAAAAATAAGGAAGAAATTTGAAATTAAAGATGTCAAACGAGAAACCATAAAAATTGATCTCGAAAGTGATTGTAATATAGTTACAATAACAAGGTAAATTACATAATATGAAAAGAAAGATTCAAAAATTTTAAATTAAAAAATAACTTAGCTAAAAAAAATTAATCAAGATCATGATGCATTCTAGATAATTAGATAAGGATGATTATTACAAAAGTAATGAAATGAAGATTAGTTAATTTCAATTTTCAATATAGAATATAATTGAAATTTAGATTAATTTGAATTCAAGATTAAACGATAGAAGAAAGAACATAAAAAATTCAATTGGTGACATTGCGTATCTTTTTAAATATTTGGCACACTTTGTGCATCTTTTTCTATTTGGGCTAATTTTGTGCCTCTTTTTATTTTGTGAACCATTGCACATTCTTTCTTTTTTGTACACATTATACATTTCTTTTTCACATACCCCTTTTTTATTTGGTCTTTCCAAAATTAATAATCTAAAATCAAACTTCTCTAATAACAAAAATAATTATATTAAAAAAGAAGTAAAAAAATTAATAACCATCAAAATTGCAATAAAATAATTAAATTATGTTTGCCTAAAAAGAACATTAAATTGAAATGCTTAACTTAACTGAGTTATAAGTTAATTTAATTTTTTTAAAAAAATTTGATTTTATATTGAAATTAATTATGTAATGTAAGTTAATTTATAACACATTTTTAGATCAATTAAAAGTGGTTTTTTATATAAACATACTCTCACTTCAAAAATAAGAACAAAAACAAATTGACAAACATGAAAACTTTTATTGATATCAAATAAAATATTGGATACAATAAGTGCATTGATATAAATAAGATTACATTCAAACATCAAAACCTAACACATCAAATCTAAAAAACAAGCACTACAAGAAAGAAAGAAAAATACATCATCACATCACATGTAAAGGACTAGCATAAGCAATGACAAAGAAGTATATCTAAAAGTCAGAGGGGCCCTTGTCTAGAGGTGGAGGCTGGTTGAACACTAAAAAATAGCTATTTATTATAGATAAGTTGGTATTAATCATGTTAAACTGACCAAAGATCCACCCCATGTCCTCTTGGTACCTTGCATCCTAATGGTTTAAACATGCCTCAATTTTATCAAAACATTGATCAAAGTGAGTTTCTATATGATCAAAATGATTGACTAACTCCTAAAAGTATTGTTGATCAGGTCCAGGTTTAGGTGTAGTAGCTCCCCCTTCTTCTTCAGAATCTCCACTAGAACTCTGGTCTCTTCCAAACGAAGATCGAAAGAGTATCGGTAAATTAAATTGGGAGTTTAGTTGGAGTATCAGGGTGAATAATTTGGTACTTCTTGTCTAAAATGTATGTTACTAAGTGTCCTATAACTATAGTCATCTTCCTCTTGTGATGTGGAAGCCCAATTTAAAAAAGATTATTAATGTAATCTAGGATGAGTTGGGCCTCATCAATAGGTTGTCCAATCATGAGAAAATATTTAATAATTGATAGAAGATTAGTCATATTTATGTGATCACCAGCTTTAGGAATGATTGAAGTTCTTAAGACATGCTGGATGATCCTGGCATTTTAGTTCAAAGTGTAGACTCTTACTAAGTAACCTGCTTGAGTTACTCCTTTAAGAGTTTTTTTGATCTCATACCATTCATAATCTAATTTAGAGGTTAAGGTGTGGGCTCTAGTGCCGTGAGTCCTTAAGTGAAGAAAAGTTCCTAAATCTTTCTTTGTAATTTCCACACGATATTTTTTGACAAAAGAGGTTATCCTAGCTCCATCCTCACCAAACATCATGTTTGCTAGAAAGTAGCGAAAGGTCTCCTTGTGTTAGGCATAGATCAAGGTTAAAATAAAGGAGAACTAAGTTGAAGCAAAAAGAGGCATTACAGAAAAATGTTCTTCATCTTGGATGAGGAGTCTAGAAGGAGTGATTTTGGCAGTTATATACCTATATAAAGCATCCTCATTATCCCTTGACCAAAAATTATCATCACCACCTCTAGATGATGTTCCCTTAGTAACTTGAGAGCGCTTTCTAGAGCTTGTCATTCCTAGGTCGAAGCCTCTAGAAAGATTCAAGAAGGGTTTGTAAGTGAATGAAAATGATTTTAATATTCCTTCTATTTAAAGAAAAATGTATACATATGTGTTTTCCAAAAATCAAAAAGGATATTATCAAATAACGAAGGTCTAGTGTAAATACCCTTCAGGTATGTTACAATTTTCAAAAGTAGACCTTATCATTTTCAAAAAGTAGTCTAAACTTATAATTTTGAAATCTGCCTCTAATACCACATGAAAAGTTTGTATAGTTTGTTAAACCTATGCAATTATCCCAAGGCTAATCAAGAGGGGGTGAATTGATAATTTAAAAAATTTCTTTGACTTTTAATAGAAAACTGATTTTTGTATTTTTTTTGCAAAAGTAAATTTTGAACTACAAATACTAAAGTGCAGAAAAATAAAAATGAATAAAAAAATTTATAGTGGTTATGTCCAACAAGACCTACGTCCACTCCCTGAAGACTCCCTCTTCAGGTATTGCACTATTACAAAAAGTGACTCTCATTTCGCCCCCACAGCAAGGCGGAGAAGCCATTACAATTTTCCACTCTTCCACCTATCCCTGGTGTGGCAGAGTACTGTCATACTTTCACACCTTCCAAGTGTTGGTAGAGTACCATTGTCTATTTACACACTTCAAGTGTCGGCAGAGTACTGTCGTATGTTCACACCCTCCAAGTGTCGGTAGAGTACCGTCATTTATTCACACCCTCCAAGTGTCAGCAGAGTACTATCATTTATTCACACCCTCCAAGTGTCGGTAGAATACTGTATATTCTTTAAAGATATTCTCTCGAGCAACTAGAAAGAAAAAAGGAAGAGTAATAACCAAAAACCAAAATAAATTATTACATTTGAGTAACCTAGTGATTCCTTCACACTCAACTTGCAATAACTCTCTCTCAAACACTCTCCCAAAAACACTCTTTAACTTGCTCTAAAAGAAATCACAAAGAACAACATTTTGAGTCAATTTCTAAGGGCCATTTATATGAAAGACACGAAAAATCATTCAAAAAACAAAAA
This sequence comes from Dendrobium huoshanense, assembly GCA_016618105.1. Lineage (NCBI taxonomy): Eukaryota > Viridiplantae > Streptophyta > Magnoliopsida > Asparagales > Orchidaceae > Dendrobium > Dendrobium huoshanense. The sequence continues at coordinate 12,600,987 of CM028346.1, forward strand.
TTTTCTATTTTGAGCATTTACGATCGTACAATACGATCATATTTCATACATATGAATAATTCAAAAACTATTGCATATGAACATATATTAAATATTTTCATATACGATGATTGTCCAAATGGTTAAGAAAATTTTCAACATCATCGGGACAAAAAGGTATCCCACATTTTTGTACATTGAACATCATCTGTACGAACCATGTATCATACAGTATGATCAGTTTAGGAAATTTTGATTTTTGTTAGGACAAAAAGAAACCTATTCTTTTTGCACTATAGACGTCATTTGTACGAAGGTCACTTCGTACAGTACAAACCGTTCAGGAAAATCTAATATTCGTCAGGATAAAAAGGAACCCATTCTTTTTGTACTCTAAATATCGTCTATATGAATATAACTTTGTATAGTACGAATAATTTTAGAAAAACTTAGAAATCATTGGGATAAACAGGGACGTTTTTATTTGGTACTATGGATATTATCTGTATGAATAAGAATTTGTATAATACGATCAATACTTAGAAAATTTTTCTTCTCTCATTTATTTTACGGCTCGTAGGAGAGAATAACAGAATAAATCATCTCGTACAAAATAAATTCATATAGTATGATTAATTTAAAAAACATTACACATTTTAATCACTCCCCTAGTGTGTGTGTGTTTGTGCAAAATTACTCAATAAAATAAAATATATATACTCCAATTACAATGAACCCTAATCTATCTAAACTGAAGTCTTCTTCAATCTTGAGTATGATTTTCTTGAAATGTTAGTATACACAAACAACAAAAGCAATATATCTAAAATATGTTAGGAGAAATTATAATTAAAATAATAATATTTGAAATCATAAAAAATACACATGTTGCAATAATCTCAATAATTGAAAAAGTAAGTTGTAACAATCTCAACTCCTTCTATATCAAGTCATTTTTGATACGGTTCATTCTCGTAGGTAATGAGTGATCCAAGTAAATTATCAATAGAATAAACATTCAAATCCTTGGATTTAGTAATGGTATTAATTTTTGCATCGTAAGAAGAAGGTAAACAATGAAGAATCTTATTTTCTTTTTCAAAATTTGATAGTTCCTTACCTAAAGCATGCAGAGATGTAACGATTTGTGTAAACCTTGTATACATTTCAGATATTGATCCACTAGGTTTTAAGCAAAAGTGTTCATATTAATACAGTAGAAAATTTAACCTAGATTGGTTCATTTCGCTTGTTCCTTCATAAGTAATGCATAATCTTTCCCAATTTTTGTTGTCAGATGTACAAGAAGATACACCATTGTAATCTTAAGATTTCAAAGCACAAAAGAATCAGTTTAGGAATTTAGCATTCAGTTGGGCTAAATCTTTATCTTTTGTAATCCATTCAGAGAAAGGGATTTCAGTTTTAACATCATTTACTAATTGAAAAAGGTGTGGAATAACCATCCCTAATAAGCATCCACACATGATAATCAATTGATAGTAAAAAGATAGACATGTGAGTTTTCTAAAAATCAAAATGTATATTTTAAAATAGAGGTGGTTGAGTAATTGAATATCCTTCTGATGTATTGCGATTACCAAAGTTAACCATAAATCAAAATTCAAAAGTTTTCTAAAACCTGATTTTATGAATCTGATTATGATACCACTTGAAAGTTTAAGGGTGGTTAAATTCTAAAGAACTAGTCCTGAGGCTAATCAAGAGGGGGTGAATTGATAGTTTAACAAATTTTTTAATCAAATAAGAATTTTAAACCTCTTGATGCAAAAATAGAACTAATTTTATAATAGTAAAAAAATAAATATTTCAACCATAGATCAAATCATAAAAAGTGCAAAATTAAAATAAAGAAAGAACACACCAAAATTTATAGTGGTTCGATCAGCATGACCTATATCCACTCCTTAGAGAATCCCTCTCTAAGTATTGCACTAAATATAAGCGATTCTTCTTTTGCTCCCATAACAAGGCGGAGAAGCCTATACAAAAGCTATTTTACCTCCCTAGTACGGCAGAGAACCATGACTCTTTTATAAGAAAAGAATCTTAACTCTATTTTTGCCCTCCTAGTGATGATCATAGAATCATAAATCTATTTTCACCCTCCAAGTGATGGTAAGAGAACCACGATCTTTACTGAAGAACTTCTTCTCTAGAGCCACAAAGATTCTAGGTACATTCTTGTAAGTATTAGGCAAGATTCTTACTTGGAGCAACCTTATGAATCCCCTTATAACTTCTCCCTCATAAAATCTCCCTCTCTTCTCTCATCAAGATATCCTTCATTTCTCTCTCAACCTCCCTCTCAAGAACACTAAGTAGCCAAAGATATCTAACAAGAGTATTAGAGATCCTTAAATAGAGGGCTTAAGAAAACCCTAATTTTCAAGCCATCCATTTGCTATTCTTACGATATGATAGACATATTGTATGGTACGATCAGTTTAATTAAGAATCATCTAGCAAGATCATTCTGATGAACTATACAAATTCTGTAATACATCGCATTGTACAATCTAAAATCATATTGTACGATAAAAAATTGTACGGTATGATATGTATAAAATCCTTTTGTTCATTTGGGATGATCCTTGGGATAACCAACTTTGTACACGGGTGATCGTCCATTACTATGGAGATCATACGGTACGATTAGTACAAAAACATGAATTTCATTTGGTACACTCCGAGGGATGACCGATTTTGTACATGAGTAATCATATAGTATGAACTAGTTTGTACAGTATGATCAATCACAATAATTATCTATGATTAGATTGCCTGATATTATGTGATTAATTAAGAAAGATATTAATTAGGGTGTATAATATGATCCGGATCGTAATGTACAATCAATATAGAATTAGTATCTTCCTTCACGTTGGTCGCTAGGGTTTGACAGAGCACAATATATCATATGGTACGAGATTAAAGTGTATATTACGACATACATATCGTACAATACGAAGAAAAATCGGACATGAATTACTCAAAAAATAGACACTCTCAAAAAAAAATTTCTATCTCCCCCTGTATGTGTGCAAGGTTGCTTCGTAATGATATCTACCCAAATACAAGACATGACTCTAGAAAGAAAAAAGTTGTGTTTAAATTGAAAATAACAGACCCAGTCTTAAACTGTTCAAAATTACAAGTGAGAGACGGACTGAACTCCTGAAATGTTAGTAAACAAAATAAAACACACTCACAGAAATAATAGAATGCGGTATCAAACACAATAATATTTTTTGTCATCAAAACACAAGCACAATGCTTAGATCAGATCTGCAACATATTCAATCTCTTGTATCTTTTTCATATGAATAAAATGAATATGAGTTTACTTTCTGTGTTATCCATGTTTGACTAAATCTCTAAGTTTTAAGCTAATGATACAAACATATAGTAAGTACTAGTGTAAACTATTGTGCTTCAAATTCTTTCATAGGTATTTTTAATATTAATTGTTCTTTATTTAATGCATATTATGACCATCTATGTAGTTATTATCTGGTGTGATATATAGCCTTAATGGAGGTGTATTGGAACAAATAACAATATAGAAATTGAATATTGACATGTCTAGACATAGGATATTAAACCTTCTAGGCTTTATATAGATAATAAAATTATATGAAGGCCTTAAAACCTCTCTTTTCACTCCTACAAGTTGGACAGAGATTTCAGGATGCATATGCTTTGATCCATATCTAAAATTAAGAGTCTCCTTAAGAAAACTATGTTGTCTTGCATTCATTATTCCAAAATATTTTTTTTCCATTAGTATACAATTTTCTTGCAATGCTCTATTAAATGGCAAAAACTAAAAAATGTTCATTTTACATTTAGTGGGATAAATTGTACATTTAGATTAAATAGTAGTAATCTAATTGCAATTAAGCAGAATACTTTCTTGTGGGATCGACACTCTTCTCTATCACTTTATTACTTGATTTGACACATATACTTATATATTTAGTGGGCTTTCATAAATTTTATATCAAAGAAAATCTAAGCATATATCCACATCAAATCAAAGTAAGCACAAAACCACATCCGTGACTTGAATAAGTGACCTTACAAAAACAATACTCTCCTTCATTATCATTTTATATACTTTATGAGTGATTATTGATGTTTCCTTAAGTGAATTATGAACAAAAATAATATCTATATTGAAAAAGAGGGGTCATTTCTTTAGGAAATACTTAGCTTTATTTATTTATAAGATTATTTCATCAAATTTTTTTAAAAAATTGAAATGTATAATAAAACCAGAGCTTTCATTTATTTATTTTAATTAAAATTTTAATAATTTGATCGTCGAATAAAGAAGTACATGAATTCATTAATTTTTTATGATGAATATTAAATTTATTAATAAATAGTAAATGGATGGCCTATGTATTTCTTCAGAAAATAGTTATGTAAGAGGTTTAAAGTCTACCAATTTTTAAAAGTATATTAATACTAGTTAGTGAAGTGAAGAATATTTCTTAAAAAACAAAAAAAATGTATTAGTTTCTTCTAATAAGAAATGACTATTATACAAAAATAATTGTGAACTAAATCATCTAATTGTTATGAAAAAAAAAAATCATGCTTCAACATGACATATAACTCCTCTAAAATTATAAATTCAAACCACATACATTTTATATACTACATATTTCAAAGTAATTATGTAGGGGTTGTTTGGTTGGTAGAAAGAGAAATGGAGTGCAAAAGAAATATATTGATTTTTTACTTTTTGATGTTTGATTGGACATAATGTAAATTAAAGTAAAATTCTATTATATTAGAAACTCCCCGCTATAGCTCATTTCATGCCCAAACAAAATCCCCTCAAATAGAGCGAAAAAGGAATTTACGTGGGCGCTAGAGAAGCCTGCGGTAACCCTTGTTCATTTCTTCCTCCATTTGTCGTGGTAACCCTTTTTCTTTTCTTTGTTGATATTCGACTTCACCTGCTTCGTGTGAGGTAGACTTTTGAATGAATTGCTAAATTGCTCCTTCATCTCCGTCGATGAAGTGCTGTCCCTGTCGGATCTTCTTTCCATCACCTCTTTGTGTGAAAATGAAATTGGAATGGAAGCTCATGTTTCCCTACTTCAATGCTTCAGCTCCCATCGGATGTAATCTGGGTGTCGAGGATTAAAATTGGAGTAGTTCGAGAGATGATATAGATACCAAGGAATATGATTATGATGAAGATGGAACCATGACAGAACATACAGCTTGTGAAGATCAGAAATTTGATGGTTCATCCATGGTTTGCCAAGTTTTGGAGCAGGGAAGTCACGAAAGGGTTTGGGACACCAACCCGATAGTCCCGTGTGTGGACGTTGAACTTCTTGTGGATGTTTGTGCTCATGAGCAGCGCTACAAGTTTGTGGAAATTCCGAATTCAGCCACCCCAAAGAGCAAAGCTTCAAGTTCATGCTCTCTAGGATCTTATGGAAATTCCCAAATGGTGCAAAATTTAGATTTTTTTTTTCGATTTTATTGTAATTTTTTTTAAATTTGTCATCAAGTTCATATTTTTTTTCAATTTTATAATAAATTTTTAAAATACACTACTTTTACTTTACTCTACATTTACCTTATTAAATAAGAAAAAATATCTTCATACATTTACTTTACATACAACAAAATAGACCCAAAGTATTCTAAATTCAATATTTATTTTATACTGCATTTACTTTACGTTGCTTTCTTCTTTTAAGACAACCAAACAACCCCATAGGTTTTTAATCATTGCCATTAGGAAAAACTGCTCAAAATTTCTATTTCATGGTGATGTTAATGCTAAGAAATTGCATATCATAGGTTGAAAAAATGTTTGCAAAACTAAATGATTTACTCTAATGTTAGCTCTTCTTGACACTCGGTTTTAGTGAAAGGGGCTATATCTTGTGGTAATTGGTCTTTGCCTGATTTTATTAATCATATGATTTCTTTAAATATTGGTAATATTCTTATTCATATTTCTTCTAGCTCTTGTATTGCCTGGAATGGAGATCTGATACCTAAATTTAAAAGATTTCAAACTGATTTTTATAATGGATTTATTAGATTTGGTTGGTGTTCTTATGTTTAGCATAAGAAATTTGCATTGTGGTATTCTTGCTTTGCCTGGATGACTATTTTAAAGGGGTTAAAACTTCAAATATTTTGCATAATAGGAATATTAATGGTTCTTTAGGATGTATTTTCATGATTATCCCGTGGAATCTCATAATCATGTATTTTTTTAGTATGATTTTTCTTTTTCTTATTCTATCTAAGGTGATTCCCTGCATTTGACATTTTATTATTAAACATACTCTTTTACAATGCTTATATTTTATTTCTGATCTAAAGGTTCCTAAGGATGCTAAAAATATGTATTTCATGACTGTATGTTGCTCGATTTATTTTTTATGGAGCGAAAGTAATTTTTGGAAGTTTGAGGGTTTTTGCAATAGTTTGAATATTATTTACAGTCATATTTTCAGGCTATTTTTGCTAAGATTTCATCTTGGAAATCATTTTTTTAAGGGGTTTTCTGGTTTCTATAGGTATTGGGGTGGAGTTGTGTTGATATTTGCTGCTGGAGTTTTTTATCTTATAGTTGATATCGTTGTTTTTCTCATGCAACCGAAGTCTGGTTTTTTTGTTCTCATGTTGGTTTTTTATTGGATTGGACAGCCAGTTTTGGACTTGGATGACCTAATTTTTAAAATGTTTGGGCTCCTTAATTCAAATTTTAGATATGGTGGTTGATCGTGCTTGGAGTTCAGATTTGCTAGTGCTTTTGATTTTTGGGCTGATGCTCTTCGTGGGAGTAGTGTTCTGCTTTCCTATTAGGCAGTTATTCTGTAGTGTAGATTATTTTTTTCATTTTTTATTTTATTTTTGGGAACCGGGTATCCACCGCTGCCATTCCCGAAAGGGCACTTGACTGCGTGACTAATCCTCGACTGACCTAGAAGAGCCACCCACCCCAAAAATCTTCTAGCCCGCACTTGATTGGACTCCACTTAAATGGCACTGCCACTTGGGCAAATTATTGGGTCAGGTGACCGAACGCATCTCTCCGTTCGGTCGCCAATAGAAATGCGCCATCTGTCAGTCATTTTTTTAATTAATATTAACGCTTTATGTCTTGTCAGAGTTAGCGACCCGACCCGATAACACTATTCATTTGAATTCCGGAAAAGAAAGAATGGAAACGCCGCGTATTTTATTTTCAATCGACATTTTCACCCGCATTCCAGCTCTGGTATTCCTCCATTACCTTCGGTTCTGCATTTGCTTATTCCTTCCGGAGGTAGACGACGATACTGTACAAGATCATCAATTAGGAAGAGGTATGGTTGCGCCTAACTTGCGCTTTACTTGCGCTTTCGTTGCGTTAAAGTTATATTGCCGTTAAATTTTAGGGTTTGGTTTACTTATAATTTTACCAATGTTTGTTTAATGTAATATACTGTTTAAATATTTATTTTCTGATTTTTCACGCTTCTTCTCTTCGTAAATGGATGAAGCAAATAATACGAAAGGTTTACGCTATCTTCTAAGTTTTAGGGTTTAGTAATAAATGTAAAACTAGCATATATGTTCAATGTGGTTTTCAATTTTTGGGTTTTTTTTTTAATTTTAAACTTCTTTTAAGCTAATTAATTACGAAATGTATGGTTGCGCTATGGTTGCGCTATGGTTGCGCTATGGTTGCGCTATGGTTGCGCTATGGTTGCGCTATGGTTGCACTATGGTTGCGCTATTTTATGGTTTCGATATAGTTCTGATTTTTCTTTTTGTTATAGATGAGGACACCCTATCAAAGGCCAGTAACATCTAGATGTTATGTTACTTCTTTCCGCAAACATTGTGATGCTTTTGCCGAGATCATTGATGATGAAGTGGAGCAAACATTAAAGAATCTAAACATTCATCAATTTTTGATGTTCCCCGCAGTCCAGCAGTGTATACCTCTTCTTTTTGAGGTTCTCAAATTCTGGAGTCCTGCTGATGAGGGCTTCATCGTCCTCGATCATGTTCTAAAATTCACTACTGACGAGGTTGCTTTGTTGACATGTAATATTTTGAATATGGAATTTTTTATAGCTATTTGTTTCTTGAACTTTAACAACTGAAATTTTATGACAGGTATGCCAAACAGAGGCATTGATATCAAATGGAGGATTGATCCTCTAAATGGACCTCTGTCAACTGAAATTAAAACTGAAATGTCTAAATTAGACAGATTATCTGATAATGCAACAAAAATAAAGACCTTTATTATGTTTCTGTTATCTAACCTTTTCTTTCCACTAAATAGTCATAAAACCCCAAGAAGGCTCACAACTGTTGCAAATAATTTAAGTGAGTTCAGTTCCATTAACTGGGCTTCATGCTTAAGGAACTTCATGGTGTGGAGTTCAACACAATTTTTGAGAAGTTTCAACAACAAAAACCATTGGGTTACATCAATGGCTTTTTTCCTCTTCTACTGGTAAGATTCCACTCCTACTGGTTATTCTACATGTTTAATGTTTTTAAATGTTAACATTAAAATTTTTATTTTTGGCATTATACAGATTTGGTTTTTGGAACATTTTTCTTTGAATAAACCAACCGATTCAGAAATAAGACCACGTTTTCTTAGATGGCAGGGGTATACAGATTTATACTTTACTCAAGAGAATGCAGCCAAATTATTTAAATTTTTAAAGAAAAGTGAGGTAATTTTTTCTTTTACCTGATGCAAATTATGTTAAGATTGCGCTATAGGTTGCGCTATAGTTGCGCTATGGTTGCGCTATAGTTGCGCTATGGTTGCGCTATAGTTTCGCTATAGTTGCTCTATAGTTGCGCTATACTTGCGCTATAGTTGCGCTATGGTTGCGCTATGGTTTCGATAGGGTTGCGCTTTTATAAATTTTTCTTTTTTTTTTTTGCAGATTTTTATTTGTCTTGACAATGTGAACATAGAGGAGGCCGAAAAATACGGGGCTGACATTACTGCCATACAAAACTTGGAAACCCGTTCAGGTCATGAACCACAAAAATTGCATTCACCCCAGAAAATTAAGCCTTCCGCAAGAAAGAAAATTGTCACCACCCCACCTCCCTCCCCACCTCCCTCTCCTCCTCTCTCTCCCCCTGATTCTCATCATAATGAACCTCCACAAACTGAATCTCTGCCGCCAACTAAACCTTCTACCCGTCCACCTGTCGAAAAAATTTCAACCAGTCAACCTTTTGCTGAACAGCCACCCATTAGACGGGAAGATTTAGAGGCTGTTCAGAATAAATGTTTTGAAATTTTTGAGAAGATGTTGAACAAAATTCAAGATAATGTGGGAGCAAGATTGGATAGAGTTGAAGATATTTTGGAGAAACTGCAGGCTGATCAAGACTCACTGAAGTACAAATTCATTGAATTTCAAATGCAGTGTGATCACAATCCAGATAAGCCGCATGTATCTACATCTGCCTCCAGCTTCCAATCCGTGAACTTCCACAACATGTATCCTTCAGGACAGGCACCAATACAAGATCATCCTCCACCTCCACCAATGGCCAAAGAACTTCCACAACAACCAATACCAACACCTCCACCATTGGCCGAAGAAATTCTTCCACAACCACCAATACCTCCACCTCCACCTCCACCATTGGCCGAAGAAATTCTTCCACAATCACCAATACCCCCACAACAACCAATACCTCCACCTCCACCTCCACCTCAAAAGAGAAAAAGAGAAAATGATGAAAAAGAAGAGAGATCATCAAAACTAATCATACCATACGTAAAAAAGAATAAAGAGGTTATTTCTGTAGAAAATATAATAGTTGAGACAAGACCAGCATTGGAAAATATGGATTATCCAGGGAAGCAATTTCTAACAGAGGAAAAACAACGAATGATGGATGAATGTTTCAAGAAATTTAATACAAAGTAAGTTTACTTGCGCTATACTTGCGCTATACTTGCTCTATAGTTGCGCTATGGTTGCGCTATGGTTGCGCTATAGTTGCGCTATGGTTGCGCTATGGTTGCGCTATGGTTGCGCTATAGTTGCGCTATGGTTGCGCTATGGTTGCGCTATGGTTGCGCTATAGTTTTTTTAAGGTTGTGTTTTAACATTAAATTTTTCTTTGTTTTTGTAGGGAACACGTAATTTTTGAATCTGGAAATATCGAGATAAAAAGATCAGATATTGACATGTTGCTTACAAATGATTGGTTAGCAGATAACCATGTAGATGCTTTTGCTTTCTTTTTACTTGAGCAGAGTAGGTTAATGGCTGAGAAATTTCATCGTTACTTGTACATTTCTCCATTGTACAGGGTAAGTATAAATAATATTTTAATCCTTTTTTCACTTTTGTTTTTCCTTATTGAGCAGAGTAGGTTAATGGCTGAGAATTATTGCAGGTTTACAAATCATACAATCAGGATTATCAAATGTTTATCAATCATATTAATCCAGTTTCAATTCAAGAAAGCAGACTTATTGTTCAACCCATAATTAACGAGAAGCATTGGGTTCTTCTTGTTGGAAAATTGAAGGAGAAAGTCTGGAAAATGTATGATTCATTACCAAATCCTGAACACAAGAATATTTGTCATACAGTTGTAAGTTCAAATTCATATTTCAAGTTATATCCAGATTACTATGTTTATATACATACTATAAATTTTTATAATGTTTTATTCGTACAGATAAAGTATTTGCACGAGGACACCATAGGATGCTTTTCAAGCGATATTACGAAATGGAATGTCCAGGCGGTTCGTGGAATTCCAACACAATCAAACGACTACGATTGTGGAATGTTCGTTTGTAAATATATGGAAAAGGCCGTGCAAAGAAAAAAAACAGACTGGAATGCTCTTAAAGATTGGCAAAAGCATATGCCTAAATTTAGGGCAGAGTTAGCATATTTTCTTTTTCTACAAACAAAGAAGTAAACAATCTGTAACTTATTGTAAATATTGTCCATGATTTATAAATGTACATTTTATTATATTTTTATATACTTTTTGATGTGCATTTTATTATGTTTTTATATAGTTTTTGATTGTTGTATAAAATGTGCATATTCTGTTATATTCTGTTTATAAATGATGTGTAACTTCTAAAATGTGCATATTCTGTAAAGCGCAACAATAGCTAAACTATAGCGCAACTATAGCGCAACCATAGCGCAACTATAGCGCAACAATAGGGAAACTATAGCGCAACCATAGCGCAACCATAGCGCAACCATAGCGCAACTATAGCGCAACCATAGCGCAACCATAGCGCAACTATAACGCAACTATAGCGCAAGTATAGCGCAAGTATAGGGCAACCATATCGCAATTAGATATCAAACAAGTTAAGTTTTTCTATTTATCATCTTCATCCTAAAAATCAATAATTGAAATCAATAAATGAATTACATAAGTCCAAATTACATAAGTCCAAATAAATAATTGATATCATCTTCATATAGATATCAAACAACTATAGCGCATGATTTATAAAAAATTTTTTATTACAACCAATAAATGAAATCAATAAGTCCAAATAAATATTATTACATTGCAAATTCATTAAATACCAACTCCGAAGAAAGAAAATCCATCATCAACTTGATGTATTCAGCTCCAGGTTGGCATGATGGTATGCCGGTTATATATTCCTCACTGAAACATTCAGGCATGCTTGAAAAGTTCATCTGTGTTGAAGAAGGTTCCTCCAATGGATTATCCCCCACCAAAGGTTTCTTATCTATAAGAAACTAGAGTTTTAGTATTAGGATTAGGAATTAAATAGTTAACAAATTATTAAAAACTTACTTTTAGGCCGTTTCTTCTTCTCCCAATGGCTTTTCAGTCTTGCATTTGATATGCCTTTAGGTCTACGCTTTAGAGGATCTTTCAAATTTGCAGTTCCACCTTGGGAACTAGCAACATCCTTCTGATTTCTTTTCTTGCCACCAAGAATTAAGTATAATTTTTTATACATGTCTTGCAATGAGGAAAGAATAAACTCCTCTGCCTCTTCATTCCCTTGAGCTTCCGTGCTCATTTGATATGCAAACCTGCTCACCTGATTTCTGAATATGAATCCCCTACCACTTTGGAAATTATTACATCTTTGAGAATTAAGCAAGTAACCTGAATAAAAAACTTGTTGAGCCCTTGCTGACCAACGAAGTAATAAGTACTTCTCAGGGAATTTAGCCATATCCAACTATTTAAAAACCCTCAAACAATGAGAACACAACAATCACATGGTTTCATACTTCTTACAGCTGCATTGAATGTTACCTTCTGTTGCATCAAAGTGAACAACCCAAGGATGGTTTTGATTCTTTTTCTCTATGTAGTTGACTATATACTTTGAAGAATCAGTCGAGACAAAATCTATACTCATTTCTCCCACAGCCTTTATAAATTCTTCCTCAAAAATTGAATATATTCTTCTTGAGTAATATCTAGCAGCTTGTTTTAATATTGAGCTGTTCTTTATCACGGGAACAATTTCAGATTGACTGCATTTGTAATCCTCATCTTGCTCATTTCGCCACCAATTCATCAGTACCTTTTCCAAGCCAAGAAAACAATCAGTTAATGAACTTGTTGGCTTTGAAATGCCATGACACACATTATTAGTACACTCACTACGCTGCGTTGATAAAATGCCCATGCAAAAGGAATCCTTGTTGAAAGCAGTTGACCACTTTCTCCTTATCTTATAAAGATCCTGCAACCATTCATGGTTATGAAGATTCCCTTCCTTGATCATTTCATCCCACGCTTCCTCAAACGCTTCCGCAGAATCACACCACCTCATACATTTATGGAAGAGTCCTCTAACTTTATTATTGCTATTGTAGATGGAAACTTTTGATGGAACCTTTTTAAATATGTGCCATTGGCATAATCTATGACGAGTGTGAGGTAATGCAACTTCTATGGCCCTGGCCATAGCTTGGTCCTGATCAGTGAATATTGTTGTTGGATATTTATTACCCATTATTCGTACAAATACTTTAAACAACCATGTAAAACTTTCAATTGTTTCTTCTGACAAAAAAGCAACCCCAAACAAAATATTCTGCCAATGATTGTTAACACCAACAAATGGCGCACAAACAAAATTATACTTGTTCAGCCTGTAACTAGTATCAAAAATCAACACATCTCCAAAACATTCATAATCTATCCTGCTTCTGCCATCAACCCAGAAAAAATTTAACAATCTATCCTGATCATCATATTGAACATCCCATGCAAACATGTGGTCCTCAACTTGTCGATCTTTAAATAATTGAATCAAAGAATTAGTGTCACCAATTTCAATCCTTGCTCTTTTCTCCTTCTGAATCAAATTGTAGGCGTCCCTCTTAGAGAATCCGACATTCTCACATCCACCAACTTCCTGTGCAAGGTAGGCATATGCATCAATGGTTCTAATCCCTGCATTTGTCATCGATTTTAGCACGGCAGTTTTTTCCTCAATAACATTCCTACATGATCTTAAAAGGTGTCGGTCGGCTGGGCTAGCTAATTCATGGTTGTGGGATTCAATAAATCTTTTGACATGCCAGTAACCGTCTTCATCAGTGACAAACCTCACCATGGCTGGACAACCAGTTCTGACAACTGGTCTAATGAATCTCTTCCTCTTCCCTGAATTATGATCATCACTTTTTTTGAAACCAGCTTTTGAACAAACAAAGTCCTTCGATTTTATCTTCCTAGAATTTGGCCAAAAACTGTGATGATCCTTTCGGACACTAAAGCCATTATCGTGAGCATAAGTGCAAAAACATTCATATGCTTCTGTCTCATCTTTGTATACAGCCTGAAAGGGCAACTAAAGGGCAACTATAGCGCAACTATAGCGCAACTATAGCGCAACTATAGCGCAACCATAGAGCAACCATAGCGCAACTATAGCGCAACTATAGCACAACTATAGCGCATTCTTTTATTTATCATCTTCATCCTAAAAATCAATAATGAATGCTAAGCAACAACAACATTAGATTTTTTTATTTTTTTACTTTTTCGACAAAAGAAATTTATTCTGCTTAAAAATCGCAAATTCAAAAATCCTAAGAATAATGAGCTGAAACCTACGTCAACTTTCTGCTTAAGAAATTTATTCTGCTTACAAACAACTTTCTAACTCGTTTTTTCAAGATACTTACCGATATGTTGAAACCAGAGGAATTTCCGGCTAAGTTAGGTTCCGATTCCGATTCATGCACATGTTCCGATTCCGATTCATGCACCAGCCCTTCCGATTCATGCATCCTTTCCGATTCATGCACTCCCTCTTCCACCTCCCTCTTCACTGAGCAGTCCATTTCTTCTCTGCAATTTTCTGGCTTGTTTTTTCTTCTACAGCAGCACATATTTGCGTCTTTCGCGGGTCTCAAAATGAAAAAATAGGGCGGCAAAAGCTTAAAAGTTCAAATGAATAGCGTTATCGGGTCGGGTCGCTAACTCTGACAAGACATAAAGCGTTAATATTAAATTAAAAAAACGACTGACAGATGGTGCATTTCTATTGGCGACCGAACGGAGAGATGCGTTCGGTCACCTGACCCAATAATTTGCCTGCCACTTGAGAGGAATCGAGCACGGATTGAGGGGGAGTGGGTTCCCAACCGTAGCGTGGATTTCAGCATGGCAGAAAAAGTTGGTTGGCAGCTTTTCTTTTGACTCGTCTGATGGCTGGCTTCTTTGAGTTTTGTTCTAAGGATTTTGGTTAATCTAACGACTAGTTTTCAAGTCTGGCCAGAAATGAATTCTGGTATAGAATTGGATGCCGATGTTTCAATAATTGGAAGGGCCTTTGTTTTGTTGATTAGATTTGCTTTGCTGTTCGTGGCTTAGTATATTGTTTGAAGACTGATCTTAAAGGATTGTGGTTTATTTGTTCTATTTGAAGAAAAATCTTTCAGTCATCTTTTGTCTTTGCTTAGGCTAAGGTTTTTCTTTTATTAGTTTAGTTTTATTTTTTTAGTTCTTTGTTGACAGGATTGGTAAGTTTTTCTTTTATTTTTTTATATTTCTTGCAATCTTTTTTCTCTATTTTAATAAAAATTGAGCATGATTGTCTCTAATTTTTTCAAAAAAAAAAAAAAAACAATCATTGATAACTTCTGCATATTTAACACTACTGAATGTTTCTTTTTAAGAAGGATGGCTTTTTTAGTACTTCTTAAAATAATAATAAATTTTAATTTTTATAATAAATAATTGTTTTAAAAAATAATGTAATTACTTGAGCCTCACATGATCTTTTTAGGTTCTCTATATAAATGATTTTAAGGACGACTCAGACAAAAATTTTATTTGAATTTTTCTTTTACTATTTTTTAAAATAATTTTTTTGAAAAAAAATTTTAAATTAAAAATTTTGTACTTCATTGAGAAAGCCGACTAGCCCTATCAGCTAGAGAAGAAGCCAACCCTACGGCCTCCGGATTCAGTAACGACTGCTGCGCTACGATTACGGCGTTGGAATTTCCGAAGTCAAGAATCTCTACGGGAACCAAGAGAGAGAGAGAGCTGAACTTCTGCTTTTTCATTCATCTAATAAAAGCTAATACAAAATTGAAAAGTAAAGCTAAGAGCCAACCGGCCCCTACACAAAAAGAGAGAGCTAGGAGCAGGGTAGAGACGGAGAGTGGGGGAATGAGGACAGCAGAAGAGGGTGGCGGAGCTTGTGCTGGCGGGGAAACAATCAGCTCCGGCTACGGAGATGGAACAGGCCGGACGAAGAAAGGGGGTTGGGGAAGGGTGGGGGATTTTCAGCGGGATCTGGTGGCTGGGGCGGTGATGGGTGGATTGGTGCACACAGTTGTTGCGCCAATCGAACGGGCGAAGCTTCTTCTACAGACGCAGGAAAGCAACGCCGCCATCCTCGGCCTAACTGGCCACCCGCGCAAGGTTCGCTTTCGCGGTATGGTTGACTGCATCGTCCGCACTGTCCGCGAGGAAGGGGTCCTTTCCCTTTGGCGTGGCAACGGCACTAGCGTTCTCCGTTACTACCCCTCCGTAGCTCTTAATTTTTCTCTCAAGGTAATCTCCTTTTTCCCTTCGTTACTTTAGGAGTGCGGTCGATGGCTTAGTAGTTGAAGGGCGAGTTTTTTTTCATGGAAGGATCTTGTTTAGGTTAGCAAATGATTCTTGCTAGCAGAATGTGATTCTCCGATGATCTTGTTCGGATATCAGCATGAGTTTTTTTTTTGGATATCAGCATGAGTTAATTGGTCCTTTTGCCCATGAAAAGTATTAAGTATGCGAGTTGCTTAGCGTTCAAGCGCTACCGCTGTAAGATATTTCTATATTCTTGATTAACTGTGTTAATGAGATATGGGCTCTTTATGATTGTGGACTTTCGCACTGGGAAATGCCATTCCTCTATTCTTTAATACACAATACTCATCATACATACTTAAATTTCTAGTTTTGCAAACGACCCAAATGGGCTGCTGTGAATTTTTGGATTCTAAATGTTTCATTTTCATTTGTCTTCAGTTTTTTCTAGAGGATCAACTTTAAAATTGGGCTAACTTTGCATAAATTTGTGCGAAGGCATTGTGCTAGAGAGGCTTGTCATTTTTTGAGATTCTTAATGAAATCGACCATGCTAAAGAAAAGGTCAGCTTATTGAAGCAAGGGCTAGTTTGCGAAAGGTACATATAAATAACTAGATGTAGAAAACTATGGCAAGAGAAATTAGGGGTATGTGGAAGACAGAAGAATGTATTAGTGTTTGCATTGATTCATTTTCAATTTTTAGAGCAACTTATGCATTGATTCATTTTTCAGCATTACAACATCGATATTTCAAAATTATTTCAACATCAAAGTCTGACACTGTCTTGACATTAATGCTTGTATATAACATCTATAATACTTATATAAACTTATACACAGTGTGTATAATAATTGTACATAACATGTACAAGTTTGGTGGCTAAGGAAACTTCTATGGCTATGTCTACGATACTTAGAAGGACAAACAAGTATATCAATGCTAGAAGATTGCATTATGTGAATGATCTAATGATAGGTCTTATAGCTTGTATGGGCTTAGTGGTTTCGAATATCAGAGTTTATCTTCCACAAGAGCTACTTAATCAAACCCACAATTTTTTCTTCCAAATTCGGTTAAATCATTGCTGCGATTTAATTGCTTTTTAATTGCCATTGTGGCGTGGTGGGGGACGAAAACTACGGCCGCGGTGTCCCACGACACTAACTGTGCATGCTTTTCTCTAGTTTGGCGGGAGGCCCAGACTCCTGAAATTTCCCATAAACAGGGGAGACATCGGGAGGTTATCAAAATTGTCTGAAAAAGACATGAACTTAAACAAATTTTTGGATGGTAGAGGACTTTATTTGCATAACATGGAACATGATTTTGGAATCAAATGAAATGAACTTAAAATTTGGACTTGATTTGAACAATAAACGAAACATAAATCTAAATGAAAGTTGACCCAAATCAAATTTGATTTTGGACCTAAATGACAACAATTTGAACTCGTACTTGAACTTTGCAAAACAACAAGGGACTTGAATTTACATTTTATTTGAACTTCAAATGAGAGGAACAAGGACTTAGATTAATGTTGAACTACACAAGACTTGTATTTGTTTAGACCACATAGTAGTTGATTTGAACTGGATTTGAAAGAACTAAGACTTGAGTTTGATTTGGACAACAGGGGACCTGTTCTGAACTCAAATGGACACTGAATAATTGACATTAAGTTCAACTTATACTTAAATTTAATTTGAAAAGCATGGATCATAAGAGCAATGCAATCAAATGACAAATAATTATGATGATGAATTTGAAAATTATTTGTGATATGTTAGTTTTAATTAACAATCATGGGTATTCAATCAAGATCGAATAGAGAATTCATTCAAGAGCAATGTGTAAATATATAAATGAAAGATTTTTTTTATATGTTATCTAACTTCTCCACAACTAGTAATCAATAAAGTATTATGAAGTGTGATGATTCGCTTGCGAGTGACGATTGTGAAGGTGGTCACAAGAGAAGGTGTGATTGCAAATGAAGATTAATAATACAAGTATAACAAGTGCATACATTCAGCTCCACAAGCAACAAAGTCGGGATCAATGATATTCTTCATGACAATCATCCAGGAAATATATAGTAGTTATTAATACATCTACTTGTATGTACTGATAGAAGTGTGTAGTGTCATGAAGATATAGACAATAATTGTTGGAGGAATTAAAAGAGATACAAGCAAATACACTAAACCCCAATAAGCCATGGTGGCTAGCATGCAGTGGTTGCATAAATGTACTTACAGTCAACAAGGAAGGATGAAGTAGTGGCAGATGCAACTACATCAAGAACCAATAGTAAGGTGCAAGCAAATGTATCGGTCTCTTATGAAAATGGAAGGACCAATGTCTATCAAGCATACATATGTGTGATGATGGTAATCAACAGCATATAATAAATGCTACAACACATTTACAGTTAATAATCAATCAGTGGTTGCAAAATACATTGATCCGCTGCAAGTTAAGATGAAATATATGTAGCAGATGTAGGCATCTACGAGTTATCGTAGAAGACCCGTTGTATGCTCGATGAGGTGTTCACAAGAAAAATGCTAAAGTGATTATATCAGGTGCAAATGCCTAGGAGTGACTATGAGAAACGTATCATGCATATGACAGGACATTTACCAGGATCTACAAATGCAAGCATTTACAACTCAAAGCATGGGATTCGTTAGTGCACTATAATCTACTTGCATAAATCATGCAAGTAGTGCATGACAGTCTATATGTATAATGCAGCAAACAACTTTATCCAGAAACTGCTACGCCACGCCACCGAATCTGCAACATCTATGCAAGCAGGCAGAAGACGTTTACAAATATTTCAAAATGCCCTCGCACATGCACCGTAGTTTATATACATATAAGTACACCAAAGGGGAAAGTACAATCACAAAACCTACATGAACCCTGGCGAGCGTGTTATTAGTACACACGTGACGTCTAGGTAAGTTGCGCGGGTCAATAAGTAAATTCAAGTTTGAACCTAATCCTTCTTTGCAGATCAAAAGGAGTCGACATGATTCGAACCATCAAATAAAT
Source organism: Dendrobium huoshanense (assembly GCA_016618105.1). Classification (NCBI taxonomy): domain Eukaryota; kingdom Viridiplantae; phylum Streptophyta; class Magnoliopsida; order Asparagales; family Orchidaceae; genus Dendrobium; species Dendrobium huoshanense. The sequence goes on from CM028346.1 coordinate 12,620,152, forward strand.
ATACGATCGTGACGACTGGTATATTTATTTTAATACATTCATATTAGGCTTTTAGGGCCTATACTTAAGAGAATTCACTAATAAAGGCATAAAATTTATAAAACCCGATCTTCTGTCTATGACTCGATAGAGTCGACAAGGTTCAATCAATAAAGGGAAATGACCTCAAACACTCTGATGATGACTGTATTGAATGTAGACCTCAACTGGAGGGGTTTTATTTTGAATAATTCAAAATACTACAAGTACCCAAAATCTAAATTTTCCAAAAAACATAACCAAACTCCAAGATATTTAATTTTGAAATCAACCATCAAAACACTTAAGAAAAAATCTGTCTACCCTCCGCAATAGTTTGCCAAGGTGGACAAATATGAAATTTACTTCAGCTCACATAGAGCTAATGCATAGTCGATAATATCACTAGGATACGTTCTCAAATAATTTCCTACCAGTAAGGACGTGGTATGTGTCTTTAACCGGCGGTTTTGCCGTCAAATGATACCGCATGTTAAGCGATTAATACTCGGGGACCTTTGAACCGAGTGGTTTTGCCTCCAAATGGCACCACGAAATATCGGTTATGGATTGAGCCAATACGTTCCTTAGTGACATCAAATCCTTGAGATATGAATCAATAGGATATGATTTATATCGCACAAAGCCCTCTATTAGCTAAGGTGGATTCAAATTTATCCTCTTTGACAAACATTCACTGAAGGTCTACAAGATACCCTTGGACGAAGCAACCTATGGCTGCCGACAAGGATCCTTCTGTTAGGTTAGGTCAACTACCTCCTCTGACTAAGTAAACCAGAGATCACGATGGTCCGGGAGGACGGAACCATGGGATCTTGATCGGGTGCATCATCTATTCCCCCACCATTTACTTTTGAGTGCAAGATGGTGAAATTTTTATTTTAAATATTAAATTTTTCAACCTTTCAAATCTTTAAATTCTCAATATCCATTCCCATCACTGCTACTATAAGCTAGATAATATGTAATTCTATGTATATAATTGATGACTAGCCTTATTGAAAGTTCACTCTCATTAGTGGGAGGGGTAATTAACTATAAGGGCTTGTGCTTATAGGAAACCAGATCTCAGATCATAAAGTCCTCGCAAAATGAGAGCAAAATCTCTGGGTAGTGTCTTATCTACAAACCCATTTGTCTTCTCAAAATTTACCCCATAACTTAATTCCGTTAAAACTCCCCCGAAAAGAAAAAACACTAGCAGGTGGGGGCCGAGGTCGAATTTTCGGAGCCCACATATGTATAAGTTAGTCAAACAAAGAAATAAGAATAATAAGGATTTAATTCAAGTGAAGTGCATTAAGGATGAAAATCAAAATATACTTTTATTAGAATATTATATTGAACAAAGGTGGATGAGATATTTTGCTAAATTTTTCAAGAAATATTATGAGAATACGATTTGCTTTAGTGACCTTAACATCCTAAATGAGAGTAAAAATTTTTATTTTTATCGGCGTATTAGTAAAATCAAAGATAGAGAGGTTTTTTTAAAGAAAATAAAGTGTGAAAATAATGTTGGATCTAATGATATTCTAATAATAGTGTGGAAATGCTTAGGATTTGAAGGAATTTTTTGTCTTATTAAACTTTTTAATATTATTTTAAAGACTAAAAAGATGCCCGATAAAAACGACCGTCCTTTCGGGGCGGAGGTGTGTGTTGATTTATATGTTCAAGAATAAAGGTGATGCACAAGATTATGCAAATTATAGAGAAATTAAGTTAATGTGTCATACTTTAAAACTATGAGAGATTTATGGAGCATAGGTTACGACGTGATATTAATGTTTCTTAAAATTAATTTGGATTCATGCCAGGTAGGTCTATTATGGAAGCTATATATTTATTAAGAGGTTCGATGGAAAAGTATAGAGAGAATAAATAGGTTTTTCATATGATATTTATTGATTTAGAGAAAACATATGATAATGTTCCAAGAAAAGTGCATTGAAGAATTTTAAAAAAGAAAGGGGCTAATACTGCTTATATTCAAGTCATTAAGGATATATTAGCATGAGCTTAGTATTTTCCTATTTCAGTTGGATTACATCAAGGATCAACCTTAATCCCATATTGTTTTGGTTTACTCATGGTTATTCTTAGTAGACATTTACAAGAGGTACCCTGGTGTATGCTTTTTGCGGATGATATTCTTTTTATTGATAATACTAGAAAGGTAGTTAAAGGTAAATTTAAATTATGGATGTCAACTATAAAGTCTTAAGATTTTCATTTGAGTAGATCTAAAATTGAATATATGAAGTGTAATTTTAGTACTAATATATCTAGTGAGGGGATTGTGACTTTGGACGATAAAGTCATTATTAAGAGTACACATTTTAGATATCTTTGGTTTATTGTTCATAATGATGATGAAATAGATGGGGATATTATTAGCAGAAGTCAAATTGGATTGTTGAAGTGGAGGAATACATTAGGCTTATTGTGTGATAGAAAAAATTTTCCTCAAACTTGAAAAATTCTAAAAGATGGTGGTGAGACCTACAATGCTTTATGGTGCAGAATGTTGGTCATTAAAAGAGAAGCATAATATTTAGTTAAGCATTGTAGAGATGAGGATGCTTAGGTGGATGAGTGGCTTTACTCTTAGAGATAGAATACAAAATGAGTCTATATGTGAAAAGGTTTGAGTAGCTCTATTGGGAGACAATATGCCCACAGTGCCTCTGCTATCTTCGTATGTCATTCTATTTTATTCTTGGTGAGGTTCTTTTTCAACAATTTCACAGGTAGACTGTCATGCACTACTTGCATGATTTACGCAGGTATATTATAGTGCACTAACGAATCCCCTGCTTTGAGTTGTAAATGCTTGCATTTGTAGATGCTGGTAGATGTCCTGTCGTATGCACGATGCGTTTCTCACAGTGACTTAGAAGCATTTGCACCTGATATAGTCACTTTTGTATTTTGCTTGTGAACACCACATCGGGCGTACAATGAGTCTTCTACGACAACTCGTAGGGGCCTACATCTGCTACATATATTCCATCATTACTTGCAGTAGATCAATGTGTTTTGTAACCATTGATTGATTGTTGATTGTAAATTTGTTGTAGCATTTGTTATATACCGTTGTTTACCATCATCACACATATGTATACTTGATACACATTGATCCTTTCATTTTCGTAGGAGATTGACACATTTTCTTGCACATTACTATTGATTCTTGATGTAGGTGCATCCGACACTACTTCATCCTTCCATGTTGACCGTGTGTAGATTTATGCAACCACTATATGGCAGCCACCATGGCTTATTGGGGTTTAGTGTATTTGCTTGTATCTCTTTTAATTCCTCCAGCAATTGTTGTCTATATCTCCATGACACTATAAACTTCTATCAGTACTTGCAAGTAGATGTATCAAGGACTACTATATATTTCCTAGATGATTGTCATGAAGAATATCATTGACCTTGATTTTATTGTTTATGGAACCTAATGCATGCATTTGTTATACTTGCATTATTAATCTTATTTGCAATAGCACTATCTCTTGTGACCTTCACAATTGTCACTCGCAAGTGAATCATCACACTCTTCATATTATCAGTTGTGGAGAAGTTATATGACATGTAAAAAAATCTTTCATTTGTATATTTACATATTACTCTTAAATGAATTCTCTATTCGATCTTGATTTAGTACCCGTGATTGTCAATTAAAACTTGCATATCACAAATAACTTTTGAATTCATTATAATACTTATTTGTCATTTGATTGCATTGCTCTTATAATTCATGTTTTTCAAATTAAGTTTAAGTATAAGTTGAACTTAATATCAATTATTCAGTGTCCATTTGAGTTCAGAACATGTCCCCTATTGTCAAAATCAAACTCAAGTCTGAGTTCTTTCAAATCCAGTTTGAATTAAGTTTTATGTGGTCTAAACAAATCCAAGTCTTGTGTAGTCCAACATTGATCCAAGTCTTTGTTCCTCTTATTTGAAGTTAAAATCAAAAGTAAATTCAAGTTCCCTGCTGTTTTACAAAGTTCAAGTCAATGTTCAAATACTTGTCATTTAGGTCTAAATTCGAGTTTGATTTGGGTCAACTTTCATTTAGATTTATGTTCCGTTTATCGTTCAAGTCAAGTTCAAATTTTAAGTTCATTTCATTTGAGTCGAAAATGATGTTTCATGTTATGCAAATAAGGTCCCCTGCTGTTCAAAAATTTGTACGAGTTCTTATTTTTTTTAGACAAAATTTTGGCAGCCTTCTGGCATCTACTCCATTTAGGGGAAATTTCAGGAGTCTGGGTCTCCCGCTACGCTAGAGAAAATCGTGCACGGTTAGTGTTGTGGGACACTGCGGCCGTAGTTTTCGTCTCCAACCACGCCAGAGAAAGACATATATGAGTTTGCGGGTATCTGCAAGAAAAATGCAGTTTTTTCCTGCGTACGGGCACTTATTTTTTTGCCCTGCTGTGCTAAGAAAAGCGCGCACAATGTTCGCCTACGTCCTTGTAAACGTCACACCGAGTTCCTTCCCACCACGCTAGAGAAAAGCGTGCATACGGGTTCCCTCGGCTCGCCTTAAACACCGAAAATAAGACTTTAGGAGATTATCCGCTTCGTCACTAGCATCGCAACAAATTTCCTAGCACCATGCTAGAGAAAAGCGTGCATGGATGGTTCGTCGTATTCCAAGTGTCGAAACAGACTTAAATTTTCAAAATTCCATTTTTTTTTTCATTTTTGAATGCTCTCTTTCTCCTTTTCTTTTTTTTTTAATCTTTTTTTATCTTTTCTCTTTTTTTTTTGCTTTTGTCCAATAACATGATTTAGAAACATCTTTTGAGCACAATTTAAAAAAAATGATTAAAAATTTTTCAGCTCAGGATCTGATGATTAAGGTTGGACTCATGGAATCATTTGGTAACTGCAGCTTCCATTGTATCGTTAGTATTTCAAATTCAGATGGATGTTCGATCTCTTCCTCTACTTTTTTTTTGCATTTTCCACCGTGTGCTCTATAGCTCCACTTTTATTTAGCAGATTTGCTACTGAATTTTTTTTAAAAGGTTGAAAACTTATAGATAAGGTTATCATTCTTGAACATTTCTCATTTCTTATTGCTGAAGAAGTTTTTGCATGTTTTGCCCTGTATGTTAAAACTTAAAACAACTATTGCATCAAATGGTAATACTTGACCCCTTACATTTTCTTTGCATTTTGAGGTAAAGACCTTTGACATATATTTGACTAATTAAATAAACAAATATGCTACTGCTGACTATTCTATTCCATTAGAAGTAAATGATGTCCCTTTTGCAAAGATCTAAAAGCTTCAAAGCGTAAGCCAAGAGATCTGATAACTATATGTGAATGTGAGGAAAATTATGAACTGATGCGTTTTATGAGACAAGATTTTGTCTTGTTGGAAGCTTTCACACAAATGACTCTTTCCACCCCTCTTTTTTTCAAAGATTATTTATTGCTTTTGGATTCTTAACAATTCATTCTGAAATGAATGTGCATAGACAGCTTGAGCTGGTACACATCCCATTGATAGAAAATTTGGAATTAATTGGTTTCCTTGATCTAATTGAACACCAGCACTTCTTAGATGTTCAAGGGGCGATTTTTCTGATGGTAAATCTTCTTGGGATCTGGATGGATGAATGGTGTTATCAGTGATATGCTGGTTAGATGATACGTTCTTCGTAGCTGCACCCAATATTCTATGTTGAGCTGAAACTATAGAATGCCGGACAAAAGAAAGTAGCTCGGCACAATCCATCATTTGTTGAATACCAGTTCCTCTAAGATGTATATATGACAATCTTTATGGTAAAACATCTTGAGGTCTACATGAATGCCCTGTAATCTCTGGGATCGGATAGACAGGTGGCTCCATGATTGTCTGTTGTACTGGAACTTCAGTCTGCCCAGTAGAACAATATGGCCCCGAACAAGCTGCCTCTTGGCATCCAACTGGCAGGAATCTATGGAGGTCATGCTCAGCTTTAGTTGTCGTTTATTAGTGCTTGCTTGATATTGGAGAAGAAGCCGCTCTCAGTCAGGGAAGTTCTAAACTAGTAGAGAAGAATCAACATGCCGTTTAATGAGCTCCTTCCCGAAATGCTGGTTCTCCTCTGCTGGTTTAGAACTTTTCTGATTGGGAGCGGCATCTTCTTTAATATTAAGCAAATACTAATAAACGACAGCTAAAGTTGAGCATGATCTCGATAGATTCCTGTCAGTTGGATGCCAAGAGGCAGCTTGTTCGGGGCCATATTGTTTTACTGGGCAGACTGAAGTTCCAGTAGAACAGACAATCATAGAGCCACCTGTCTATATGATCTCAGACATTACATGGCATCCATGTAGACCTCAAGATGTTTTAACAGAAAGATTGTTATATATACATCTTAGAGGAACTAGTATTCAATAAATGGTGGATTGTGCCGAGCCAATTTCTTTTGTCCGGCATTTTATAGTTCCAGCTCAACTTAAAATATTGGGTGCAGCTATGATGAATGTATTATCTAACCAGCAGATCACTGTTAAATTCCTTTATCCATCCAGATCCCAAGAAGATTTACCATCAGAAAGATCACATCTTGAATTTCTAAAAAGTGCTGGTATTCAACTAGATTAAGGAAATCAATTAATTCCAAATTCTATGTCAATGGGCTGGGTATCAGCTTAAGCTGTATATGCACATCCATTTCGAATGAATTATTAAGAAAAAAATCTAGAATGTGAAAATGCTGGTATCTATCTTTGTAAGAAATAATTTTTTTAAAAAAGAGGGGTTGGAAGAGTCATTTAAGTATGAAAGCTTCGAACAAGACAAAATCTTGTCTCATGAAATGTATCAGTTCATCTTTTTCCTTACATTTAAATATAGTTATCAGATCTCTTGCCTTTAGCTATGAAGCTTTATGATCTTTGCAAAAAGGGTATTTTTCACTTCTAATAGAATAGAATAGTCAGCAACAGTGTCTTTCTTATAGAATTAATCAAATATATGTCAAATGTCTCTACCTCAAAATGCAAAGAAAATGTAGGGGACCAAGTACTACCATTTAGAGCAATGAGTTATTTTAACAGACGGAGAAAAACATGCAAAAACTCGTTCAGCAATAAACAATGAAAAATGCTCAAGAATGATGAAGTTCTCAATAAGTTTTCAACCTTTTAGAAGAAATTCAGTAGCAAGTCTGCTAAATAAAAGTGGAGCCATAGAGCACGCAGTGAAAAATACAAAAAAAGTAGAGGAATATATCGAGCATTCATCTGAATCTCAAAGACTAACGACACAATGGAAGCCGCAGTCATCAAATAATTCTGAGTCCAACCTTAATCATCTGATTCTGAATTGAAGGATTTTCATTATTTTTTTTAAATTGTGTTCAATAGATGTTTCTCAATCATGCTCTTAGACAAAAGTAAAACAAAAAAAAAGAGAAAAGATAAAAAAAAAAAGAGAAAAGGAGAAAGAGAGAACATTCAAAAAAGAAAAAAAATATAAAGAAAAAAAGAGAATTTTGCAAATTTCAGAAAACCCATTTCGACACTTGCAACGTGACGAACAACCACCCATGCATGCTTTTCTCTAGCGTGGTGAAAGGAAATCCGTCGCGATGTTAACGACGAAGCGAATAATCTCCTGAAGTCCTTTTTTTGGTGTTTACGGCAAACTAAGGACCCCCTATGCACGCTTTTTTCTTGCGTGGTGGGAGGGAACTAGGTGCGTCGTTTACAATAGGCAAGCCTTATGTGGGCTTTCTTAGCACGGTGGGAAAAAAATATAAGTACTTGTATGCGGGAAAAATTGTATTTTTCTTGCAGATGCCCGCAGACCCATGCACGCCTTTCTCTTGCATGGTGGGGGACGAAAACTACTGCTGTGGTATCCCATGAAACTAACTGTGCACGCTTTTTTCAAGCATGGCGGAAGGTACTGACTCCTGAAATTTCCCATAAATGGGGGAGACGTCGGGAGGTTGCCAAAATTTTGTCTGAAAAAGACAAGAATTTGAACAAATTTTTGGACAGCAGGGGCTTTTATTTGCATAGCATGGAACATGATTTTGGACTCAAATGAAATGAACTTAAAATTTGGACTTGATTTGAACAATAAACGGAACATAAATTTAAATGAAAGTTGACCCAAATCAAACTCAGATTTGGACATAAATGACAACAATTTAAACTCGGACTTGAACTTTGCAAAATAGCAGGGGACTTAATTTATATTTTATTTGAACTTTAAATGATATGAATAAGGACTTGGATCAATGTTGGACTATACAAGACTTGGATTTGTTTAGACTACATAGAACTTGATTTGAATGAACTAAGGCTTTAGTTTGATTTGGATAACAAGGGACCTGTTCTAAACTCAAATGGACACTGAATAATTGACATTAAGTTCAACTTATACTTAAACTTAATTTGAAAAGTATGAATCATAAGAACAATGCAATCAAATGACAAATAATTATGATAATGAATTCAAAAGTTATTTGTGATATGCAAGTTTTAATTGACAATCATGGGTACTCAATCAAGATCGAATAGAGAATTCATTCAAGAGTAATGTGTAAATATACAGATGAAAGATTTTTTTTACATGTTATCTAACTTCTCCACAACTGATAATCAATAAGGATTATGAAGAGTGTGATGATTCGCTTGCTAGTGATGATTATGAAGGTGGTCAAAAGAGATTGTGTGATTGCAAATGAAGATTAATAATACAAGTATAACAATTGTATATATTCAACTCCACAAGCATTAAAGTTGGGGTCAATGATATTCTTCATGATAATTATCCATGAAATATATAGTAATCCTTAATACATATACTTGGCTAGCATGCAGTGGTTGCATAAATGTACTCACAGTCAACATGGAAGGAAGAAGCAGTAGCGGATGCAACTACATCAAGATCTAATAGTAATGTGTAAGCAAATGTGTCGGCCTCCTACGAAAATGGAAGGATCAATGTGTATCAAGCATATATATGTGCGATGATGGTAATCAACAGCATATAATAATTGCTACAAAACATTTACAGTCAATAATCAATCAATGGTTACTGTTACAACTAAAATACGAGAGGAAAAGCTTGAATTTTATTAAGCAATCTACTCCCTATTTATAGATCTATACAAGGTGTATCAATAAGGAAACAAATAACTCTTATAATAACATGAATACAATTATTCCTAAATCAATGGGAGGAATTAATGCAATCCATATAGTCTTCCCACGGATTACTGTTCACAGCCGTGGATATCTTTGGGATCGTAGGGTTGAGATTTAACACTCCCCCTCAAGCTGGGAAATATGGATCCGTCATTCCCAGCTTGTCAATCATTTGGAGGAAGATAGAACTGTCCAATCCTTTAGTAAGGAAATCTGCAAGTTGATCCTTTGATGATACATGGTCAACACTTACTAGACCACTGTCTAGTTTTTCTTTAATAAAATGTCTGTCCACTTCTATGTGCTTGGTCCTGTCATGCTGGACTGGATTATGGGCTATGCTGATTGCTGATTTGTTGTCACAGTGTAGTTTCATGGGCTCATCCCACTTAACTTTTAGATCTTCTAGGATTATTTTGATCCATAGCAGCTCATATATTCCCAAGGCCATAGCTCGATATTCTGCTTCTGCACTGGATCTTGCCACCACATTCTGTTTCTTGCTTCTCCATGTAATAAGGTTTCCTCCAAGAAATGTGCAATACCCAGAAGTAGATCTTCTATCAACCGGTGATCCTGCTTAGTCAGCATCCGTGTATACTTCTAGGATCATTCCACGATCTCTCTTAAAGAGAATTCCTTTTCCTGGTCTCCCTTTAAGGTAGTGCAATATCCTGTCTACTGCTTGCATTTGAATCTGCTTTGGATTATACATAAACTGACTAACCATACTTACAGCAAATGCTATGTCTGGTCTAGTGTGGGAGAGGTAGATCATTTCCCTACAAGTCTCTGGTAGGCCCCTTTATCTACATCTGGATCTTATTTAGCTTCTCCTAGTTTAAGATTAGGTTCTACTGGTGTTGGTGCTGGTTTACAGGCAAGTTTACCTGTTTTTTTTAGAAGATCTTTGATGTTTTTCTGTTGTGAAATGAAGATTCCTTTGCTGGAGTGAGCTACTTCAATTCCGAGAAAATATTTTAGTCTATCAAGTTCTTTGATGTCAAATTCCTTAGCCAGATTTTTCCTTAAACTGGCTTTCTCCTCTTCATTACTTCCAGTCAAAATAATATCATCAACATACACTAATAATATTGTGACTCCCCCTGAGTCTGAGTGTTTGAAGAATAATGTATGATCCCCTTGACTCTGTTGATATCCATTCAAGAGCATGAATTTAGAGAATTTTTCGAACCATGCCCTTGGTGATTGTTTGAGCCCATATAGAACTTTTTTCAGTTTGCACACCTTGTTACCTTCAGATTTTTCTTTAAAGCCTGGTGGTATTTCCATAAATATCTCTTCTTCTAAGTCTCCATGTAGGAATGCATTTTTCACATCCATTTGTTCCAGGTGCCAATTGTACTTGGCTGCTAGTGAGAGTAATATTCGGACAATATTCATCTTGGCTACAGGTGCAAACATTTCTTGGTAGTCAATGCCATACGTTTGAGTAAACCCTTTTGCCACTAGTCTTGCCTTATATCTCTCCAGTGTGCCATCAACTTTGTATTTTACTGAAAACACCCATTTGCAGCCAACCGATTTTTTCCCTATCGCTAGATTGACAATCTCCCATGTTTCGTTCTTCTCTAGAGCCTGCATTTTATCTTTCATGGCATTTTTCCAATTTTTATTAGATAAGGCCTCAAAAACATCTTTAGGAATACGGATATCTTCTAATGAAATAAGGAAATTTTGGTGTGACGATGAAAAATTGTTGAAAGATATAGAGTTGTTTATAGGGTATAAGGGAGGTGGTGAACTTACCTCATTTCCAGGAGATGGTTCAGATTCTTGGATCTGCTTTGGAGTACAGCTTGAGCTTGTACGTCTGGAGTAAACCTTTCCAAATCTAATAACGTTGTCATTTGTTTCCCTTTCTTGTGTTTCAGGTGGATTGTTTTGAGGTGGTGGAGGAATGTCAAGAGGTGCTAGTTCAATTTCCTCATCTTCCTCAAGTTCAGTCTCCCCCTGAAGATGAGTTTTTGAGAAATAGGAATTTTTCTCATCAAAGGTAACATCAATAGAAACAAAGGTTTTTCTTGTGGGAGGATGATAACACTTATAACCTTTTTGGGTAGCTGAATAACCAACAAAGATGCATTTGAGTGCTCTTGGATCTAATTTTCCTCGCTCATGGTTGTGGATATGAACATAGGCAGTGCATCCAAAGATTTTGGGTGCAATATTATGATGGGTTCGAAACTCTGGGTAAAAAGAGGACAAGGTCTCCATTGGAGATTTGAGGTCTAAAGCAGTTGAAGGTAATCGGTTTATGAGATAGGCTGCAGTTAAAAGAGCTTCCCCCCAATAGGATTTGGGTGTATTGTAGTGAAATAGGAAGGCTCGAGTGGTGGCTAGAAGGTGACCATTTTTCCTCTCTGCAACCCCATTTTGTTGTGGGGTGTGAACACATGAGGACTCATGGATGATCCCTTCATTATGGAAGTATGAGAAAAGGGTATGGTTGAAATAATCTTTGGCATTATCGGAGCAGAATCTCCGTATTTTTACCCCAAATTGATTTTGGATCATGGAATGAAAGATGGGAAGAATGGTGCTAACATCAGATTTATTTTTAAGGAGATAGATCCAAGAGACTCTAGTACAATCATCAATGAAAGACACAAACCAGCGTGCCCCAGAGATATTGGGAATTTTTGAGGGTCCCCATATATCACTATGAATAAGGTAGAAAGGAGTGTCACATCTCTCACTTTTGTTTGGGAATGAGGTTCTTTTATGTTTAGCCAACTCACAAGTTTCACAATGAAAATTTTATTTTCTATTTTCTGAAACAGTTGTGGATACATATGTCTTAGGATATCAAAAGACGGATGTCATAGTCTATAATGATGAAGCCAAATAGTGGAATTCCTATCTACTAGGGATAACATGGAGCAATTATTATTAAATTGGTTTGGTTCTTCCAGGTAGTACAATCCAGCTTTCTCCTTAGCAAGTCCAATCTTCTTCCCCGATCTCTGGTCCTGAAATAAGCAATAAGTAGGGTTAAATAAGGCTTGACAATTATGGTCATTGGTAAGTTTTTGTATTGATATTAGATTTGTGGATAATTGTGGTACGTGGAGGACGTTTTTCAGGGTGAGTAAGGGAGATAATATGATGTCTCCTTGACCAGCTACCGTGGTAAGAGAACCATCAGCAGTGATGATTTTCTTATTGTTTGGGCAAGGAGTATAGTTTATGAGGTGGGTAGATGAGTGGGTCATGTGATCTGTGGCTCCTGAATCAATTATCCATAATTCCTTTAGATGATTTCTGGAAGCACTTAAACTGAAAGAAATTGGAGTCTTACCTGAGAGTGCAAGTGAAGAAGAAGCATTTGGTTTTTCAAGAGATACCATGAGTTGTTTTAATTTGTCAATATCTTCTTTGTTGAATTCTCCAAGACTGGACCGTGTTTCTGGCTTACTTGTAGTGTTGTTGGCATGTGATGTGCTCCTTGGTTCACCCTTTTGATTCCACTCCTTGCTGGGGGGTTTACCATGTATTTTCCAGCACGTTTCCTTTGTGTGTCTTCACTTTTTGCAATAGCTGCACCAAAGTGAGTCATTGTCTTTGAACTTTGAAGGATCTTTACCCTTCTCCTTCCATGACGATTCTTTGTTCATCACCATTGCTGAGCTTTCAACTGTCTTTGCTTCTAACATTACTCCTCGTCGACTTTCTTCTGCGCGAATGAGAGAAATGGTTTCGTTGAGTGATGGCGTCTCTTCCTTGCCGAGGATCTGAACTCTAACTTGGTCAAATTCTGCATTAAGTCCTGCAAGAAAATCATAAACTCTATCTTTTTCAATGAAGTTCTTTAGGATCGCAGCATCTTCCGGACATCTGGTTTCAATACACCTATAGTGATCAAGTTCTTGCCACAGATTTTGTAGAATGGTGGCATATTCCGTCACGGTCTTACTCCCCTGATTTGTGCTTTTAACTTTGACTTTAACTTCAAAGATTTGGGCCGCGTCACGAGCTTTGGAGTAAGTTTGTCTGGCAGCATCCCATATGTCCTTTGCCGTTGAAAGGAACATAAATGTGTCACTAATTTCTGGAGTCATGGAATTCCACATCCATGACATAATCATGGAGTTTGCTTCATCCCATGCCCCAAATTTGGGATCTCCTTCTTTCGGTCCTCCTCCAATGAGATGATGTATTTTACCTTTCCCCTTCAAGTAGGTCTTCACAAATTGAGACCACTTTAGGTAGTTCTTCCCATTTAGACGATAGGAAGGTTGTATGTTTTGAAGATCACCTCGAACTTGGTGCACTATCGATTCCTCCGTCTGGTCAATACTTTCGGAGGAATTGATTTCTGACATTATGATAGTGATTAAGACTATCAAAAAACACTCTTGGATAGCAATGAAGGCTTCCAAAAAAAAAAAATCCCCCGATTTTAGTCGTCGGCAATAAAGGCCGATGATAGATTTTTTTTTCCTCAAAACCTTGCCGGTTTTACTAAAAAACCGGCTGTCCAATTCTTTAAAAGAATCGGACCGGGGAGCTTAGGGTACGCGCGAAGAGAGGGTGGACCAGGTGCTCGAGCGGCGGTCCAGGCGGTTTGCTTCCTTCGACGTTCTTCCTTTTCTGTCGGATCGGGCTCCTCCACCGAGCTGGGAAGAAGCACGAAGATCAGGATCGTGCGGTTTTGCCGATGGGAGAGAAGGATCAGGTTTCCCTTCTCTCGTTCAGCTCTGTTGATTGGAACGGACTTCCGATCGGCTTCGGAAGCGTCTTTCGCACGGTCGGTTTCAGTCGGTAAGACCGTTCCTTCCTCTCCTTTGTTTCCTTCGTGGCTGTTCGTCTCGGTTCCTTCGATGACCGTTCTGACGACGTCAAGAAGTTCACCCGCGACAGTAACCAGCGAGATCGACACTTCTTCGTTGGCCTCTTGCAGCGTCAGGAGGTTGGATCGTTCGGCAATGAAGGCCTCCCAACCGGCTCTGATACCATGTTACAACTAGAATTCGAGAGGAAAAGCTTGAATTTTATTAAGCAATCTACTCCCTATTTATAGATCTATACAAGGTGTATCAATAAGGAAACAAATAACTCTTATAATAACATGAATACAATTATTCTTAAATCAATGGGAGGAATTAATGCAATCCATGTAGTCTTCCCACGGATTACTGTTCACAGCCGTGGATATCTTTGGGATCGTAGGGTTGAGATTTAACGGTTACAAAATACATTGATCCGTTGCAAGTATAGATGGAATATATGTAGCAGATGTAGGCCCCTACGAGTTGTCGTAGAAGACCCGTTGTATGCCCGATGAGGTGTTCAAAAGGAAAATGCTAAAGTGACTATATCAGGTGCAAATGCCTATGAGTCTCTGTGAGAAATGCATCGTGCATACGACAGGACATCTACCAGCATCTACAAATGTAAGCATTTACAATACAAAGCAGCAGATTCGTTAGTGCACTATAATCTACTTGCATAAATCATGCAAGTAGCTTGCATGATAGTCTACCTGTGTAATGCAGTAAACAACTCTATCTAGAAACTACTACGCCACGCCACTGAATCCACAACATCCTATAAATGTTTGTAGGATTGCCTCAAAGGTTGGTAAACCTTATTTACTTGATGAAAATATGTTTCAATGGGGGAGACGTGAGTTTGCAAGGATTTGTGTTCATATAAAACTTGAATAATCTCTACCTCTTGGAGTTTGGGTAGAAGGAAAATCTGTTAAATTTTATCAAAAAGTTGAATATGAAAAGGTTCCTAATATTTGTTTTGGTTGTGATAAAATTGGACATGACCAAATCAATTGCCATGAGAAGGTTGCTGTGAAGTCATCAAAAAGTCTAGATGCATATGAACGCAATGTGAAGGATCATTGTGTTATTCCAGACAAAGATAAATTGGTTGAAGCTGGTACAGTTGATGACAGTGGATATGGACCTTGGATCCATGTCAGATATGGAAGGAAGAATTCTAATGGGATTGGCTTTCGTGGGAAGAAAAATGTTGCAGACAAGACTTCAAACAAGATTAGTTTGAATAAGGGGAACAAGCAAATATTTAGAAAGAAGATTGTTGATAGTGCTGAAAATGTTTAAGCAGATAGGCTAACTGTTCCTGTTGTTTCTGAACGGGACAAAGAAAAATCTCTGGAAATTATTAAACCTGGAGAGATTATTGAAGTCCAAGACATTTCAAATACAAATAAATTCTCTATTCTTACTAATCTGGTGGAGGAAGATTTTTTGCGAACGGTTGTAAATGTTAAACCTGGAACAGAGATTGTTGAAAAAAATGGTGAGACACAGATTATCAAGCCTTTTCCTGTTTCAAAGGTGATTAATGAAGCCTGTTCTTCTTAGGACTATGATGGTAATGAGAATGAAGAATTCAGTGAAGTTGGTTCTTCAAACATCAAAATTAAGCTTGCCAAGGAGCTTAGAAGTCTTGGACCTATTAAGCTCTTACCGAGAGGAAGGAAATTGGAAAATGACTTGAAGGAAAAAAAGGGAAGCTCTTCCCTTTTTGTCCCATGAAAGCTTCAATTATGTTTTGGAATTTTAGAGGAACCAAAAAAAAAAGAGGCTTCTCTATACTTGAGGGAGATGGTGAAAGAGAACAATGTGTTTTTTGTGGGGCTTTTGGAAACCAAAGCCTCAAATTTCAGTAATTCTGATATTTACAGCCTTATTGGGAATGAATGGGAATTTGTTCAAGTTCCTTCTGTTGGTTTATTTGGTGGGATTTTGATATTATGGAAGTTCAAGAAAGCTCCATTTAACTGCTTATTTACTTCTAATCAAGCTATCATTGGTGATCTTGAAGTCATGAAGATGGGGAAGTGGAGAATAGCCACGGTTTATGGTGGAAGAGAAGTGGTTCATACAACAATTTTGTGGGATAATCTGGAAGAGTTTTGCTCAAACAGCAATCCCATAATGGGGGTGATTTTAATTGCATTTTGGCTAATGAAGATAAAAGAGGAGGAAGACCTTTTCGGTTCTTTCAGGGAGCTAGAGAAATGAGCTCATTCTTGTCAAGATGTGACCTTCATGAAGTAAATATTGTTGGATCAAGATTCACTTGGTGCTATAATAAAAACGGTAATGCTAGAATCTTGGAGAGGTTGGATAGATGCTATGTGAATCCGGTTGCTTTGAAGTTCAATCGGAGAGTGGATTTAGACAAGGGTGTCCTCTATCACCCTATCTATTCATTTTATGTGCTCAATTGTTCACTAACCGGTTCAATCTAAACAAGACAGCTACGGGTATCCAGATTGGAAGGAATTTGCCAAAGATATCACACCTTTTATATGCAGATGACATCATTATCTTCTCTCATGCTAGTCTTAAAGAAGTTAGAGAAGTCAAAGAATCAATTTCAGATTTTTGTTGCTGGACAGAGCAGAAAGTTAATGCTGAAAGATCTGTAATGTTATTTGGTAGACATGTTAAAAGAAGGAAGAGGAAAGCTGTTGAAAGAATCATGGGCTTCAAAGTGGTTAAAGAATTCTTGTATCTAGGAGTAAAATTGGCATGGAGAAGATTAAAAGCTGCAGTTTTTTATTTCATTGTGGAGAAAGCTATGAAGCTTACGGCGGTGTGGGGTAGCAAACATCTTTCTTTGGCTGGTAAACTGTTGTTGATCAAAACAATGTTGCTTTCTATCTCAAATTTTTATTGCATATATTCATTAGTGCCTAAAAGCATTCTAAAAGAAGTTGAAAGACTTTGCCGTCAGTTTATTTGGAACAAACAAGATGGGGGGTTGGGTTTGCATTATGTCAGCTGGAACAAATTGTGCAAACCAATGGATCTAGGAGGAAGAGGTATTCGATCTTGTGTGGATAGTGTGCATGCTTTAAGAGCTAAGTTAGCTTGGAGAGTTATTCAGGATAATGAGTCTTTGTTATTTCAAATGTTAAACCAAAATATGGAAAATGGCGGGATGACTCTGAGAATGCAGCTGTAACTTCATCTACCGGAAAAATTTTATCCAGTGGTAAAAAGGCGTTAAAATCTGTAGTAAAGTGGGAAGTTACCAATGGTTGTTCTATCAACATCATGGATGACATTTGGATTATGAATAGAAAACTTAGCTCATGGCCTACATTTGTTTCAGTTCAAGCTGCAGAGGAAGAAACGGTGGACTGCTTAATTGCAAATGGCAAATGGAATGGTATGAAACTTAAACATTTTTTTGAAAGGAGCTTTGTAAAATAATTATGAAGATTGAAATTCATATGGATCGTGATAATGACAAAGTTGAGCTAATCCATCAGCATTCGGGTTATTCAATTTCTTCACTGATTTATAGAAATTCAAAGATGCAGGAGCAGAATTGTATGTTCTGGAATTATTTAAAAAAAGCAAGATTAAGCTCAAGGGTTGAAGTCTTTTGGTGGAGGCTGTTCAACAATGCTTTACCTACTTATGAATTCTTGTATCAGAGAAGAATCTAGGAGAATTTCTGCTGTCCAAGGGGTTGTGAAAATATTGAAGATGTTGATCACATAATGGTATCCTGTAATAAATTCAAGGATGTTATTCAAAGCTTGAATAAATGTGGATTTCAATTCAAATACTTTGATTCATTTCTATCTTGTTGGAGGTAGATGGAAGAAAATCAAAGTAAACAAGGATTCATGGTGAATGTTTATTGCAATACAGTATATTTAATTTGGAATTCCAGAAACAAATTCATTCATGGGGAAGTAGAAGATTGTTCAGTGCTCTTAGCTACTTATGCTGTAAGTGTGCCTCCATTTCTTTTATGGATGATGGGAAAATGGGACACTGGGGTACGAATCGGTCGTCTAGACTGTCAAATACTTGGTACCCTCCTCTTCCCAATTGGATAAAAATTAATGTTGATGCTTCCTTATTAAAAAATTACAAGGCCGGAATTGGTGGTGTTGTCCGTGATAGTAAAGGAAGATTGTTTTTGGCTTATGGTCATTCTTGTATGCATTGGGACATTGCTTCTCTTGAGCTTTTTTTGGTCCAGTTCATAAGGGAAATCAAGAAGGATTGGTTGCAAGATTATCAAGGAGTTATTATAGAAGGAGATAACTACAATGTTATCAAATTTTTGCAAGGCTTGGAAGGTAAGTGGAAAGATGATCTTTTACTGTTAAAAGATCATAAATTCATTTTTTTTAATTGGGTGAATAGAGAATGTAATAAGTTAGCTAATCTATGTGCTAGCTATGCCATTTGCAATAATTTTTGTTGGGAGGATTTATCCTCTAATAAGATTCCTTCCTTGTTCTCTAATTTGTTAAAGGAGGAATCTATAGTTTCTAATAGTTTTTAATTTGTTTGCTTTGGTTAATAAAAGTCAGCCTTGTGCTTCTTCAAAAAAAAAAAAAAAAAAAATGAAGGATTTGCTTCCCTATTCTATTTAAGAAAGGATGTGATGAGGGTTTCTTGAAAAGCTCCTAGGAGTTTTTTTGATAAGATTCTAAGACCTCATGTAGTGCGATAAAAGACTTAGTGTTGTTGCTGAATATTTTATAAATATTTCTATTCATGGACATAGGAACCTATGCAAGGAAATTTTTCTTAAAAAAAGAAAATTTTATGCACAAATTGTTAATATGGCTTTTATCTCTTTGATTCATGATCTAAATGTTCTTGAATTATTGTGTTTGTTAGTCTCTCCCTCTTGTAAATCTCTAATGCCCAAAGAGCAATATTTTCTTTGGTCCTCTCGTTGAGATCAATTACAGCATAAAGACAAAGATGATATGGTGATTATGAAGGAATGATGGGGCCTTCTTCAATTAGAAATAGATATGCAATCATTGGTTTTTGGAGAAACTTCTATTAAAACAAAATACATAACCATGACATAGATAAATTTCCCTGAAACCAAAGTAGACATCTTAGACCAACTGCTCATGGGAGATCAAAGGATCGTTGTTACTCTAATGGAGGAGGGCCATGGAAAAGAGTTTATCACTGAGGTTGCCTTATACCTATGAGCAGAGCCAATTATTACTAAAGTTAAGGGGCTGGGGAGATAATAATTCCCATTTCTAAAAGTTTATTAAAAGGCTTCGGCTGAAACTCAAGAGGAGATCCTTTCCATTAAGGATGAAGGATCTCATACTTGTTTTTTTCTCTCCTCAATCTACTTCAAATTTCATTGCAAAAATCTTTAGGGAGTCATCATTACATAATTTAAGGTTCCTTATTAGGATTATCATTGGAGTCTCACTGATCGGATATAGCATCTTGGGCTGATTTGAGGCCATAATGGCCATTCATGTAGTGCTTGACATTGTCAAGTGTTGAGTCTTACTTATGACCTTGAGGGTTGTGAAGCTTCATTGCCTCTTTAGGCCCTATCGCTAATCATAACTTCTTGTAAAGAGTTTTATAAGTAGGTCATTGTCCAATCTCCACCTCTAAGAATGAAACCCTTCAGGCATTCATTTCTTGAGTTAATGAGATGTTAGGGTGTCTGATCCAGGCCCTTTCTTAGCAAAAGTGGCTTTAATCCAATAGTTAAAAAAATGTCTGATTTAATTTTGTGGTGGCTAAGAAAACTTCTATGGCTATGTTTACGATACTTAGAAGGACAAACAAGTATATCAATGCTAGAAGATTGCATTATGTGAATGATCTAATGATAGGTCTTATAGCTTCCATGGGTTTAGTGGTTTCGAATATCAGAGTTATCTTCCACAAGAGCTACTTAATCAAACCCACATTTTTTTCTTCCAAATTCGGTTAAATCATTGCTGCGATTTAATTGCTTTTTAATTGCCATTGTGGCAGCCATTCAAAGTCATGAGTATTTCAGATATCCCAACAAAATCAAAGGCCCACTTGAATTTTTAAACTCCAATGAATTTTGTTTCTATCATAATGACCTCAAGCACAATACAAAATATTGTGACCCCTCAAGCTCCCTATTGGAGCAGCTTCGTAAGAAACATCTGAAGGGTTTTTTGGTTGAAATACATCCAAAGTGGCAGAAGGAGCCAATTCATCAATCTAGGCTGCTATGGAATTTGACAACTAGTTGGGGTGGTTAAGGGAGCAAGATTATATCAAATCTGTAATGGGATTTGACCACAAAGGTAAAGCTCACTTGAATCCCTTAAACTTGTGTTATTTTTCGCAGGTCAGGATTTGTCTACCAATCATAATATCTTCTGTGATGCCGAGATCTTCAGAGTTGTGTCAATGAGATTGAGGTCTATTGAACCCTTGTTGACTTGGGTAACTTGATTGATATCCTCTTCATTCACCACTTGGAGAATTTGGGTATGAAGAACCTATTACTTATGAAGCGGTCATTGATTGTTTTTTATGGAGAATCAAAAGATCTTGAAGGTGTCTCCATTCATAATATTGGTGCATGATAATAAATGTTATGAGTCAAAGCAATTTGCTAAAGCAACATTTGTTTATCATATGAACTTCAATGACTATTGCATTGTGAATGTAGCATCGGCTTACCACTTCGTGTGAAATTTCCAACTTAACTAGAAACAAAAACGGTCAGGGGAAACTTCATTCATTCGAGGAAGTGCTAGCTCAACATTGTATTGACTTAAGCATTGTGCTTATTGCAGGCTGTCATGAATAATCGAGAAGGCTTGCAACTCTGGACAACGTAGTGGAAGTCCCTGTGTCAAAGAGTAATTCTACTCAAACTTTTTAAGTTCTTTTTAAGAAGGTAATTTCTTAATCAATTTAACTTCTTTATTACAAAATGACATTAATCTCTTTGCATAAGAGTCATCCAAGATGCCTAGGGTGGACACAAGCATTTACTATCATTGCTTGAATGTTCTCTTGGGTAGCATCTTAATGAAATAGAGAAAGATAAATGCCATATTAGATAGAATTGAACAAATTCATCAAAGGGAATGTCAATAAACTTCTTGTGGTAGAATTCATCGAGGAGGTTCAATATTTTGAGTTAGTCTCTAACATCATGTTTATTGAGAAAAGCAATTACAATTGGAGGATATGTATCGACTTCATAGATCTTAATAATGAGTGATATGGATGGTTATCTTTTATCAATTATTGACATTCTAGTTGACTTGGTTTTTGGGTATCCTATGCTTAGTTTTCTTGATGTCTTCTACAGTTGCTCTCAAATTTGAATGCAACCAATTGATGAGGAAAAGTTCATTATCTTGACCGATGAATGCACTATTGTTACAATCATGTCATTCAAGCTGAGGAATGTCATGGCTATGTATTGCGGCCTCATAGATATAATTTTCCTCTATCAAAAAAGAAGAAAACATGGAAGTTGAGGAATGTTTTGGCTATGTATTGGAGCTTCATGGACATAATTTTCCACTTTCAAAAAAGAAGATAACTTGGAAGTCTTAGATGATTTCTTAGTAAAGAACCAAACTCTTGAAGAACACCTAAAATATCTGTTGACTTTCACTAAGACGAGGAAGTATAACATATGATGTAATTCTAGCATATGCATATTTGGAGAACATTTTGGCAAATTCCTAGGCTAACCTTATTTCTTCTTTAAGTGTAACCTTAAGGAATGACCTCACCTTGCTTAGTTAATGAATTCTGCAAAATGACTACAATATTATGTAATTCTAGTTATTTCATTTTTATACTTGGGAAATGTGTGTCGATCTTCAAAGACTAAAAAATAATTATCTGGGCCAAGTGGATGTCATAAAACATAATTATAAGGCAATAATGAGGTAACCTCCTCTCGCTTAGTTAAAGAAATTTTATCCGCTCGCTCAACTATAGAATTCCACATGCTAAATGCAAGATTATGTAGTCTCAATTGGTTCAACTTTTTATCTGGGATAATGTGTGTTGATCTTTAAAATCTTGAAGATAAGCTGTGGGGGTACCAAGTGGATTGAAAATCTTTAAGTCATTCTAAGAGCTTAAGTATTTGACAACATCACCGGTTCTCACCTACCCGAATTGAGCTAAATCATCTTAATCATAAAAAAGTATGCATGTGCTTTCATTGTTTTTGTGACGGACTAAGTTCCTGTTTTAAGGCTGTGAGATCCGAGTGGTTATTTGAAAGCCATTATGATAATTTCTACTTTGATGTGAACATTTGACAAGCTTATCGAATGGTCAATTAATCTGGGTGAGTGCAAAATATAGTTTTTTATGCTGCATGACGATCAATGCTCAAGATTTGGCCAACTTTGGGTGGATTTTACGCAATTGTAGAAGTCTAATTCAACTTCAAAGGAGAATATCTCATACATGTATATTGATGGACCTTTTGGTGCCAACAATAGTGGAGTGGGTATGGTTCTCATAAGCTCGAATGGAATAGCCTTAATCTGATGCCCTTGGCCTCAAGTTCAAAGCTACTAACAATCTAATTGTTATGAAGTAACTCTTGCTGGACTTCATTTAACACTTAGCGTCAGGGGGAGGATTTCTCATCTTCAGCAAACCACAGTCAGCCTTGAATCAAACCAAAGGATAATATAAGGTAAGAGGCAAGACCCTAGTTGCATGCTTAGATAAATCTAGGTAGAGGTTAGGAAGTTAATGATCATAATAAAAAAAATTCTAGGGAAAGAAAATCATTTGGAAAACTTCTAGTAAAGTTGTACAAATCTCATGCAACATATATTCAAGAGGTAGCTTTTCCATTCATTGTGATAGGAAACACTTGAAGATCTCAAGTAATTCCTATCAATCTTTAGAAAAATAGCAAAAATCCTCCACAAGAATTCACACAAAATCAAGAAAACAATAGAAAATTTGTATTGTTTGATGAAATAGAAATGGAAAATAGCAAGATACAGTTGATGCTCAATTCGAGAGGAGGATCGATCTCTCCCAAATCTCTAGACACTATTAGAGCCCAAAAGAAAACCTAAATTTAAGAGATCTCAAATTTCCGCCAAATTCAAGATGCCCTAACCCTAGGAAAATAAACTATTTAATGCATACAAATCAAATGGAAATCTCTAAACAATCCCCACATTCAAATTTCCCTCCCAATTCCTTCACAAATCGTTTCAAAGTTCCCTTGAATTTGGTGGCCCGATCGTCCTACACGACAGGTGGAGAGTTCCGCCTACTCTCCGCCTGAGCTGGTCCCGTGTGGACCGGTCTAATAATACTTCCCTCCCAAAGTGCTACCTTGTCCTCAAGGAGAACGAAGGAAACTGTTGTTGGAGAACTTGATTAATAGCCATGGACTGAAAAATGGATTGATACTGGGTTGAATAATCCTTACCTCCAGTATCTCCTTAATCAATCTTTTGATCTCATCCTTCTGAATTTAAGGATGACGATATGGATGAACACTGAGGGGTGAAACTACTTCCTTCAAGATGATAGCATGCTTGTATTCCCGCGGAGGAGGTAACTCAATTGATGTTTAAATTGTGCTCAATAGATGTTTTTAAATCGTGCTCTTGGACAAAAGAAAAAAAAAGAGAAAAGATAAAAAAAAAAGAAAAAAAAAGAGAAAAGGAGAAAGAGAGCATTCATAAAAGAAAAAAAAGTGAATTTTGCAATTTGAGAAAGCCTGTTTCGACACTTGTAACGTGATGAACAACCACCCATGCACGCTTTTCTCTAGCGTGGTGGGAGGAAATTCGTTGCGATGCTAGCGACGAAGCGGATAATCTCCTAAAGTCCTATTTTTGGTGTTTGCGGCGTGCTGAGGGACCCCTTATGCACGCTTTTCTCTAGCGTGGTGGGAGGGTGTGCGGCTTTATAACGAGGTAGATGAGCCTTGTGCGCGCTTTTCATAGCACGGCGGGGCAAAAATATAAGTACTCGTACACGGGGAAAAAGTGTATTTTTCTTATAGATGCCCGCAAACCCATGTATGCCTTTCTCTAGCGTGATGGGAGACGAAAACTACGGCCACGGTGTCCCACGACACTAACTGTGCACGCTTTTCTCTAGCGTGGCAGGAGGCCCAAACTCCTGAAATTTCCCATTAACGGGGGAGACGTCGGGGGGCTGACGAAATTTTGTCTGAAAAAGATAAAAACTTAAACAAATTTTTGGACAGCAGAGGACTTTATTTGCATAGCATGGAACATTATTTTGGACTCAAATGAAATGAACTTAAAATTTGGACTTGACTTGAACAATAAATGAAACATAAATCTAAATGAAAGTTGACCCAAATCAAACTGGAATTTGGACCTAAATGACAACAATTTGAAACTTGAACTCGGACCAGGGGACTTGAATTTACATTTTATTTGAACTTCAAATGAGAGGAACAATGACTTAGATCGATATTGGACTACACAAAACTTGGATTTATTTAGACCACATAGAACTTGATTTGAACTGGATTTGAAAGAACTAAGTCTTCAGTTTGATTTGTACAACAGGGGACCTGTTCTGAACTCAAATGGACACTGAATAATTGACATTAAGTTCAACTTATACTTAAATTTAATTTGAAAAGCATGAATCATAAGAGCAGTGCAATCAAATGATAAATAATTATGATAATGAATTCAAAAGTTATTTGTGATATGCAAGTTTTAATTGACAATCATGTGTACTCAATCAAAATCGAATAGAGAATTCATTCAAGAGCAATGTGTAAATATACAGATGAAAGATTTTTTTTACATGTTATCTATTTTCTCCACAACTAATAATCAATAAAGATTATGAAGAGTGTGATGATTTGCTTGCGAGTGACGATTGTGAAGGTGGTCACAAGAGATGGTGCAATTGCAAATGAAGATTAATAATGCAAGTATAATAAGTGTATACATTCAGCTCCACAAGCAACAAAGTCGGGGTCAATAATATTCTTCATGACAATCATCCAATAAATATATAGTAGTCATTGATACATCTACTTGTAAGTACTGATAGAAGTTTGTTGTGTCATGGAGATATAGACAACAATTGCTGGAGGAATTAAAAGAGATACAAGCAAAGACACTAAACCCTAATATGTCATGATGGCTAGCATGCAATGGTTGAATAAATGTACTCACAGTCAACATGGAAGGATGAAGAAGTGGCAGATGGAACTACATTAAGAACCAATAGTAATGTGCAAGCAAATGTGTCGGTCTCTTATGAAAATGGAAGGACCAATGTGTATCAAGCATACATGTGTGACGATGGTAATCAACAGCATATAACAAATGCTACAACACTTTTACAATAAATAATCAATCAATGGTTGCAAAATACATTGATCCGCTGCAAGTTAAGAATTAAGATGAAATATATGTAGCAGATGTAGGCCTCTACGAGTTATCGTAGAAGACCTGTTGTATGCCCGATGAGGTTTTCACAAGAAAAATGCTAAAGTGATTATATCAGGTGCAAATGCCTATTAGTCACTGTAAGAAACGCATCGTGCATATGAGAGGACATCTACCAGCATCTACAAATGCAAGCATTTACAACTCAAAGCATGGGATTCGTTAGTGCACTATAATCTACTTGCATAAATCATGCAAGGAGTGCATGACAGTCTACATGTGTAATGCAGCAAACAACTCTATCCAGAAACTGCTACGCCACGCCATCGGATTCGCAACATTCATGCAAGCGGGCATAAGGCGTTTACAAATATTTCAAAATGCCCTTGCACATGCACCGTAGTTTGTATACACATAGGTACACGGAAGGGGAAAGTACAATCACAAAACCTGCATGGGCCTCGACGAGCATGTTATTGGTACACATGTGACGTCTAGATAAGTTGCGTTGGTCAATAAGTTAATTCAAGTTCGAATCTGGTCCTATGCAGATCAAAAGGAGTCGACAGGGTTCGAACCATCAAATAAATATATGGTCGTGACGACTGGTATATTTGTTTTAATACATTAATATTAGGCTTTTATGGCCTATAACCAAGAGAATTCACTAATAAAGGCATAAAACCTATAAAACCCGATCATCTGTCGATAACTCGATAGAGTCGACAAGTTTCAATCAACAAAGGGAAATGACCTCAAACACCCCGATGATGGTTGTGTTGAATGTAGACCTCAATCGGAGGGGTATAATTTCAAATAATTCAAAATACTACTCCAAGTACCCAAAATCTAAATTTTCTTAAAAAATCACCAAACTCCAAGATATTTAATTTTGAAATCAACTATAAAAACACTTAAAGCAAAATCAGTCTACCCTCCGCAATAGTTTGCCGAGGTGGACAAATATGAAATTTATTTTAGCTCACATAGAGCTAATGCATAGTCGATAATATCACTAGGATTCATTCTCAAATAATCTCCTACCAGTAACTAAGTGGTAAGTGTCCTCTAACCGGCAGTTTTGCCATCAAACAGTACCGCAAGATAAGCGATTAATACTCAGGGCCCTTTGAACCAAGTGGTTTTGCCTCCAAATTGCACCACAAAATACTTGTTATGGCTAGAGCCAATGCGTTCTTTAGTAGCATCAAATCCTCGAGATATGAATCAGTAGGATATGATTTATATGACACAAAGCCCTCTGTTAGCTAAGGTGAATTCAAATTTATCCCCTTAGACACTTTCACCCTAGCTCTATAAGGTACCATTGGATGAAGCAACCCATGGCTGCCGACAAGGATCTTTCTGTCATGTTGGGTCGACTACCTCCTCTGACTAGGTAAACCAGGGATCACGATGGCCCGGGACAACGGAACCAAGGGATCTTGATCAGGTGCATCATCCGTTCCCCCACCATCTACTTTAAGTGCAAGGTGGTGAAATTTTTATTTTAAATATCAAAATTTTCAACCTTTCAAATCTTTAAATTCTCAATATCCATGCCCATTCGCTGCTATTATTTGCTAGATAATACGTATTTCTACGTATCTGATTGAAGACTAGCCTTAATTGAAAGTTCTCTTTCATTAGTGGCAGAGGTAATTAACTATAGGGGCTTGTGCCTAAAGGAAACTAGAACTCATATCATAAAGTCCTCGCAAAATGAGGGCGAAATCTCTGGGTAGTATCTTATCTACAAACCCATTTTTCTTCCCAAAATTTACCCCAGAACTTAATTCCGTTAAAACTCCCCCGAAAAAAAAAGCAATTAGCGGTCGGGGGCCGGGGCCAAATTTTTGGAGCCCACATATGTATAAGTTAGTCAAACAAAGAAATAAGAATAGTAAGGATTTAATTCAAGTGAAGTGCATTAAGGATGAAAATCAAAAATTACTTTTATTAGAATATGATATTAAACAAAGGTGGATGAGATATTTTGCTAAATTTTTCAAGAAATATTGTGAGAATACGATTTTCTTTAATGACCTTAACATTCTAAATGAGAGTAAAGCTTTTTATTTTTATCGGCGTATTAGTAAAACCAAAGATAGAGAGATTTAAAAAAAAAAGTGTGGAAATGATGTTTGATCTGATGATATTCTAGTAGTAGTGTGGAAATGCTTAGGAGTTGAAGGAATTTTTTGTCTTATTAAACTTTTTAATATTATTTTGAAGACTAAAAAGATGCCAGATAAAAATGATTGTCCTTTCGGGGCGGAGGTGTGTGTTGATTTATATTTTCAAGAATAAAGGTGATGCGCAATATTATGTAAATTATAGAGAAATTAAGTTAATGTGTCATACTTTCAAACTATGAGAGAAATTTATGGAGCATAGGTTACGACGTAATATTAATGTTTCTTAAATTAGTTTGGATTCATATCAGATAGGTTTATTATGGAAGCTATACATGTATTCAGAGGTTTGATGGAAAAGTATAGAGAGAATAAAGAGATTTTTCATATGATATTTATTGATTTAGAGAAAACATATGATAAAATTCCAAGAAAAGTGCAATGAAGAGTTTTAGAAAAGGAAGGGGTTAATAATGCTTATATTCAAGTCATTAATGATATATTAGCAAGAGCTATCACTCATGTTCAAACACAAGGTGATTTGACCAAGTATTTTCCTATTTCAGCTGGATTACATCAAGGATCAACCTTAATCCCATATTGTTTTGGTTTACTCACGGTTGTTCTCAGTAGACATTTACAAGAGATACCCTGGTGTATGCTTTTTGCTGATGATATTCTTTTAATTATAAGACTAGAAAGGTAGTTAAAGGTAAATTTAAATTATGGATGTCAACCATAAAGTCTTTAAGGTTTTCATTTGAGTAGATCTAAAATTGAATATATGAAGTGTAATTTTAGTACTAATAGATCTAGTGGGGGGATTGTGACTTTAGACGATAAAGTCATTATTAAGAGTACACATTTTAGATATCTTGGGTTTATTGTTCAGAGTGATGATGAAATAAATGGTGATATTATTAGCATAAGTCAAATTGGATTGTTGAAGTGGAGGAATACATTAGGCTTGTTGTGTGACAGAAAAAGTCCCCTCAAAGTTGAAAAATTCTAAAAGATGGTGGTGAGACCTACAATGCTTTATGGTGCAGAATGTTGGCCATTAAAAGAGAAGCATAATATTAAGTTAAGCATTTCAGAGATGAGGATGCTCAGGTGGATGAGTGGCTTTACTCTTAGAGATAGGATACAAAATGAGTCTATATGTGAAAAGGTTGGAGTAGCTCTAGTGGGAGACAATATGCCTATAGTGCCTCTGTCATCTTCGTATGCCATTCTCTTTTATTCTTGGTGAGGATCTTCTTCAACAATTTCACCAATGTCTTGTTGAAGGCTTTTGCCAAGCCATTTGCTCTTGGATTATATATGGATGAATACCATCAATTGATTTTGTACCGATCAACGAATTTATAAATTTTTATATTTTTGAATGCAGTACTGTTGTCTGAGATTATGCGGCATGGCACACTAAATCTGTAGACAACATTGTGGGTAAAGAAATTGATCACATGTTCGGATGTGACCTCTCTGAATAGAGCAGCTTTTGCCCATTTGGTGAAGTAGTCTGTTGTTGGCAGAATGAAGCGATGTCCTGCTGAAGATGGCAGATCTATCAGACCGATTATATCTGTACCCCAGCATTCAAATGGCCAGGACGCTACGATTAAGTACATAGGATTTGCTAGTTGATATATAACATCACGTGGATTTGACATTCATGGCACCTCTTTGCGTGGTCAATACAATCTCTCGCCATTGTCGGCCAATAATAATACATTCTTTTGATTTTAGCTACCATCTTGGGACTAGACTAATGTGCACTACAAAGTCCTTCGTGGACTTCTGTTATCACTTTATTAACTTACTTGGTCCCTAGACACCTTAGCCATAGTTGATTAAAAGCTCGACGATAAGCATATCATTGACGAACGTATATCATAATGATGTCTTCCGAATCTGCATGGCAAGAGATTTATCCTTTGGGAGTTTGCTTTCTTTGAAATAATCAATGAAGGGTTGCCTCCAATCTTCTCCTTTCTCAATGTCTAAGCAATATAGCCACGACTCCGAGAATTTGAAGATCAACTGGGGTTGTGTCTTTGTTAGCTTGAATATGGTATTTCCTCTGCCTACGAGAATTGCAAGATTGCCAACTTTAAGACTCGACGGCCGTTAATCATAATTAGTATAGCCATCTCCTTGTCGGTATTTGCCACATCCTATGATGCACGGACATAGACACGGCGACACGGACACGGGACACGGCTTATTTTGAAAATATAGGACACGGGTACGGCGCGGACACGATAATACATTTTTTTATATAATGTATATATATTAATGTAATATCATATTAAAAATGATAAATAATAATAAATGAATGACATGATAACTTGTCTAGCTTATAATATAAAATATTTAATACAAAATATTTAGTACAACCACAAAAATATAAGCAAATAATCACTTACTACAACATCAAGCATTCATGCTTCAACTATTAGGATTAGCTTTAGAGATTTGTTTTTGGTCTTCAATATCATCATCATTGAATATCACTACTTTCAACTCTAGTTCAACAAGAGAAAAATTTGTAATTGTGCAAAAAGAGAGGAGATGAAAATACCTTCACTGCCAAAGAGAAATGAAAATGAAAATATTCGATGAATGAATATTAAATGCAGACGTTGATTTGGTGTTGTGGATATGAAATAAGAAATTTAGTTTAAATCTTGCAAAATATAAGAAATTATATTTTAAAAAATTATAAAATATTTAAGATACGCATGTCGGACACGCGTGTTATATTTATTTTTAATATTTTTTTAATCGGACACATTTTCGGCTTGTCCGACACGTGTCGGACGAGTGTCGGACGAGTGTCGTGTCGAACACGGTGTCGGACACTGCACGCCTCTTTGAGGAGAAGGTCGGTGCATCATAGGCCACATCCTTGGCTAATTTGGCTAGACAATCTGCCTTGGCATTCTGACCTCAAGGGACTCGAGCTATTTTAACATTTGGCACTTTCTTTAACAGTTCAAGAGCTCGCCGGTGATAATAGGCCAATTCAAGTTTGCCAACCTTGTAAATGCCGAGGACCAGATTTATCACAAGTTGAGAATCGCCAAAATTTTGAAGATTTTAAATTCTAACATCAATCACGATCTCCAGCCTCATTATTAGAGCTTCGTATTCGGCTTCATTGTTGGTCTGAGGTTCAATCAAACTGAATGAAAATCTTATTTTGCCTCCCTCAGGTGCTACGAAAAGGAGACCGATGTCGGCTCGGGCCCTTGCAATATTTGGAAATTGGACAGGTTTAATCGAGGAAGCCCCATCAAAATACCTCCCAAAATTATAATTTCTCCTCTTCCTTGACCTTCATGATCTACTTGTCGGGCAAATCATCATTTAGCGGGGAATATGCAAGGATAGGATGTGTTGTCAAGAAGTCTACTAACACCTGCCATTTCACAGCCTTTTATGGAATATATCTGATATCAAATTGTAGGAGTAGTACTGCCCATCTGGCTAAACGACCTGTCAATGCTGGTCTTATCATCAAGAATTTTAGCGGATCGATCTTTTATATCAAAGTAACTTTGTGAGAGAGCATGTACTAGTGGAGTTTCTGAACTGCAAAAATCAACGCTAAGCAATGCTTCTTAATTGGAGAATAACGGATTTTTGCTCCAATCAACCTCCGACTAAAGTAGTAGAGCGCGTTCTCCTTGCCTTATTCATTGTGTTGGGCCAATAATGCTCCGAGGGACTCTTCTAGTGCTGTCGTGTACAATATAAGAGGCTTCCCCAGAATTGGCGCTGCCAAATTGGACGAATTTAAAAGGTATCTCTTAATACTATCAAACGCTTTTTGGCACTTTGTGTCCCATTTGAAACAGACATCTTTTTTCATTAGCTTTTAAAATAGCTGGCACCTACGCGGTAGATTTGATATAAATTGTCGAATGAAAGCCAGTTGTCCTTGTAAAGAACGAAGTTGACAGAGATTTCTATGAGGCGGCATCTCCATGATTGCTTTGATTTTGTTGGGGTCGATCGCGATTCCTCGATGACGAATAACATACCCTAAGAATTTACCAGAGGAGACCTCGAAAGCACACTTAAGGGGATTCATCTTTAGATCGTATTTCTTGATTCTTTCAAATATAATCCTCAAGTCATCCAAATGGTCTCTTCGGTCCATGCTCTTGACAATAAGGTCATCTATATAGCACTCAACCTTTTGATGTATTAACTCATAAAAAATACGAGTCATTTCCTGTTGATTGGTGGCACCAGTATTCTTCAAGCCAAAGGGCATGACCGTATAGCGGAAAAGGCCGATGGGCGTTCTGAATGATGTTTGTTTTTCATGCTCAGGCGTCGTCTTGATTTGATTGTATCCCGACGATCCGTCCATGAAGGAGAATATGTCGTAATTGGACATGTTATCTACTAGTAGTTCTAATACAGGAAGTAGAAAGTTGTCTTTGGGCATGCCTTGTTGAGGTCACAAAAATCGATACATATATGAATCTGACCGTTCTTCTTCTTTATATGAATAATATTGGCGATCCAATCGGCATATTTTTCTTCTCGAATGAAGCCTGCCTCTATAAGCTTCTTCATTTCAACAATCACCTTTTCTTCTATCTCCAATTTCATTCTTCTTGGAGTTTGTTTGTCAGGTGCTACATCTGGTTTGATGGCTAATATGTGAACTGTCATATCAGATGATAAGCTAGCATCTCAGCGTATGTCCAAGCAGAATAATCCCTGAAATCATAGAGGACCTTTATTTCTTCTCTTTATTCTTCGAGCAAAAGAGTACTGATGAAGGTTGGGAGAGGATCGTCTTCAATCTGAGAGGATAAGTTGAAAAGCGATGGGATTTTTTGGAGGATTCTCTAAGGTGCCAACCATCGAGAATATTATTTGTATGGGTCATATTTGGGTTCACTTTTGATAAATTTCTTTAATGGAAGATCTCTAGGGGTATACACTAGATGTCACACCATTCTTTTGCATGTATTTTTTCCCTTAAGATGTTCGTCTCTGTATTTATTTTCCCTTATGTCGGGACCTTTCGACGATGGATTCTTGGACATACTTTCAAGTGTCACATCTCGATGCTCACCGTACATACCTTTATGCTTTCTTTGCTCTACCATCATAATTGTTGGTTATTTTTTCCTCCATCGTGACCTTTCAGTGATAGATTTTTGGATTGTGGACCAAGTGTCCCATCCTGATGTTCATCGTATATAGCTCAATTTACTTTTACCTATATCGGGACATTTTAATGATGACTTTTTGGATATATGGACCAAGTGTCATATCTTGATATTCACCGTATAGAGCTCAGTATTATCATTATCTTTTTTTTTTTTGTTGCTGCTATAGTATTTAAACAACTAGCCAAAGATGGAAAGAGAAACCAATCCCCAGCAGAGTCGCTAGAAATCTGTGGGCTCCAAAAATTTGGCCCTGGCCCCCGCCCTGGCCCGCTGATTGCTTTTTATTTTCGGGAGAGTTTTAACGGAATTAAGTTCCGGGGTAAATTTTGGGAAGGCAGATGAGTTTGTAGATAAGACACCACCCATAAATTTCGCCTTCATTTTGTGAGGACTTTATGATCTGAGTTCTTATTTCCTATAGGCACAAGCTCCTATAGTTAATTATCCCTCCCACTGACGAGAGAGAACTTTTGATTAAGGCTAGTCCTCAATTAGATACGTAAAAATACGTATTATCTTCTATATAGTAGCAGTGATAGCCATGAATATTGAGAATTTAAAGATTTGAAAGTTTGGAAAATTTGATATTTAAAATAAAAATTTCACCATCTTACACTTAAAGCGGATGGTGAGGGAATGGATGATGGGCCCGATCAAGATCCCTTGGTTCTGTCGTCCCGAGCCATCATGATCCTTAGTCTTTTTAGTTAGAGGAGGTAGTCGACCCAACTTGACAGAAAAATCATTGTTGGCAGCCATGGGTTGCTTCGTCCAAGGGTACCTTGTAGACCTGGGGTGAATGTTTGTCTAAAGGGATAAATTTGAATCCACCTAAGCTAATAGAGGGCTTTGTGTCCTATCAATCATATCATATTGATTCATATCTCAAGGATTTGATAACACTAAGGAACGTATTGGCTCTGGCCATAACCGTTATTTTGTGGTGCCATTTGGCGGCAAAACCACTCTGTTTAGATGACCCTGGGTCATAATCGTTTATCCTGTGGTGTCATTTGGCGGCAAAATCGTCGGTTAGATGACTCATACCACGTTCTTATTGGCAGGAGATTCTTTGAGAATTGATCCTATTGATATTTTTGACTAGGCATTAGTTCTTTGTGAGCTAGAGTAAATTTCATATTTGCCCACCTCAGCAAACTGTTGTGGAGGGTAGACGGATTTTACTTTAAGTGTTTTAATAGTTGATTTCAAAATTAAATATCTTGGAATTTTATGATTTTTTGAAAATTTTGGATTTTAAGTACTTGGAGTAGTATTTTGAATTATTCAAAATTAAACCCCTCCGGTTGAGATCTGCATGCAACAAAATCATCATCGAGATGTTTGAGGTCATTTTCCTTTATTGATTGAACCTTGTCGATTCTATCAAGTTATCGACAGCGGATCAGTTTTTATGGGCTTTATGTCTTTATTAGTGAATTCTCTTGATCATAGGCCTTGAAGGCCTAATATGAATGTATTAAAACAAATATACTGGTCGTCATGACCGTATATTTATTTGATGGTGCGAACCCTGTCGACTCCTATTGATCTGCATAGAAACATCAGGTTCGAACTTGAATTCACTTATTGACCTGCACAACATCTCTAGATGTGATGTGTGTATCAATAACATGCTCACCGAGGCCTATGTGGGTTTTGTGATTGTACTTGCCCCTTCTGTGTACCTATGTGTATACAAACTATGGTGCATGTGTGGGGGCATTTTAAAATATTTGTAGACGCCTTTTGCCTGCTTGCATGGATGTTGCGGATTCGGTGGTGTGGCATAGCAGCATAGAGTTGTTTGCTGCATTACATAGATAGATTGTCATGCACTACTTGCATGATTTACGCAGGTAGATTATAGTGCACTAATGAATCCTCTTCTTTGAGTTGTAAATGCTTGCATTTGTAGATGTTGGTAGATGTACTGTCGTATGCCCGATGCGTTTCTCACAGTGACTCGTAGGCATTTGCACCTATTATAGCCACTTTTGTAATTTGCTTGTAAACACCACATCGGGCGTACAACGGGTCTTCTATGACAACTCGTAGGGACCTACATCTGCTACATATATTCCATCGTTACTTGCAGCGGATCAATGTATTTTGTAACCATTGATTTATTATTGACTGTAAATGTGTTGTAGCATTTGTTATATACTATTGATTACCATCGTCGCACATATGTATGCTTAATACACATTGGTCCTTCCATTTTTGTAGGAGACTGACAAATTTGCTTGTATATTAGTATTGGTTTTTGATGTAGTTGCATCTGGCACTGCTTCATCCTTCCATGTTGACCGTGAGTACATTTATGCAACCACTATATGCTAGCCACCATGGCTTATTGGGGTCTAGTGTATTTGCTTGTATCTCTTTTAATTCCTCCAGCAATTGTTGTCTATATTTCCATGACATTACAAACTTCTATCAGTACTTGTAAGTAGATCTATTAAGGACTACTATATATTTCCTGGATGATTGTCATGAAGAATATCATTGACCCCAACTTTTTTGCTTGTGGAACTAAATGTATATAGTTTTTATACTTGCATTATTAATCTCCATTTGCAATCGCACCATCTCTTGTGACCACCTTTATAATTGTTACTCGCAAGCGAATCATCACACTCTTGATAATCCTTATTGATTACCAGTTTTGGAGAAGTTAGATGACATGTAAAAAAATATTTCATTTGTATATTTACATATTACTCTTAAATGAATTCTCT
The DNA here is from genome assembly GCA_016618105.1 of Dendrobium huoshanense. Classification (NCBI taxonomy): domain Eukaryota; kingdom Viridiplantae; phylum Streptophyta; class Magnoliopsida; order Asparagales; family Orchidaceae; genus Dendrobium; species Dendrobium huoshanense. The sequence continues at coordinate 12,655,649 of CM028346.1, forward strand.
ATTCGATCTTGATTTAGTACCCATGATTGTCAATTAAAACTTGCATATCACAAATAAATTTTGAATCTATTATAATATTTATTTGTCATTTGATTGCATTGCTCTTATAATTCATGCTTTTCAAATTAAGTTTAAGTATAAGTTGAACTTAATGTCAATTATTCAGTGTCTATTTTGTTCAGAACAAATCCCCTGTTGCAAAAATCAAACTAAAGTCTTAGTTCTTTCAAATTCAGTTCGAATCAAGTTTTATGTGGTCTAAATAAATCCAAGTCTTGTGTAGTCCAACATTGATCCAAGTCCTTGTTCCTCTCATTTGATGTTCAAATCAAATGTAAATTCAAGTCTCCTGCTGTTTTGCAAAGTTTAAGTCCATGTTCAAATTGTTGTCATTTAAGTCTAAATTCGAGTTTGATTTGGGTCAACTTTCATTTTGATTTATGTTCCGTTTATCGTTCAAGTCAAGTCAAAATTTTAAGTTCATTTCAATTGAGTCAAAAATCATGTTCCATGTTATGCAAATAAAGTCACTTGTTGTCCAATAATTTGTTTGAGTTCTTATTTTTTTTCAAACAAAATTTGTACTGGTATTTATACTTTTGTCCCGCCGTGCTAAGAAAATCGCGCACAAGGCTCGCCTACCTCGTTGTAAGCATCGCACCGAGTTCTCTCCCACCACGCTAGAGAAAAGTGTACATAGGGGGTCCCTCAGCTCGCTGCAAACACTGGAAATAGGACTTTAGGAGATTATTCGCTTCGACGTTAGCATCGCAAAGAATTTCCTCGCACCACACTAGAGAAAAGCGTGCATGGATAGTTCGTCACGTTATAAGTGCCGAAACAGGCTTTCTCAAATTTTCAAAATTCCCTTTTTTTCTTTTTCTTTCTATTTTTATTTTTTTTAATGCTCTCTTTCTCCTTTTCTCTTTTTTTTTTTTTTGCTTTTGTCCAAGAGCATGATTTAGAAACATCTTTTGAGAACCGTTTAAAAAAATAATTAAAAATCCTTCAGCTCATGATCTGATGGTTAAGGTTGGACTCATGGATTCATTTGATAACTGCAGCTTCGATTGTGTCGTTAGTCTTTTAGATTCAGATGGATGTTCGGTCTCTTCCTCTACTTTCTCTTTACATTTTCCACCGTGTGCTCTATGGCTTCACTTTCATTTAACAGACTTGCTACTGAATTTCTTCTAAAAGGTGAAAAACTTATAAATAAGTTTATCATTCTTGAACATTTTTATTGCTTATTGATGAGGAAGTTTTTGCATGTTTCTCCCTGTTTGTTAAAACAACTCATTGCATCAAATGGTAGTACTTGGTCCCCTACCTTTTCTTTACATTTTGAGGTAGAGACCTTTGACATATACTTGACTAATTAAATAAACAAAGATGCTGCTGCTGACTATTCTATTCCATTAGAAGTGAAAGATATCCCTTTTGAAAAGATCTAAAAGCTTCAAAGCTGAAGCCAAGAGATCTGATAACTATATGTGAATGTAGGGAAAATGATGAACTGATATGTTTTATGCGATAATATATTATTTTGTTGGAATTTTTCATACTTAAATGACTCTTCCCACCTCTCTTTTTTTAAAGATTATTTCTTGCAAAAATAGGTATCGACCTTTTCACATTCTGCTTTTGGATTCTTAACAATTCATTCTGAAATGGATGTGAATAGATAGCTTGAGCCCGTACACAACCCATTGACATAAAATTTGGAATTAATTGATTTCCTTGATCTAATTGAATACCAGTACTTCTTAGATGTTCAAGGGGTGATTTTTCTGATGTTAAATTTTCTTAGGATCTGGATGGATGAAATGTATTATCAGTGATCTGTTGGTTAGATGATATGTTCTCTATAGCTGCATCCAATATTCTATGTTGAGCTAGAACTACAGAATGCCGGGCAAAAGAAAGTGGCTCTATACAATCCACCATTTGTTGAATATCAGTTCCTCTAAGATATATATATATATATATATATATATATATATATATATATATATATATATATATATATATATATATATATATATATAACAATATTTATGTTAAAACATTTTGAGGTCTACATGGATGCCCTGTAATCTCTAGGATTGGATGGACAGGTGGCTCCATGATTGTCTGTTGTACTGGAACTTCAGTCTGCCCAGTAGAACAATATGACCCCGAACAAGCTGCCTCTTGGTATGCAACTAGCAGAAATCTATGAAGGTCATGCTCAGCTTTAGCTGCCATTTATTCGCATCGTGCGCTCCTCGAAATGCTGGTTCTCCTTTGCTGGTTTAGAACTTCTCTAACTAGGAGCAGCATCTTGTTTAATATCAAGCAAATACTAGTAAACAACAGCTAAAGCTGAGCATGACTTCCATAGATTCTTGTTAGTTGGATGTCAAGAGGCAACTTGTTCGGGGCCATATTGTTTTACTGGGCAGACTTAAGTTCCAGTACAACAGACAATCATGGAGCCACTTGTCCATCCGATCCCAGAGATTACAGGGCATCCATGTAGACATCAAGATGTTTTAACAGAAAGATTGTCATATATACATCTTAGAGGAATTGATATTTAATAAATGATGGATTGTGTCGAACCACTTTCTTTTGTCCGGCATTCTATAGTTCCAGCTTAACATAAAATATTGGGTGCAGCTATGGTGAACGTACTATCTAACTAGCAGATCACTGTTAATCCCCTTTATTCATCCAGATCTTAAGAAGATTTATCATCAGAAAGATCACCAATTGAATTTCTAAGAATTATTGGTATTCAACTAGATCAAGAAAATCAATTAATTCTAAATTTTATATCAATGGAGTGGGTATCGGCTCAAGCTATATATGCACATCCATTTCAGAATGAATTATTAAGAAAAAAAAACCAAAAAGTGAAAATGCCAGAATCTATCTTTATAAGAAATAATTAAAAAAAAAAGAGCGGTGGAAATAGTCATTTAAGCGTGAAAGCTTCTAATAAGGCAAAATTATCTCATGAAACGTATTAGTTCCCTTTTCACATTTAAATATAGTTATCAGATCTTTTAGCTTTAACTCTGAAACTTTAGATTTTTACAAAATGGACATATTTTACTTTTAATAGAATAGAATAGGCAGCAGCAGTATCTTTGTTTATAAAATTAATCAAGTATATGTCAAATGTCTCTACCTCAAAATGCAAATAAAAGGTAGGAGACCAAGTACTATCATTTAGCGTAATGAGTTGTTTTAACATACTGGGAGAAACATGCAAAAACTTCTTCAGCAATAAGCAGTGAAAAATGCTCAAAAATAATGAACTTATCAATAAGTTTTCAACCTTTTAAAAGAACTTCAATAGCAAGTCTGCTAAATGAAAGTGAAGCCATAGAGTAAACAGTGAAAAATACAAAAAAAGTAGAGGAAGAGACCGAACATTCATCTGAATCTCAAAGACTAACGACATAATGGAAGCTGCAGTAATCAAATAATTCTATGAGTCCAACCTAAATCATCTGATCCTGAACTGAAGGATTTTCATTTTTTTTTTAAAATGTGTTCAATAAATGTTTTTAAATCATGCTCTTGGAAAAAAGTAAAACAAAAAGAGAAAAGATAAAAAAAAGAAATGAGAAAGAGAGCATTCAAAAAAGAAAAAAATAGAAAGAAAAAAAAAAGAATTTTGCAAATTTGAGAAAACCCGTTTCGACACTTGCAACGTGACGAACAACCACCCATGCATGCTTTTCTCTAGCATGGTGGGAGGAAATCCGCTGCGATGCTAACGACAAAGCGGATGTTCTTTTAAAGTCCTATTTGTGGTGTTTAAGGCGAACTGAGGATCCCCTATGCACGCTTTTCTCTAACGTGGTGGGAGGGAACTTGATGCGGCGCTTACAACGAGGTAGGCAAGTATTGTGCGGGCTTTTCTTAGCAAGGTGGGACAAAAATATAAGTACTCGTACGCGGGAAAAAATTGCATTTTTCTTGTAGATGCCCGCAGACCCATGCACGCCTTTCTCTGGCGTGGTTGGGGATGAAAACTACTACCGCAGTGTCCCATGACACTAACCTTGCACGCTTTTTTCAAGTATGGCAGAAGGTCCAGACTCCTGAAATTTCCCATAAACGTGGGAGACATTGGGAGGCTGCCAAAATTTTGTCTAAAAAATACAAGAACTTGAACAAGTTTTTAGATAGCAAGGGACTTTATTTGCGTAGTATAGAACATGATTTTGGACTCAAATGAAATAAACTTAAAATTTGTACTTGACTTGAACAATAAACGAAACATAAATCTAAATGAAAGTTAACCCAAATCAAACTCGGATTTGGACCTAAATGACAAAATATTAGGGGACTTGAATTTATATTTTATTTGAACTTAAAATGATAGGAATAAGAACTTGGATCAATGTTGAACTACATAAGACTTGGATTTGTTTAGACCACATAGAACTTGATTTGAACTGGATTTGAAAGAACTAAGACTTTAGTTTGATTTAGACAACAGGGGACATGTTCTGAACTCAAATGGACACTGAATAATTGACATTAAGTTCAACTTATACTTAAACTTAATTTGAAAAGCATGAATCATAAGAACAATGCAATCAAATGACAAATAATTATGATAATGAATTCAAAAGTTATTTGTAATATGCAAGTTTTAATTAACAATCATGGGTACTCAATCAAGATCAAATAGAGAATTCATTAAAAAGCAATGTGTAAATATATAAATGAAAGATTTTTTTTACATGTTATCTAACTTCTCCACAACTGGTAATCAATAAGGATTATGAAGAGTGATGATTCGCTTGCGAGTGACGATTGTGAAGGTGGTCAGAAGAGATGGTGCGATTGCAAATGAAGATTAATAATGCAAGTATAACAACTGTATACATTCAGCTCCACAAGCAACAAAGTCAGGTTAATGATATTCTTCATGACAATCATCCAGGAAATATATAGTAGTCCTTAATACATCTACTTGCAAGTATTAATAGAAGTCTGTAGTGTCATAGAGATATAGACAACAATTGCTGGAAGAATTAAAAGAGATACAAGCAAATACACTAAACCCAATAAGCCATGGTGGCTAGCATGTAGTGGTTGCATAAATGTACTCACAGCCATCATGGAAGGATGAAGCAGTGGCGGATGCAACTACATCAAGAACTAATAGTAATGTGCAAGTAAATGTGTCGGTCTCCTATGAAAATGGAAGGACCAATGTGTATATGTGCGACGATGGTAATCAACAGCATATAACAAATGCTACAACACATTTACAGTCAATAATCAATCAATGGTTGCAAAATACATTGATCCGCTACAATTAAAGATGGAATATATGTAGCAGATGTAGGCCCCTATGAGTTGTCGTAGCCGTTGTATGCCCGATGAGGTGTTCATAAGGAAAATGATAAAGTGACTATATCAGGTGCAAATGCATACAAGTCACTGTGAGAAACGCATCGTTCATATGACAGGACATCTACCAGCATCTACAAATGTAAGCATTTACAACACAAAGTAGCGGATTCGTTAGTGCACTATAATCTACTTGCGTAAATCGTGCTAGTTGTGCATGACAGTCTACCTGTGTAATGCAGCAAACAACTCTATCCAGAAACTGATATGCCACGCCACCAAATCCGCAATATCCATGCAAGCGGACATAAGGCGTTTACAAATATTTCAAAATGCCCTCGCACATGCACCGTAGTTTGTATACACATAAGTACACGAAAGAGACAAGTACAATCACATAACTCGCATGGGCCCCGTCGAGCGTGTTATTGGTACACACATGACGTCTAGGGATGCTGTGCAGGTCAATAAGTGAATTCATGTTCGAACATGATCCTTCTATGCATATCAAAAGGAGTCGATAAAGTTCAAACCATTAAATAAATATACGGTCGTGGCAATCGATATATTTGTTTATGTACATTAATATTGGGCTTTCAAGGCCTATAATCGATAGAATTTATTAATAAAGGCATAAAGCCTATAAAATCCGATCCTTTATCAATAACTCGAAAGAGTCGACAAGGTTCAATCAATAAAGGGAAATGACCTCAAACACTCCGATGATGACTGTGTTGAATGCAGACCTCAACCGGGGGGGTTAATTTTGAATAATTCAAAATACTACTCCAAATACCAAAAATTTAAATTGTACAAAAGAATATCAAACTCCAAGATATTTAATTTTGAAATCAACCATCAAAACACTTATAGCAAAATCCGTCTACGATTCGAAATAGTTTGTCGAGGTAAAAAATATGAAATTTAGTTCATCTCACATAGAGCTAATGCATAGTCGATAATATCACTAGGATTCATTCTTAAATAATCTCCTACTAGTAAGGAAGTGGTACATATTCTCTAACTTGCGGTTTTGCCATCAAACGGTACTGCAGGATAAGCGATTAATACCGGTTATGACCAGAGCCAATACGTTCTATAGTGGCATCTAATCCTTGAGATATGAATCAGTAGGATATAATTTATATGGCACAAAACCCTCTGTTAGCTAAGGTGGATTCAAATTTATCTCTTTAGACAAACTTTCACCCCAGGTCTACAAGGTATACTTGGACGAAGAAACTCATGGCTACCGACAAGGATCTTTCTGTTAGGTTGGGTCAACTTCCTTCTCTGACTAAGTAAACCAGGTTCACAATGGCCCGGGACGACGGAACCATGGGATCTTGATCGGGTCCATCATCCATTCCCCCACCATCCACTTTCAGTGCAAGATGGTGAAATTTTATTTTAAATATCAAAATTTTCAACCTTTCAAATCTTTAAATTCTCAATATCCATGACCATCGCTGCTATTATATGTCAGATAATACATATTTCTACGTATCTGATTGATGACTAGCCTTAATCGAAAATTCTCTCTCATTAGTGGGAGGGGTAATTAATGATAGGGGCTTGTGCCTATATGAAACAAGAACTTAGATCAGAAAGTCCATCTGCCTTACCAAAATTTACCATAGAACTTAATTTCGTTAAAACTCGCCTGAAAAGAAAAAGCAATCAGCGGGCAAGGCTTGGGCCGAATTTTCGGAGCCCACGTATGTATAAGTTAGTCAAACAAAAAAATAAGAATAGTAAGGATTTAATTCAAGTGAAGTGCATTAAGGATGAAAATCAAAAAGTACTTTTATTAGAATATGATATTAAGAAAAGGTGGATGAGTTATTTTGCTAAATTTTTCAAGAAATATTGTGAGAATACGATTTGCTTTAGTGACCTTAACATCTTAAATGATAGTAAAAAATTTTATTTTTATCGGCCTATTAGTAAACCAAAGATAGAGAGGTTTTTTAAAGAAAATAAAGTGTGGAAATGATGTTGGATCTAATGTTATTCTAATAGTAGTGTGGAAATGCTTAGGATTTGAAGGAATTTTTTGTCTTATTAAACTTTTTAATATTATTTTGAAGGCTAAAAAGATGTTAGATAAAAACGATCGTCCTTTTAGGGCGGAGGTGTGTGTTGATTTATATTTTCAAGAATAAAGGTGATGCACAAGATTATGCAAATTATAGAGAAATTAAGTTAATGTGTCATAATTTAAAACTATGAGAGAGATTTATGGACCATAGGTTACGACGTGATATTAATGTTTCTTAAAATTAATTTGGATTCATGCAATGTAGATCTATTATGGAAGCTATACATTTATTGAGAGGTTTGATGGAAAAGTATAGAGAGAATAAAGAGGTTTTTCATATGATATTTATTGATTTAGAGAAAACATATGATAAAGTTCCAAGAAAAGTGCAATGAAGAGTTTTAGAAAAGAAAGGGGTTAATAATGCTTATATTCAAATCATTAATGATATATTAGCGGGAGCTATCACTCGTGTTCAAACACATGGTGGTTTGACCAAGTATTTTCCTATTTCAGTTGGATTACATCAAGCATCAACCTTAATCCCATATTGTTTTGGTTTACTCATGGTTGTTCTCAGTAGACATTTACAAGAGGTACCTTGGTGTATGCTTTTTGCTGATTATATTCTTTTTATTGATCAGACTAGAGAGATAGTTAAAGGTAAGTTTAAATTATGGATGTCAACCATAAAGTCTTAAGGTTTTCATTTGAGTAGATCTAAAATTGAAAATATGAAGTGTAATTTTAGTATTAATAGATCTAGTGGGGGGATTGTGACTTTGGACGATAAAGTCATTATTTAGAGTACACATTTTAGATATCTTGGGTTTATTGTTCAGAGTGATGATGAAATAGATGGGGATATTATTAGCAGAAGTCAAATTGGATTGTTGAAGTGGAGGAATACATTAGGCTTGTTGTGTGACAGAAAAAGTCCCCCTCAAACTTGAAAATTGTAAAAGATGGTGGTGAGACCTACAATGCTTTATGGTGCAGAATGTTGGCCATTAAAAGAGAAGCATAATATTAAGTTAAGCATTATAGAGATGAGGATGCTCAGGTGGATGAGTGGCTTTACTCACAAAAATATCATAATTGAAATCCAAAATAGGGTATTGGAAACAAACCTAGAGTAGAAAAATTCCCTTAACTGGCGTGATGGATGAACATCCCTCTTTAGCCTGCTGATGTGATGGATGAACATCGCTCTTTAGCCTCGAAATTCTTCTCATCTCTTTCTCTCTCGTTTCTCCTCTCTCCTCTCTCCTCTCTCCTCTCCTTTCATTCTCCTTCTCTTCTCTAAGAAGCCTAAGGGGGAATGGATTTTGGCAAATGGATTTAAATATTTTTATGTAAAAACATGCTTTCGTGGATAGTTTTACGTTGCTCTAACATGTAATGCTGGAATGATGGACCATAATATTTTAGATTCCCTTAGACGATACCAAACTTAGGGCTCAGCGCCACAACGTTACCTCAATGTTCACCGTAATATAAAAAGGAAGTGCCACCACTATCAATGCCGCAACACTCCTCAAAGCTCTTGACCTCCCATACCTCCTCTATCTCATTTTTGCATTTATTTGGATTTAAATTTGGCCTTAAATAACTTATAATTTCAAAATATAATCAGAACAAGTTCTAGAACAAGTATTATTACTGCTCTGATGTGGCAGAGAGAAAATGCTTTTGGGTTATGAGGAGTTGGGAACACAACTGTGGTTGATTTGGACAACCAACAATAGCTGCAAGTAGGTGAGAAAGGGATCGGGTTGTGTGTGGTGGTCAAGTTTGGAGTGGTGAGGATGAGAGTTGTCTGGAGGGGTTCTTTTGTCCTATGGAGGTAGCTAAGGAGTAAAGCGGGATGGGATCTATAGGTGAGGTGAACTTAGTGGAGCGTTGAAGTAGAGGTTGTAGGGGCTTTTGGCTAAGTGGAAGAAGAGGGGGCTTTTGTAATTATTCATTTCCTTACATCACTTAACAACCCGTACACTAAACCCAAATTTGAAACTTCTAGATGGAACAACATTTATAACATTATTAGCTAGCTCAAACAATTGGATGATTTTCTTAATTGGCATAATATGGATGATCATCAAAGAATTAATTTTGCAAAATTAAATTTGATTGGAAAAAATCAAAATATATTGAAATAATTTTTTGAGAGACTTGAAGTAGTTTTACAACTCATCTACCTTAGTTACCTATCTTGATGATTCTGAATTCTAATTTAACTTTAGTATCCATCTCAATGAACATTTGGTTGCACATCTTCTTATTGATAGTCACATATCCATTGCGTTCTTAGAGTATTTGGTGAGTTAATTGTTCCCTTCCTTACTGATCTCAATAATGAGCCTCCAATTGCTCATGAGATGCATATAATTATTGTGATTTCAAATCATTAGTCTAAACTTTCTAATCAATTGCTTAATTTTTTGTTAATGAATTTTTTTTAAAAGCTTGATGCATCATTAGCTTCTAAAATGCAAATATCTATTGTTATCTTAGATACTCATCTTTACCTTTTTGACCTTAGTGACATAGTTGATGATATTTCTATCCTAGAGACATCTGATTCATTATTGCGCCCCCTGAGATATACATACTTAATTGTGATCTTAGATTCCCAGCCTATTTTATTTGACATGCACATTAGGGAATCTTAGGATCGGCCACCATCCTTATATGACATAAAACCTAGCTTATGTCGTACTCATGGACCTCCATTTACCATATTTGACTCACCTGATTGAGAATTGTAAGCTGCATTATGACATTGATTGATGGGTTGTTATTAATACTTCCTGATTTAATTTACATATTTCATCATTCATTGCATGATACTACATTGTTCTTAGAATATACATAGTCTTTATTCACATGTGCTGGAATGAGTTGGCATAAAAAGTAATAACATTGTTGAAATCATTATTCAAAATTAATCACATGAGGAAAGCAATAATAATGATTATGTTTTAACTTGCACTAAATTATCTAGCTATGAATTCACATATATCACATCATTAATTCTTGGTCTTAGTATTTATTTTTTGTTTTTGCTTTCTTGCATGTTCTCAACTCCTTTTTTTCATTGCATATGATATCTTCACATTGAAGGATTTATCAAGAATTAGATTGGCAAACTAACAAACTTGCAAGTGATATAATTTTACAGTTATTGTCATTATTATTTATCTCAGTTGTTACAAATGCTGTATTACAAGATTAACTTACACTCCTCCCACTAAAACACTTCTATTTTTGCAAAGTAGAGTTCATCAAGTGGAAGAGAGTTGATGCTAGACTAACAAAATGGCTTTCCATCAAACATTGATTAAGGCCCAAGTTCATGACAATTAATGAAAATTTATTTTCTTAAAATTTCTTTAAAATTTATAGGGTTGGTCGTGTGAGTTTGGAGGGAATATTTTGGATGCACTAAATTTATTTTGAAACCATATTAGGAATTTGAGAGAAGCAATTAAAGATTTAATTGAATCTTTTTAATTTGAGTTATGTTATTAGTTTCAAATTATGTAGAGCTTTTGAGCGGTCGACAAACATTAACCTTAAATGATTTTTATTGGAGGGAGTTTGGGTGGCCTCCTTTATGTGTTTTCTCATTTTCTATAGTATTTCATTGTATTATTTATAATGCATGATTTAACGATAAAAAGAATAGCTTTGATCTTTTGCAAAATTTGTGGGAGTTTGTGTTGCCATCTTTTGGATTGACATGCAAATTACAGCTAAGTTTTGTCAACTCTAACATTTCTTTTTCTCTTTTGTTTCTTAATTTTTTATATCCCCACCATCTTCTCAATACTTCAACCTCCTTTAATCTGTTCAAAAACTTCCACCACCCCCCTTCAGCAATGCAGAACTTGTATTTCCACATGTTGTGTTTACTCCACAAAGAAGTTTTATGACTTCTTAATCACACATTTAATTGACATAAAATCGCTACATTTAGTTAGCTAACATCCCAAGTTTAGATCTTGATGTCCTCTTTTTTTCCATCAAAGAAAATTGGTTCATCTACAGCTAAAAAGCCTCAGCCAAAATTTTGTAAAGAAATCCTAAACTAATCAACATTTTTTTAAACATTCCAACAACCTTAAATCTTCCATGACCACTCCAACAGCCTTAAAATCCTAATAACAATCTTCCTATCAAGATCACAACATCCTTCTGAACATACCTTTTTATCATGGAAGGATCAAAATAAGGGGGCATTGTTACACGTGGAAGAATCCCATTTATTATTAAACAAAATCATATGAGACCCAATTGGTGATGCGGGCCATCTACTCAATTAGGAGTACATAGATAACTTAAATGCACCACTACGTAATTTAGCTCTATGCCACCTGGAGTAATTGTGTAGTAATAATAAGATCAATCCCACAATCAAAGTAATCACCTCACTCGATTTGAGAAAATTCTAACCTGACTCAATTGAAGATTAGGAAATAGAGCGCCAAAGAGCTAGCTAGCCAAGACATGGATTAGAGAAGGCCAAGTGGATCACTTCCACGACAGATGAAAATCAATTTAGGTTTCTAAGGACATAAGTTATGCATCTTCAAATGAATATCTCAATGAGGACGAAAATTGTTTTGGCTACAGACCGTTTCAAATCCGTAAATGGATAAACAATAAGAATGATTTAATTATTCATTCTAAAATGTTAGACATATCCATGCATCAAGATCCCTAATGAAATGGAAATGTTTACCCACTTTTCATGACTCATATGAGAATGGATGTGATAGGTTCCCCTGAAACTTCCTAGGAGATTGTTCTCCTTTGGGATGGAGACAAACCTGAAGACTTGTTCTACGAACATACTGTATTTGAGGACGCAAAGTTTTTTTTTTTTCAATCCTTTTGTCTACTAGGATAATCATAACAGAGAAGAAAAAGGTTCCTACAGCATCTCTCTTTTCTGGTTTGTGATCCACATTTGATCGAAGTAGTCTCTCTCTCTCTCTCTCTCTCTCTCTCTCTCTCTCTCTCTCTCTCTCTCTCTCTCTCTCTCTCTCTCTCTCTCCTCCCTGTGAAACTCTTGACGCCCAAATCCAGTGACAACTTTATTCTTTAACTATAACTATGTATTAGAATAGGATCCACATTACCTCCTCATTCAACTTTATGCAATTTTCAACCTTTGGTGCTTCCCAACCGCAACATATTAAGTGACTTGGGGCTTCCCAACAGCAACATTTAAAGGGTTGGCAACTTAATAGCCGTGTCCAGCTCTTCTTAATCTTTCACAGAAGAGTTGGATAGCAGAATGCTTAGGCACTATTATTAGGAAACAATCCTTGTAAAAACTGGCAGAGCATGATTAGATGGTATTCTTGCAAATGCCACAGCACTGTGTAAGAGAAGCTGCAGCCCATAGAGAACTATCCTGGGAAAAAAATGAATTTTTTCTATTAGGATGAGTTTCAAATTTATTGAACTTAAAATTAGTGCAATATAAGTTCTGATTGATTACTCCTGTAAATTGAAGTAAATTCAATATTTTTGAAGTCCATCCTAATCAACATAATATGTCCTAATAAAGTTTTCCATTAACCAGCCCTAATGCTGTTGACACATTCCTGGTTATTTCACCTGATCATATGATCAGTAAAATTGTCTAATTACAAATGTTCTTTTCGTTTGAAATCAGTTCACCTGCCATTAAATATTTTTTTATTCTTTTGTCTCTGAACTGTTATTCTGAATAAGTAATGGGTTTGAACTCATTATGAATCGCTTGTTTTTTTGTGTTACTATTCTAGACAGAGGGATGAAGATAATATAGATAGTGTATATATCTGTGTTGACATCATTGTTGATATGGCTTTTGCTCCAAGATAGATATAATGCATTATGAATCTGAATTTATTTTTAGTACTCCTTCAGGACCTTTATAGAGGCATGTTGAGGGATGACGTAGAAACATCTTGGAGCAGTGGATTGACTTCTGCTGCCGCCGCCAACTTCTTGGCCGGTGCAGCTGCTGGATGCACAACACTAGTCCTCATTTACCCTCTTGACATTGCCCACACCCGTCTTGCAGCTGACATTGGCAAGTCAGACTCGCGTCAGTTCAGAGGCATTCATCACTTTCTTCAAACCATCCATAAAACCGACGGCATTAGAGGCATCTATAGAGGTCTCCCGGCTTCACTCCATGGCATGGTGATCCATCGCGGTCTCTACTTTGGGGGCTTTGACACTGCCAAGGAGTTTCTCGTGTCAGAGGATACTGCGTTATGGAAGCGATGGGTAACCGCACAGTTCGTCACTACAACGGCAGGGTTGATTTCATATCCTCTCGATACCGTGCGAAGGCGAATGATGATGCAATCTGGGATAGAAAAGCAAATGTATAGCAGCACTATGGACTGCTGGAGGAAGATTTATAAGATGGAAGGGCTCATTTCATTCTATCGTGGCGCAGTTTCTAATATGTTTCGGAGCACTGGAGCAGCTGCTATATTAGTCTTGTATGATGAGGTGAAGAAGTTCATGAACTGGGGCCGATTTTGAATGGCACATCATTCTTTTACTACTATGATTTTTGGCAATTTTTTAAGCTGGCAAAGGGTTGGAATAGTCTGTCGAAGGAATAGATAGGAAGTTTATGTAGTTTTCCTAAGCGGTTTAATCAATTTTTTTTATCACCTTTAGAGTTGGATGTTGTATAGAGAAAAGAGGTGTCACATTATTCTTTTATAGGTATTTTGTACTACTCTTCAACTTAATCCTGAAGTTTTAAAAAGATTCAGATGGGTTCCTACTACTTTTTAGGTGTTAATTGGTGTATGTTATATTTTTGTTTTTGATATATCAGGGAAGAAATGTTTTCTTAAGGCCTGCAAACTTATCTTGCATGTTAAGGTATGCAGATCTTTAATTTATATAGAAGCTATACGGGTTGAGACTTATTTTTTCATTGCTGTATTTTGTTGAGCAGGCAGTAGAGCTGCAAACAAATAGCACTTAGTCGAGGTAAGGGTTGTTCGAGCTTGAGCTCGAGCTCATTTAGCCAAAGACTATTTGAACTCGGCTCGAGCTCGATTCATTCTTTTATGATAATATTCGAGTTTTGTTCATTTAAATCCATGCTTGTTCTTGTTCGGTTAGTTTATGTTTATCAGGTTGCTCATTTTGTGTTTATGGATCTTTTTATCGAGCTTCAAAAAGGAGCAATTTATCTAGTTGCTCGTTTTGTGCTTACTGATCTTTAAACAAATAGCACAATTTTTAAGATAAATGAGCTTAAAATATTAAATTTATTTTATTAAAAATTATGAAAATATAATATAATTTTATTAAATTCTCTTAAAAAAATACATATATTTTATAAGAATATGTAAATAGAACCAATAAACAGATGGATGCCTCGTATATGCAGTTTTTGTACTAATTTGTATTTTGCACCATATAAATACTAGAACTTTAAAATCTAGTTGATGTGGGATTAAAAATCTCCTTCAAATCTGCTTTTGTTTAAAAATTAAATGAATGAAGTTATGTGGGAACTGTTGAGAAATTAGATGAATATAAAAATAATTTTTATAAATTTAGATAATATAAATGAAGTAATATTTTGTTGATTAGTTGTAGATAAATAATTTTTTATCTAAAATAAATCATTGAATTGAGTACAAAAGTTTGATTCAAATATGCTTGGATATATTGAAAAATCAAAATTAAAAATAAAAAAAAATCTTAGGACTTGATTGGGAAATATTTCATTTTAATATTTTATGTTTCATGAAAAAAAATTAAAATAATTAAGTATTAAATGTGTGAAATAATATAAAATATCTTAATCAAATTTTACAATGAGAATCATATCAAGTCTTAATCAAGCTTTTCATTGAACATTAATGGAGCTTATTCGTGAGCTTTAAATGATATTCTTCATGATCATAAATGAGAAAAATAACAAGTTGTGCAAGTTGCCCAAGCGTGCTCATTTAATAACTGAATATTTATAAAAAAAAATATTCAAAAATGTTAAATTAGCTAATTAAACAAACATGAATGAGCTTTTATCAAGATAAACCATGAGTAATTTGTCGAACATTCGGTTTATTTGCATTCCTAGCAAAGAGGTCAGATCTCATTGATAAAAATATTTGAAATAGCAAACTCACTTGAAACTTTGCTAAATTTAGTGAAGTGGAGATTGACTAATATTTGAATCAAATTTCTGGTTAGAATTCATCTGTCAAGTCAATAATTAAGGATTATTGGTTATTGACAATGTAATGCATCATCATTTGTTCTAAGATGATGCTTGGCCATCGTCATCAACACACCTCCCAACCAACACCATCATGTTGTCAACATTGATCGTCACCATTAGCATATGACCTTGTCGCTCCAATCGGTGCACCATGCAACCTCCTCCACAAGTCATTACAACCCTCTTATGTTGGATTATCACCATCCTACTACCATTGTTAGCACATGGACGGATTGCCACAATCAAGTCATCATAGCCTAACTATTGTCATCAAATCACACCAACTACCATCTTTGAGCCCTCGCCAACTGATCGTTATGGTTGGACCACTGCCCAACTGCCTCCATTAGCACGTTGTCTAATTGTTGCCATCGACACACCACTCGACCACCGCCATCAGATTGTCTTTGCTCAACCATTAATGTCAACGCATCATTTCGAAAGAGGATTAAGCTTTAATTGTTGGCAATGATATTCTATTCTTGCTAAACAGTTGTTCCTTTCTTTTATGATGGAGAATTAGAGCCTATGCAAGAGGATCGGACTTTGATCACCGCCGACAATATTTAACTATTGCTGGACAATTATTATCTTCTTTACGGGGGAGAACTACAGCTTGCATAAGAATATCTGGCTTTGATTGTCGTCAATAGCATTCAACTCTTACCAGATAATGGTATCCTTCAATAGAGAAACATTGTACATTGTCTTGCGTTACTTTTTGCAAACCAAAAATAAGATATTACATACTTTCTCACCAGGTAAACCTGATTTCCTATGTTGATCCCCTGCAATATCCTATGACTTGGCCTATATTGTAAGGATATTTAGCACACTGGTCTATGATAGGCCAATGCCGACTTCCTTGTAGCACACTTACTACCAGTAATCGAGTATGGGAAATTATGAGTCAACCCAGGTTTACCTGGTCAACTAGGATGATCTAGGGCCTGAGTCTGGGCTCAACAAATTTAATTTGACTCAGTGAACACAAAGGAGGTGGTCTTGGGGCTTGGCTAGGTCAATTTGACCATGTCAACTCTTTGACTTAGGGGCTAAGATGAAAGTAAGGTCAATAGGGTTAAAATAACCAAAATGCCCCTTTAGAAAAAAATAGAAGTTTCCTCCCAACTTCATTATGGCCCATTCAAACCAAACCTAAGAATCTCCGCTAATGCATCCTAAACATCATTAAGAGTGCATTAGACTCAATCCCAGACCCTGGTCAAGTCTGGTTGACTAGGTTAACCTATTTTAACCAAAATGCCACTTAGGGGCTTGAACAACCATTTCAATCCAAATAACCTCCCCTTTGCATGGAACAATTTTCATTCAACTCAAAACATTTTTTTAAATCTGTTGAGCTCAAACCCAGGCCCTGGGTCAACATGGTTAACCAAATGGCCCTTTAAGAGTCCAAAATTATCAGTTTGACCCAGATGACCATTCAATCCTTGGGACCATCTCTACCCAACTCCAAATATCAACCTAAATATGTTTAGCCCAAACCTTGTCCTTGGGTCAACCTGGTTGATCCAATACATCTTTAAGGTTTTAAATGGTCATTTTGATCATTAAGACCATTTTGACCCATGAAACTACCTCCACTAGACTCAAAACATCAAACCAAACTATTGAGCTCAATCTCAAGTTCTGGGTCAACATTATTGACCCCAAAGCCCCTTATGGGTTCAGATGGATTAATTCAACCCATTTAACCCAATCAAACCTTTCAAGCTCTTAAACCCATCTCAAAGAATGGTCCAAACATATTTAAACTAATCACATGTTAAATCATTGTCAATTTGACCAAGTCAACCTAATATAATTTGGTCAAATTTCTGTACGTATGCATTATTTTATCCATACCATGGATCTAATTATTAAAACCCTTCCCAATGACTCCTACCTCATCACATGGTTACCACCTCATCTGTGTTTGACTGTTTAACCAATCAAATAGTCAACAAAATCCTCCAAATGAGTCAAAGGTTGTCAAAATAGCTCAAGCTATCTGTACTCCATTACAAATAATCCAAGCAACCTTACTAGCCCATTAGGTTATCCTACTTTTCACCTAAGTTATCTTTGACTCTTTGACTAGTCAAAGAGTCAAAGAAACCTTTAAACAAGATTAGGTGGTCAAATTCCCTACGCAAAATAATCCACTTCATTTCATACCATCCAAGTAGCTCAAGTCACTCTCTAGAATTTTCCTAAGTATTCTTTAATTTCCAGGTTAAGCTTAAATTGACCCTAATGGTCCAAAAGGGCTATAGAGAACAACAAGCCATACATATCATATATTATTATCCTTCGATCCCTGCCATCCCAACAACCCATCACACATGGAGGGCATCAAGGACTCTATCTAAGCTATCCTAGCCATCCTTTTAGTCTGGGGATGTTTGAATAGGGAAACACTCTCAAATCAAGCCCAATTATACACTTAACCTTCCCTCACCAACCAGGCCTTCTCAAGCTCGTCCGTGATTTCATTCAAGCTCTCTAAACCCTCCTTTTCCTTTCCCTAGCCCTAACCCACTATTCAAACCCAACTGACGGTGAGTTCTCTAGAAAATTGAAGCATTCTTTGTTCAAGGGCTACTACCATGTGATACATGAGTTTTTTTAGCTCATAAAGTCTTCAACAATATTGTATATTGACAAACTACAGTTTTAGAGAATCCAATATCACCAAAATTAAACAGTTAGGTTGGGTAAAATTTGTAACCCTAGCCTAGAACACGTAAATTGAAATGGCTTATAATTAAAGTGTGTTTTAATTTGTGAAAATAACTCCTCATTATTTTGTTTATGTATTCAACTTATGTTTAAAATTTCACCAAAATCTATTAAGCATTTTTTAGAATCACTATAGGAAAACCTGTTATTACCGGCGGACAGAATCCGCTGGAACAAATGTAAATTCCGACGGTACCGGTCTTTTCCGGCGCCTGTTCCGGCGCAAATATCTCCGCCGGTTTTGAGTGCGTCGATAAATTTGTTCCGACGCATATTTTGCGCCGGAACCAGTTCCGGCGTTGTTTCCGACGCATTACCGGCGCATTAAACGGTTTGTTTGCCGACGTGAAAAACGTGAAAATTCCGGCGCCTAATGCGCCGGTATTTACCGTCGCAGTATACAACGTTAATTACCGGCGGATTAAGCGCCGGAATTGCGTCAGCGAAATTCTACGATTATTTGCGACGCAATTGTTGCGCCGGTAATTAACGGCGGAATATTCGCCGGTACTAACGCTCGATACATTCGTTGTATCGTAGTTTCCGGCGCATAATCCGCCGGAAACCTATAGCATTGACAAAAAAAAAATTGCCTTCCCAGCCAACAATCCCATTTCCACACCTGCAAACCTATCAATTCTAACAGATACAAGTTTTCCCAAAAGCAAGCAGTTCCACAACTTCACAATAATTTAACAGTTTCACAACAGTTTAGTACTAAAAATCAACTGATAACATCATATTAAAAGTAATTGTCCAATAACACAAGTTAATAACACAAGTTCACATAAAAATAAAAGTTCATTTCAACTAAATTACACTACTCTGACTCCGTCGACTCCTCCTCAGGTGAAGCTACGTCTTTTCCACTCAGTTGCTCCCTCATCTTGCGCATTTCATCCAGCAACTGATTGTGTTGTGCCTGTGCTTGCAGCTGAGCTTGAACCTGTGCTTGCACCTGTGCTTCCAGCTGAGCTTGAACCTGTGCTTGCAGCTGAGCTTGCCAATCAACTTGTGATTTCCTTACTTGTTCTAGCTCAGCTTGAAGGGCAACTATTTGTTGAGCTTGTAAGGACTCATGCGAACTGGATGCGAAGCTGGATGCAGTAGAGGAGGTCATCCCCTCGTATGCCTGAGCTTGCGCACCTAAGCCATATACTCTACCATGCTGCATTCCTCCGACGGCCTGCGACCACATGCGATACTCAGAATATTCCATAGAGCCGCCAGAAGAGCCCTCACCTGCTGCGGCATGAGTCTCTCGAATCCGTGTATATTCCTCCTGTGAAAATCAAATATAAGTATATATATAATTAAACTAAAACTTATAAAATATCAAATATTTAAAAAAATATACTTACATGGGCCTTCCTTGCTCTCTCATCAATCCATTGTTGATCCTCCTATCGCTTATGAGTGCGACTATGCAATTCCACAGGAGTTGGTTCTCTACCAAGTGAGGCTTTCTGTTACAATTAAGAGAGTTTTATCAATACTAATTATTAAAAAACAATTTTAAAAAATAATTAAAATTCATTACCAAACGACGCCTGTGCTCAGTATGTGGAACGGAGCCTCCTGTATGAAGTGCACTACCTAAGCCCCCAACATCAGAAGCTCTGTTCTGTCGATTTTGATCCCTCCTCCTAGTGTACTCTTCGCTGCCCCAAGCTGCATTCAACTCAGCCCATATCTCCTCTCCAATCCACAATGGTCGCTTCCCAACCTTTCTAACATCTGTGAACATGTCGCGCATTCGAGTAGAGCCACGCTTCTCAAAATTCTTTCTAATCCTGTCATTGTGTTGGGGCAGCCAACAAAACTCTTTCTGCAATAAAAAACAATCAATTAACCTTAAGTAAGAAAGAATAAATCATTTAACATAAAAACAAAAAAATAGAAATACCTCAAACTCTCTAAACCACATCTCCCGGACTTCTTTTGGGACTTTCTTCCAAGAAATATAAGGAGCGTCAAACCTGCTCCGTATGATGTCCCGTATTTTATGTGTTGATTGTTTTGATGGATAGAACCTACAAAAATAAAGTTATGTAAAACAAATATAAAATATAAGATAAAATAATTAGTTAGTTTAAATAAAAGTTACCATACGTACGTGTCACCCTCAGGTGCTATCAAAATTCTACCATCTGTCTGCTGCTCTGCTGCAGCTGCTGTCGAAGGTCCAGCTGCTGTCGAAGGTCCAGCTGCTGTCGAAGGTTCAGCAGCTGTCGAAGGTCCAGCTGCTGTCGAAGGTCCAGCTGCAGCAGGCTGATGGGGTGGTGGGGGATAGTATGGTGGAGCATATGGTGGAAATGGATAAGTAGGAGGGGCACCAGCATAAGGTGGGGGTGTGAAGTATGGGTAGAAAGGAGTAGCCTGCCCGAGATCTGGTGAAGGAAATCGAAGGTCCGGTGAGTAGAACTGCGGGCTACTTGCTCCAGGAGTGGGTAAAAGCTGTGTAACAGGCTGAGGCTGTGTAGCAAGCTGAGGCTATGTAGCAGGCTGAGGCTGTGTAGCAGGCTGAGGCTGTGTAGCAGGCTGAGACTGTGTAGCAGGCTGAGCCGAGGTGGTCTCCTCAGTATGTAGTGACCTATGTGGTCCAATTGTAGTCTTCTTAGTGCGCCTGTTAAAAATATTTTTTATCAACCCTCTACTAGGCTGCTCCTCACCTGAAGCCATCTGCACATAAATAAAAAAGAAATATTAGAAATATGAGTTATAACAAAAATGGAAATTAACGCAGTGCAGTAGCTAAAAAAATTGGACTGAAGTAAAATACAGGTAAGTAAAAAAAAAACGGAGTGCAGTAGTTATAAAAAACATGAAAGTAAAATACAGGGAAGTAAAATAAAAAGCAGTGCAGTAGCAAAAATAAATTTAATTTACCTTATGTTGTTAACTCATCATTTGTTGATTCACTTTCATCAGATGATACACTCCTAGCACAATCAGATTCATCATCACTTTCCTCTATGTTTAAATCTACCTCCTCTAACTGCAACTCGCTCTCATTAAATCTAATTTGGTCATCTACATTGATTGGGAGATCTTTTAAATTAGACATAAACTCTTCTTGGTGTGCTGTTGGTATCGTACTGGTTTTCTCAATTACTCCCCTTGGTTTAGTCTTCATAACTACCAACCAATCCTGTTTGCCTCGTATTCCGCTTGGATAGTTAGCATAATAGACTTGAGTTGCTTGACTAGCAATGATGAAAGGATCAAACTTTGCATATCTCCTAGCCTGCTTTACTTCTGTTATACCGTAAATTGGATGAACTTTCGTGCCTCTATTTGGTACTGGATCAAACCATTCACAATTGAAGAGATACACAATATTCCTCATACCGGGATATTCAACCTCTAATATTTCTTGTAATACCCCGTAGTATTCAGAATCATCGCCTGTATGTGTGTTCCCTCTTAAACATACGCCTGAATTTTCTGTCTTCCTACCTTCACACAAATTTTTTGTTTGAAATTTATAACCATTTACCTCAAATATTTGATAGCATTTTACTAATCTATTTGGTCCCCAAGCTAACTCAGATAACCTTGAAAACTGGGAACTGTCTTCAGCGTGTACCTTTAAATGTACAAGATGTCAATGTTACTAATATTAATTACATAAATAATTAACTCATTAAGTAAGAATAATTATTCAAAATATACCGTATTTTTGAACCAAGCAGTGAATTCTTTTTCCACTATCTTCTGGACTTCTCCTTCTTCTGATATACTAAGACCATCAATGAACCTCCTACAAATTCATATCTTGAGTTTAGAAGAAAGTTAAAAGAGAACTAAAAATATAACAAAATGAAATCATACTTACTCGAGATACGGCTCAACTTCATCACAATTAAGCAAGATGTACAATGTGATAACTGTCATCTCTTTATCAGTCAAATAGCGCACGGTGCTAGCGCCTAAAGGTTCCCCAATTCCACTAAATACAGATATATTAGAGGATTTACCAACATTCTGAGATGTTGAACTTTCACCAGATTGAGATATTGTTTCAAAATAATACGAGCAAAACTGAGTAGTCTCGTATGTTAAATATGCTTCACAGATAGAGCCTTCGGGTCGTGCTTTGTTCTTAGCGGTCTTCTTAAGTTTATTTAAATATCTCTCAAAAGGATACATCCACCTATATTGAACAGGTCCACCAACCATAGCCTCATATGGTAAATGAATAGGTAGATGCTCCATAGAGTCAAAAAAGCCTGGAGGAAATATTTTCTCAAGTTGACACAAAATAAATGGAATTTGCTGCTCCATATGAATCAAATTTTCCACATTTAATTTAGAAGAGCATAAATCTTTGAAGAAGACACTTAACTCGACCAAGGGCTTCAAAATCTGATCTGGCAGATAACTGAAAGCAGTGGATAGTAGACATTGCATGAAGATGTGATAATCATGACTTTTCAATCCAAATAATCTCCCTGATCTTATGTCAACACACCGGCTTAGATTGGAAGAATATCCATCAGGTACTCGTAGAGTCTTCACCCATTCACAAACTGCTCGTTTTTGCTCTAAAGTTAATGTGAATGGAGCTTTTGGTTTGAGGAATTTTCCCGCTCCACCATCCTTCAATTCCAAAGCTTTCCTTCTACAAATCTCCTTTAAGTCCATCCTTGCTTTTATATTATCTTTTGATTTCTCTTTGATGTCCATAACTGTATAGAAAATATTATCAAAAACATTTTTCTCTATATGCATAACATCCAAGTTATGTCTAATCAAGTTTGTTCTCCAATATGGCAACGACCAAAAAATACTTTTCTTGGTCCAATTATGGTAGACACCATATTCCGGCAATCTGAACTCAGCTAATCTTGGAGATTCCATTATGGTGGGCAAGAACTCTACTTTTTCAAAAATTTCTTCACTACTGAATCTTGGTGGAGGAGGAATCATCACCATTTTATTTTTAGTAAAAGCTTCTTTATTTCGCCTGAAAGGATGACTTTGACGCAAAAACATTCGATGACAATTGAACCAACTGTTCTTCCTACCATACTTTAAAGTAAATGATTTTGTATTTTCCAAACAATATGGACAAGCTAACTTGCCTGAAGTGTTCCAACCTGAGAGCATACAATATGCAGGAAAGTCACCAATTGTCCAAAGTAATGCTGCTCTTAGTGTAAAATTCTGTTTGGTGGAGATATCATATGTACTTACTCCTTCTTCCCATAATAAACTTAAATCATCAATCAGAGGTTGTAAGAATACGTCAATCTTTAATTTTGGATTATGTGGCCCTGGAATTATAAGTGACAGAAACAGATAAGGAGTAGTCATACATAACTCTGGAGGAAGATTGTAAGGAGTGAGTATCACAGGCCAACATGAGTACGGTGTAGCCGACTGACTGAATGGAGTAAAACCATCTGCGCATAAACCTAATCTGACATTTCTTGGTTCTGCCGCAAATGTGGGATGTGTACGATCAAAGTGCTTCCAAGCCTCTGCTTCTGATGGATGTGTGATAACACCTTCTTGTGGAATGCGATCATTATGCCATCTCATATGTGCAGCAGATCTCATGGATGCATATAGCCGTTGTAGTCTTGGAATGGGCGAGTAGACAAACGGCGACGGAGGGCGACGGGCGAAGTAGTCAAAGTGAGAGAATGTAAGGAAACAAATGACGGCCAGAGGGGTTCGGGTTTGCGAAATAGGGCTTTTACCGGTGGACGTTCCGCCGGTAATGGCATTAGTGACGTCGGTATGATTTCCGACGTCTAATTCGTCGGATATATTTCGTTGAGTTTAAATACGCCGGCGCAATTTCCGCCGGTAACATACGCCGTAGTAGTTCCGCCGTAACGTGCGACGGAAATGGTTCAGACATCCCAATAGCGTCGAACGTTCCGGCCGAAAATGCGTCGGTAACTTTACGGCGTATTTTGCGCCGGAAAGGTTGATGCAAACTTTACGTTGAACAAAGCCGCCGGAAACTGCACCGCTTATTACCGTCCAGAATTTTTCGCCGGAAAATCCGACGGTATTTGCGTGTTTTCCCGTAGTGAATGAAGCGATTTTCATTTTAGGGTTTTGGTTTAACATGTGTATTAGATATACATTTTTTTGACCATTAATCACGAGATCAATATTCCAAATCAAGCCATTTCATGGCTTTGTTTAACAATGGAATCGATCCCACAACTAATCCCTCTATTAGGCGTAATTAAGGACATTCATCCAAATTGAGCTAGATTGGATCGTCATTAGCCTGCTAACCCGATTAAGTGTCACACGATTCTAAATAAATCTGCCACCCAATCATTGGGCATAATTGTGCCACCACGCAATCACATCCAATGATTACCCTCATCTCTACATTTTAGGCCATCCAACAAGAGCACACCACATAGCTCCAGCTATTTTGTTTTTCACTAAAATGTTTTAAAATTAATTTTAAATCATTTTAATTTCAAAAACTTCATTAAATCATAAAAAATATTTTTAAATCCAAAAGAATAATATAATATATCAAATTATTCAATTTTTAAAGCTATTTATTTTAAAATTATAATTAAATATTAAAATAATTACAAATATTTAATATTTGATATTTTAATTAATATTTAATTAAAACTAATTCAAATATTTTTAAAAAATTTAGAAATATATTTTAAAATATTCACTAATTTTCAAAAAAAAAAGTTCTAAAATTTTGTTAATTTTATTTTGAAATTCTTTTTAATATTAATTATATTTTTTTATCTTAAATGAATTTAATTATTAAAATATTTAAAGAAGATAATTAAAAAATTAAATTTAAATAAAATTAAAATTAATAAATATTTTATCAAAATTTTCTAATTTACAATTAAAATTATGTTAAAATATTTTATATATTTCAACTAGTTTTAAATAATTAAATATTTGGATATTTAATTAATAATTAACAAAGATAAATCTAAATAATTTTAAAATTTTTAAGAAGAATTACCTTAAATTATTTCAAATATTAGTGGATGTTTAAAACCTATTTTACTATGTTATTAAAAATATTTTTGGTTATTATTAGCTTTTAATTATTTAATGTATTTAATTACAAGAAATTTAAAAAAATGAGAGAAAATTCTAATTAAATGAGAAAAATTAATATAATTTATTAAAATTTTCTTATAATTTTAAATATTTTAATTTAAAATAATTTCAAAATTAAAATAACTTAGTATAATTTATATTATTTTAACTTTTAATTATTTTATATTTATTCACTATTTAGTTTAATATAAATCCAAATAACTTTAAAGTTTTAAGAAAAGTTAATTTAAACTATTTAAAATCAGAAATGATGTTTAAGATTCATTTTAAAATTAAAATTAATTTAAAATATTTAATATGTTTTAAATAATTTTAATTTTTAATTGTTTGAATAATTATTTTATATATAATTAAACATTGGTAAAAATATTTTCAAAATTTATAAAAAAATTTATTTTAAAATATTTTCATGCAATTAAGGATTTATTTAAAATATTTTTAAAATTATCTTTATTTTTCTAAAATTCAAAATTGATCTATTTTTCATATACAACTTTAATTTTAAAATTATATGTACATTAAATCTTTAATTTCCTTGAGCTGAGTTCTGAATCTTTCAGCATATCTTGAGCTTACTTGAATATAATTGATGGAGAATGATTATTGTATGAGCATGTCTCAGTTAATTATCTTCCAATTTCCTATATTTTTAAGTTATATTTTGATTACATGTGTAGGATACACTTGCGCCTAACTTTAGGCTCTCCTAGTTCTAGAAACTTGATTGTGATTGTGGGTGCATTTATATGTGTATCAAGGGTTAGTGGAACTCTCATTTGAACTCATATAGCTTAGTATCACCTTAAGGACTTGTTTAGAAAATTTAGATTAATTTTAGAAATTAAAGTTTCCAAGGATTTTAAACATAGTGACATCTCCAACCTTAAGAAAAATTTCCAAGGATTTTAAAACTCATTTAGCAAATTAACTAATTATTCAAGTTTAGCCCATTAATTAAATCTAAAAACTTCTAAAAATTATAATAAATCCAAATTAAATCCAAAAATTTCATATATATATCAAATTGATCAAAATTCAACCCTTAATCCAAGAAAATTAAAGTTTCCTTGATCTGATATCAATTTCAAGAATAATTTAATTTTAAATGAAAATTAATATTTAGATAATTTAATTATTAAAAATATTTAAAATTTCAAAAAATTGTCAAACTCTTGAAAACACATCCTTAGGTCATTTCTATCCTTTGGAGGTGATTTCAAGATGTATATAATTTATTTGGACTCAAATCATTAAAAGCCATTAATTAAATCAATTAAATTATTCAAATAATTAACCAAATTTTTAAAAAAATCATAATTATTTCTAGAAAATTCTAAATTAAGCAAACTCAAAGGCATTGGACTCCATTTGGGATCTAATTTTTGTTAAAAATATCAAACCGCAAGAAATAATTCAAAGTTAAAAAAGTCATCTTTTTTGTCGATCTTTAGTCAAATTTTAACTCAAACTTAAAAAATTCAAAACTAAATAAAAAAAATCTAATTATGACAAACTTACCATTTAATTACTCATCTTAAGGTCTAATATTTAAAAAAAAAATTAAAACTGCAAAAACTAACCTTAATTAAAAAGGCAAATTTTGATCCCTTAATTAATGTATTTAAATAATACAAATAATAATTTTAAATATTTAAAATTTAATTTAAAATTACAAAAAACTTTAATACAACATTAAAATCATCAAGAAATCATTTTAATTAAAAGTTATCAACCTTCAAACTATTAATCAATCAAGCTACTTTAAAAAATAAGTAAATAAAAATTAAAAAATAAAACACTTAGACAACTTTAATAAATCATCCTATATAATACATATTTAAGCCATAAACTGAAAGTTCATTAGGGATGTTAAGCCCTATAGAACTAGCCCAAGCTAACCAAGAGGGGGGGGGGGGGGGGGGGGGGGGGGGGGTGAATTAGTATTTTAAAATTTTCTTTTCAGAAAGAACAAAAATCACATGAACCAAAATCACACCACGAGAAAAATAAATGCGGAAATTAAAGTGCGGAAGCAAGAAATAAGAACATAGAGATTTATAGTGGTTCGGTCAACTCGACCTATGTCCACTCCCCAGAGGCGCCCTCTGAGTATTGCACTACACTCGTTACTCTCCTTTAGCCCCCACAACTAGGCGGAGAAGCCTTTACAAAGAACCTCCTTTTTGCCACCCCGGCAAGGCAGAGAACCTTTCTCCTTTTGCTTCCACTTGAAGCTGGCAGAGAACCACAATCAGATGTTTAATCTTTACCTCTACTGACCCTTCCACGGATGAGAAACTCTAGACGAAGAAGAAGTAGAGCGATCCTTGAAGCAACCCTTATGAATTCCCTCACAAGCTCCCCCTCACAAGATCCTCTCTCTCTCTCCCTCTCTCTCTTTCTCTCCTCAAGGTTTTCTCAAGTCAAGGCTGCAGTAAAAGATTGTTCAAAACGTTGAACAAGAGCTCTTAAATAGAAGAGCTTCAAAGGAGCTCATTAATTGCAAGTTGCCGATAATATCGTCCAGGCCGATATGGACATCGTCTTGGCCGATCAATAAAAATCTCAGAAGATCGGATAGAGCATCGCCCTGAATGCAATCTGGACGATTAAAAATTGGCTTGATCGTCCAGGCCGATCTCACGATCATCCTGGCCGATCAGTTCAAATCAGAGGAAAATCGTCCAGAGTATCGCCCTGAATTCAAGCTGACCGATATTTATTCTCCACAAGTAACTAAGGTTTTTGAATAGATTGTCCTGGCTAATCCTACGATCGTCCAGGACGATATGATCGTATCAATCATCCTTAATTACTTTCTTGATTTCTCTGATTAATTAAGGCATAATTGTGAATATCATCCAGGACGATCCAAGATCGTCCTGACCGATCATTAAAAAATACAGAATACCTTAATTATCTATAATGGAAATTTCTTTCTATTTTGAGCTTATCATCCTGGCCGATACATATATCGTCCAGGATGATCTGTTAATGACGGCTACCTTAATTAAGAATCCTTATTTAGATTTTTTTGTTTTAAGCCCGATCATCCAGGATGATGTAAATATCGTCCTGACTGATATGAGTAAAAACAAAAATTCTAAGTCTCTCAAGTGTGTGTGTGTGTGTGTAGGGTTACTTAGCATCAGTCTCTTTGAACATTACAAATAGACTCAAGAAGAGAAAAAACAAAGTACAGACTGACTCAACCCTAAACCTACACAATCTTGAACTGGCTTCGTTTGTTCGTCTGATCTTCGATTCCTGAAAAGTTAGAAGTAACAGGCAGTCCAAGAGAATCAATAGTGTTTGTTAATCATCAAAACATAAGTCATGAACATAGATTTGCAACATAAACCCTACCTCACACTCTTTAGATGGTTTTCTAAGACAACAAATTATAGTCTTAGGCTAGGCCGGTGTTTTACTTTCCTGTTTTTGTGTGCCAGATTTTTCAAGTTTTTACTGCAAGCTGGCTTGTAGAATTGATTGTTGTTATAGTTTATTTAAATTCTATATAATCTACATATTGATGTGATGGGCATTAGATTACCCTTATGTTTGGGATAATTTCAATATTAACATAATATTTTGTAGGTGGTCATGCTTGCACGTGGCTATAAATAAAGGGGGCATGCATAATTAAGCTTTAATTTAACATAATTTTCTAGAGGTGCTATAATGCTAAGAGCCCCTTTAAATTAAAAAGATCTTGACCAAGTGTGATTGTGATTTGAATACTTTTAAATATTTTAATAAATAAAACTACTTGAGATATTGAATTTACTTATAACTTCTTAAGATAACCATGCATGTTGTGTTTTATTCTAGATATTTTTTTTTTCAATTCTCAAATGTAATTTGATGTAATTCAAGTTTTAATCAAGTGTTGTCAAAGTTTGTGTAGATAGAATATTAACTATCCAACCTAAAATCCATAACATCTCTCAGGATATAGTTCCTCTTCATTTGGATATTCAGGTTAGGATACTTTTATAATCCAAAGAGAAAAGGAAACACCCCTTTGAGGGGCAGTTCCTTTTCACTTGGATATCTTGAACCGATGAATCCAAGGACCCCTTAGAAGGATAAGAAAAATCTCATTCTCAAAGTTACTTGTGTCTTAGAAGTAAAATATGGATTGTTGTTAATAATACCTGGCGACTTTACTTTCTACAAACTTTTGGGTTGTAATATTAAGTGGAACTTACCACATTGATATTCAATTTGAGTAGTTAATTTAATTTATCTTTTTATATTAATTTTTCCAAAGAAATTACATGCTTTTCAAGTTTTTTTACTTACATGTCGATCTTTATTGTAGTTTGGAACTAACGGAGGCTCGTGAGGGTACAAACAAAATTTTTCTACTTCAACTAAAATTAAAAATATTAAGTCAACATAGAAACTATAATGATTTTAAGAAGTAAGCTCGAATCGCTGAGGGTTTTTCATGCATACATCTTGAGTTTTCTCTACCTTATTTGGCACCTTCCCACCCATGGGTTTTGACAGGCCACATGACCTATTACAATGTAATCCTGTCAAGGAGATGTTATGAAATATTTAGGATAAAAGTATTTTTTTCCTTTTTCAAAATATACTTCATTTAAATTTATACATTTATCGAGTCAATTTTCATACATTGCATTAGAAATCAATTAAAAGAGTCTTAAAATTTTAATTGTATTCACTTTCAGCATTAAGTTACCCTACATGTTTTAAGGGGCCAATTAGGATTTGCTCTATATGTGAACCCCGATTCCTAAAACTTAATTAAATAATGTCCCTACCACTCTTACATAAAATACTATATATATATATATATATATATATATATATATATATATATATATATATATATATATATATATATATATATATATATATATAAATTTTAAGCTCTTAGGTGGTTAGTTGGCTCCTCAATCCAGGCCAAGATAAATAAAGGTTTTTCATTGTATTAGCTAGGTTTAGGTTACTATCATTTAGAGTCCAAATTTAGACTTAGGATTTGGACGGACCTCAAATAATAACTCCCCACCCTTCTAGAATGCAATCCCAATATTCTAATAAATTGATCAATTCAAATTAAAATCTTATGTAATCCAAAATTTAAAATTCAATACATAGGGTAGATTGGGGTGTTTCTGAATTATTTCAGAATCATAAACACCTCCTACTTTTACTCCTTTGACCTCTAAGAATAAGTGTTAAAATTTGACTCAATGTCGATTAAAAATTCTAATCCTCACTCCTTTAATATCAATATTAGAAAATTTAAAATGAAGTTCTACTATTATTTTAATCAACAGTATTTGTAGGAAACTTAGCTTTCCTTCAATATAATTAACTATGAGGGTTTGTGCTCGTAAGAGATTTAGAACCTAAATCAAATTTTAAAAATCAAGTTTTTCTTTTTAAAAACTCAATTAATTATCTTTGAGAAAATCAAATTGAATAATTTTTATCATCATATTCAAATTTTTGATAGTAAATGATACATTATTTCCTCGAGAAAATATAACATTATATTATCATGACTTTGATAATGAAGTTAGCAATCACTTATCCAAATTATTATAGTCAAACACTCGATCAAATATCTTTTTGACTATGCTGGGTCATATATTATTCTTCTCTGAGTTTGACTATGATAATCATGATGTATTCAAAGTTTTGTAATTTGAATCTAGTTGGGAATGATATGTTTGCCTCCCGAGGTAATTTATCATTTGTAATGATGTATTCGATTTGAAAATGAAAATCCCAGATATTAAATTCTCCCAAAGAAATTAATCTTTTCAAAACTTAACTTATTTAAATCAAACAATAAAATGGAAGTGAAAAAAATTGAAGCAGATTAGAGTTGCTAGATTGCTTTCAGACCCATTCAATGATCTATAACACTAGGTATTATAGTAAATGTGTTATCACCATCATGAATGCTCACTATTAAAAAATATTAAGGGTTGAAATTATGTAGATCATCCACATCTTCATGAGGTATTTCTATATAAATACAAAAATATAAGTGTGTGTCTCTATTGAGGACAACCACCTCAGCATCTTTTATAACTACTAGATCTATATTTCTACGCAACTACTAACTCTATGGTGAATGTGATCACTTTCATCTCGTTTATGAAAATATACAAATTATTTTGAATGATAACCATATTTTGCCATGTATTTTTGATGAAGAAATTCAAGGATAAATGTAAGAATTTACATGTCTAATCCATTTTGGTTAGTTTGCATGAAATCATTTTCATATTATCTATTGTGTACATGTTTTATATGTATTTTGAATGTTTTGATGCACATGTGATCTATTTTGTGGTAGTCCAAGGATATTATATTTGCACGGGGCTGAATTTTGATTTTTTCCTTGGAAGTGTTATAACAATCGATTGGGGGAGCGTTATGAAGCTAAGCTTTCAAGTTCAGGTCATTTATTATGATTAGTGTTGGTATAATTGCACCACTATCTAGAGAGATACAATACCTTAGTTAAATTTTTAATAATATCAGTTTCCATTTAAATTTGTTTTTTTGTTTTTTGCAAATAACCCCACCCCCTTTAGATTGTTTGTTAGAGAGAGAGAAAGGAGAATTTCTAAATAGAGAATGTTTAGTTCAAGATGCTTTGGTCTATTTGTTACTATTGGCCCAATTCAAAACATTATCTAGATCATCATAGGTCACATTCTTAGTTTTTAAAATTATAAGAATTTGATATTTTTTTATTAATATTATAAATTCAATGTGTTAAAATGATGATAACTTCACATTTGCTAAAATTTTACTATGTAACTTTTGATATATTATATATTTGAATATTTTAGTAATTTTAATATTTTATTTGAAAATTTTGAATTGATAAATTATTAAATATGTTATTTTTACCAGTCTAAAAAATATTGCTGACCTCAAAAAATAATGTTGTCATTCACTTAAGGATTCAAAATAGTGTTTTGAAAAATACCTGATAAATTAGTGCAATTAAAAAACATTGAACTTCTACCTTATTTGCTAAATATTCTAACTATCAAAATAGCATTATACGACATGTTGTGTTGTGTTTATTTTTATTTAATTCCTTTGATATGAAATTATATATGTTTTTATCTAATGGAAATGTATGATTTCTAAAGTTCTAATATTGGGAAAAACTTATATTATACTAAACATTTGGGAGCTATAAGGGCTTATTTTCTAGTATACTAGCATAAAGAGTTATATGGCTCTAAATTATAATATACTTTTATTGTGAGGAATAAGGACAGGAGAAAAATATATTAATCTCTATTATGATATAAGAAGTGCTTTCTTATTTATGTTTTGACCAAAGTCCAGTTAATTTAATTTTATATGTGTAAACTATTTTATTTAGTAAAATAATTCATTCATAACTACTCTTTATGTTGTTAAATTACTATTGTGTTAATTATTAAAAGTTTAGATTGATGGGTATGACCTATTGGGCTATGGTGGCTCACACTTATTTTGTATTTATTTTTAGATCAGGACAAGGGTAAGGAGTGAGTTAAATTATTGGGGTTGCATGACCTGAATGTTTGAGTTTGTGTAGGTATTTTTCTAGTTTATAAATTTTATATAGATATAGCTATTTTTTTGTAAATGTGACTTATCACAAACAAGAGGTGACTGAATCAATTATTTAAAAAATCCATTACCAAACAATATAATTTACAATAGAAGTAGTTTTGAACTGCAAAAGTAAAATTTTTAAACTTAAAGAAGTTATGATTTTCATTTCAAGAGCAATGGAAATCTTTGAAAACTAACTTTAAAAGAGATATTAAAGAATAATTTTTTTGTTCATAGAAAAATATTATGAAGAATCCTTTTTAAAAATTTTTCTTAATCGCAAGCACCATAATTTTTTAAAACATAGATCTAGGCATTGAAATATGCAAGAAACAAAAAGTGCATAGAAGTAAGGAAATGTAAACAAAAATATTTCTATGTGTTTGGTTAACTTGACCTACATCTACTCCTCATGATTCTCCATTTTAGAAATTTTATTAGAAAACACTCCTTTACTTCTAAGGAAGGTGGAGATTCCCATCTTTGTTCCTATGAAGAGAATGACGTTTACAAGCTTTACCTTCCCCAAAAAGCCTAGATTCCTCCTTATCCTTCTCACCGCAATGGAGATGTCTTCCTCCTTATACTTCCTACACTAAAAAGATGCCTTCACCTTCCTTTTTATCCTTACAATGGTAGAGATGCTAGTCTCTAGCCTCCTCAACTAGTTACAAGTCTTGCACCCAATGAATCTCTTTAGAGCTCCTCTCCAGGAGCTCCTAACACAAATACTGGAGGACAAAGGTGTAGGCTGGTAAAAAAAGACCATGTGATCTTTCTCTCGTAACCCTTGATCAGCTTAAGAAACCTTCTATCAACCTTACCTCTCTTCCCAAGATATTTATGTGAGCTCTGATAAAGAAAGAGAACAACCACCCACTCTCTAAGGAGCATCTCAAGAAAATTGACTCTCATGAATCTCTTGCTTCATACCCACTTAGGTTAAAAGAACTATAATCACTTTTTTAAATAAAATCCTAACTTTAATTTTAATATTCTAATTATTCTATATGAATAGATCTAATAAGTTTTTCATAATCTAAGTTCTATTTAGTCTTTGATTATACACTATGATTAGTAAAATTAGCTCAAGGATAGTCCTATTCAAGTAATGGTTTGGCCAACAAAAGTTTTATACATTTGTGTTATATGATTCACATTGGTTAATACAAAACTTAAAATGATTTGATTGATTAAGTCTTTATTAAAAATAGGCAAAGTATGTTGATATTCTTATAAGATGAACTAGTTTGCATATCAAGATTAGTTTAAATTTAAAAATTTAATTTTGCCTATTTTAAAAGTCCAAAATCATGGGTAGGTATTATCAAAATATCTAATCATACTGGATGATTAACATCATATAGTACAATTAGTTTTTTTTTTAACCTTTGCTAAGAACTTGATTTTCTTTTTATAAGATTTAATTATCTAGTATAATTAAGATCATATATTTTGATTTACCAGAAAAATCAAGTGGTCAATTTGGATCCCCACTCATTAGTGTGTACTTAGTTGCCTTGCCAACCTACACCAAACCCAAAATGACTCAATAAAAGAAAAATACAAACACATGTTATAGGTTTGACAACTATCATTTATGCAATTCTTGAGCACTTTTTTGTTCCTAATTTGTCTTCTTGAATTTTATATGAAAGTTCTTTTAGAGCACTTGAAGGTGTAAAAGGAACACCAAGAGGGGGTGAATTAGTTCTTTTAAAAAATCTTTTGCTTGAAAATAGAACTTGATATGCAGAAGTGTTAAAGAGATTAAAACAATTCAAAACAACTATAATTATATTGTTTTTGTCTTTCAAATTTTTAAAATTAACTTTTGAATTTTAATTCTAAAATCAAATATACGATTAAAAATAATATACAACCCCATAATGCAGATATAAAATTTTCTAATGGGTTTAGACTCAAAATTATGAGTTTAATCTTGAATATTGTAGCCAAACTCAGGAAGGAACTATATATGACTCAAAATGATATTTGATCATATATTTAGCTACAATAATGTAGAAGTTTTATCATTAATTTCATATATGAGGCCATAAAAACAAATCATATAAATTATCAAGGGAAGAAAGTATAATTTCTCATTAAGTACTCGAATATGATGATATCGATTGTCATTGATTTTCTTGATTTTTCTAAAGAGAATTATTTAAATTTTAAAATTGATCACGGGTCTTAAATCTCCTATGAGAGCATGCCCTCATAATTAATTACATCATAGGAAACTTGAGTTTCTTAAGAATACTCTTGATTAAAATAATGGTAGAAATTTCATCAAGAATTTTCTAGGAGTGATGCAAATGGAGTGAGGTTAGAATTCCAATAGGGATTGGAAAAAATTGAATGGTTATTTTACAGGACAGATGATGAAAATTAGCAGGTGTTTTTGGATTCTAAAAAAAATTCAGAAACACTCCAACCTATCCTATGTGTTGGGCTTTATTATTTTTTATTTAGAGAAAATTTTGATTTGAGTTATCATTTTATTAGAATGTTGGGATTATATTCACAAAATTTAAGGTTTTATAATTTTGGCTTTGTCCCGAATCCTAAGTCTATGTTGGCACAAAAGGATAGTGACCCAATTGTAACTAATAAAATGAAAATCTAGACTTATCCCAGCATGGATTGGGGAGACAACTAACCACCTAATGCTTCAAAATCATGAGTTTAATTTCTTATGAAAGAAGGGTATGTTGTTATTTAAGTTTTAAGGAATTGGGGGCCAACATATATAAAATGTCCTAATTATCCCTTTTACTTATATAGGGTAATCATGTGTGAATGCTATTAAAATTTTAATTTTTAATTGGTTTCTAATGTAATGCATACTGATTATCCTTGTATGCTTAGAAAATAGGGTTTTCCCTAGATATGGCATAATTCCACTAGATAGAGTTGCACCATCATAGGCCAGGTGGTATGCTATAACCCATAGGTTGGGAGGTTCGTAACAAGAAAGAGAAGGTATGATATGCGTGTGTGAGACCCTCGACAAACCCGAGATTACTTCATAAAGCTATTTATTATTCTATGTTGGCCTAAATATTTAATTTAATTACATTTAAAAAAAATTAGTTCTTAAAGAGTCTAAATATATCCAGGCTAAAACAAAAGTGGCATGCAACTGTAAGAAACCTTCAAAGATTATGAAACTCCTACTATGCAGAATTAAATATATAATTTGAATCATATAATTAAAATAAATCAAATAAGTGTTAAAGTTCATGTAATAAATGCCACTTAATTACTACCCATGGTCTACAGAAATTAAAAGTGGCCAAGTACCACTAACAAATCCCAGACATTATTCCAAAGAATTACACAAGTAATTTTAAATGGGATATTTTTTCTTTTGATGTCTTCATTCCTTCATCTTCCTACCTTCTACAAGCTCCTTGGATTTGTTGGGTCTAAGTATCTAAATGGAAAAAACTCCTCCCTGAAGGGATATTTCTTTCCTCTTTAGATTTTCTAATCATCCTTATTTGAACTTTCAAATGAAAGGGACACTCACCTAAGGGATGTTTCCTTCTCTTTGGACTTCAAATTGGATGGGTAATATACCATCATAAAATTTAACATTCACAACACTTGAAATTTAAAATACATATTAAAACTTCAAAAGACTCAAGATAACCTATATGGTAATCCAAAGCTGTTATAATTAAAATTATCAACATAAACCCAAATAGTTATATCATTGAATAGTTAAATTAAAATATAATAATACTTTGTATTGCTCTTTTAATCTTAAGGGGCATAACATATTTAGCACATGTAGAAAATTTTTCAGTTAAATTTTAGGTTATCCCTATTGATTTTAGCCCTATATAAGCATTTGGGTCAAAGCATGTTTTATTCAAAGAACTTCAAGCATTGGGTCCGGTGAAAGAACTACCTAGAAGGAAAGTTGCTGAACACAAAGAGAAGAACCATCTCATAGGTTCTTCTTCCTTTATATCCCATTAATATGGAGAAGTATTCTTCAGTTGTTAGCAACAAACGAGATATATTTTTAAAGATGGAGCACATGGTCTTAAAGCTTGGCATTGTTCTACCAAACTTTTGGAATTTATCTTTGAATCGTAATTTTATTTTTAGCTTTTATTTCTTTTTCCTTATTTTAATTTGTTATTTTAAACTTTGCCTAACTGCTTATGAAATCTTTACTATTTCTTATTCTCTAACTGGATGGGAACTCTGGGATACTAATCAACCCTCGGGTTGTCTTAAATTTTGGTATCCCCTACATCTCAACAGTATCATAATAGGAGATAGTTGATTTTATTTCAGTTCTAATAAGTTTAAAATAACAAATTTATCTTTTAATAAGATACTTTTTCATGTTGAAAAAGGTATCATTAGCATCTTTTGCCCAGTTTGTATTAGGTTAACTTGTTTTTCTTCTTAAATGCAATTTATGCATCTTCTCAAAAAAAAAACATAAGCATTTGCCACCTATAGAAAATCTTGTGAGCACCCAAATAATTTCTAACCTAGGAGTAATCTATCAACTATCACATCAATTCATAGATAACATAATAAAATAAACACACCATAAAGCATCACATCAAATAACTCATTACAACATGCATGCTATGAAATATATAGAAAACCTCAGCATACGAGTAGTAGAAAATGAAAGAACACTGACCTAGCCTAAAGTAGAAGTGGTTATCCTAGTAAACCATCGAAAGTATGTTTATCAGATTGTGTTTCTTCGTTGTGTCTTATGTTGGATATTTGTTGAAGTTTTCTTGTGTTTTAATAACTATTGTTGGTCAAAAGGGATATTAAATTAAGTTTAAGCGTTGGTATTATAATTTTCCTTTTATGGTGAATTTTAAGTGTGGAGTGATTATTACCTTTATTTACACATGGGATGTGAAGATTATTTAACCTTTTTTTGAGCTATATTAAAAGCCTCCTAGTCCCGGGTTACCCAGTATAACCAATATTATTTAATTAATTTGATTGGTTGAAAATAAGAGTTCATAAATTTTAATTAATTGGTTTGTTGTTGATTTATTTTATTAAATTATTTTTTTTATTTTACATCAATCGATTCATGGTGTTGTTAGAATGGAATCGAGGAATCATGCCTCACATATAACCCTGCTACTCAAGGTAGTCCATCCTAAAAACTAGGTTGTTGTAGTAAAATTAATAATTTAATTTTGGTTAAGTAATTAATAATCAATTGATTTTATGATTTTATATCCTATTGAATCTATTCTTGACGTTGTCAAAGTGGACTCTAGGAACCAGGCATCCTTAGGATAAGCATCCCACAGCTTAAGGTAGTCCATCCTAAAAACTTCAATAATGGAGTATTTGATATGTGTTTTTTGGTGGTGTTTTGTTTTACTAATTAGATTAATGTTTGCTAGAGTTTTAATAATTTGTTGAATTTTTGAAATTTTATAAATTATTTAATTCATTAAATGAATTGTCCATTTTTTTGTTTTTAATTTTGATTGAATTATAGACTTTTAATATTTTTCCAAAATATTAGACCTTAAGATGAGTTAAAGGACACTAAGTTTGCTGAATATAGATTTTTTAGATTAAGTTATGATTTTTTAAAATTTTTGTGTAATTTTGAACTAAAATGGACAAAAAGTTAACTTCTTGACTTTGACTGATTCATAAAGTTTTGATATTTTTAATAAATATTAAATCATTAAAGGAGTTCAATGCCTTTGATTTTGAACAATTTGGTGATTTTTGTATTTAGTTATGAATTTTTGAAATTATGGTATTTAATTAAATTAATTATTTGGTTAATTAGGGAGGTTTTGATAATTGGCACCAAACTCACTCCAAACTTCTTGAAATAACTCACAAAGGTCAATGATGACTTGTAAAAGTTTTTTCAAGGGTTTGGAATTTATTTGTTATTTTTAATAATTTTTAATGAGTTAATTTAATTAATTACTTTTTTTCTTAAATATTAAATTAAACTTAAATTTGAGGTCCAGTTATAGGGCTTCTAATTTTCTTAGTAAGAGGATTTAATTATGAGCAATATGATATTTTATTTATATTTTTTAAATTTTGTTTTAGTTTATTATAACTGTTTAAAATTTTAGGCTCCTAAAAAAGGTTGATTTTTAACTTGATTAATTTTCTTATCTAATGGGCTCCAAATTCAATAAAATTTGATCCTCAAAGGTATAATGTCACAAATTTTAATGTTACTAAGTTTCACTCCTATTGGGTGTATGTGAAATTCTTTAAAAAATTTCTTAAGTCATCTAGACATTGACCTTAATTATTTTTCCTATACGTCACTAGTGTTCCAATGGGTCTAAAATTTTGTTTAACTAGCCGAGACACATATACAAGCATACCACAAAAAAAAAACAAATAATATAATCCTATTAATTTAGAGAATTATACATTTTCAAAGTTGTGGGTCCAAAAGGACCCATCACTTTATATATTTACCCCACAGTAATCCAGGGAGCATCTGGACCTAAGAAAAATACAAGGAATGACAAAAATGCTCAAAAGAATTTCACCAAAAATTAGTCCAACTTGACCACTAGATTGAGATAAAATTGATAAAATTGAATTTCAACTAATTATAAAAATATCATAATTCTTGATCAAAACACATTAAATTTAATTTTAATAAATACCAGGACTCAAGCCCTATCCAATGACACCAAAATAACTCAATTTGGCAAAAACATAGTTTTTCTATGAATTTTCAAAGTTTTTGAGCATTTAAATCATTTTTTAATCAATTATTAGCTGGCACTAATCATCAATCATTGGTAATGATTGGCACTAAAACTGTGGCAATGCACGGTGTAATGTGTGGTGTAATAATATTGACCACTTAACTATGTCGATGCTTGATCAAGACGGTTGGATAAACTACAGGAATGAGACGCCAGCTGAGATGAAACCACATAAACATCCACCTATTTCAATCGGTGCACATTTGATTCCAATCTAATAAGCTCATGATCTGACTGATCCTAGTTCATCCGATCATGATAGAAGGAAGATAGGATGAATTAGATTAATCTATGATAATTTAGTTCAAAATAAACTAGGATATTTAAATGCTCATAACATAAGAAACACTCAACCATATTATCTAAAATTTGAACCACAAGCTCATGGTAATCTCATTGTCCAATGCTTGGACTTGGGAGGTTTAATGCATTGTAGATTATGAGCAGATCAAATTAAAATTTTGGCTAAAAGTGGAAATATCTCACCAACCAGTGATGGATTATAATGTCCATAGACTCCTTTTGCTTCTAGGATGTCCTCTCCAAATTTACAGAAGACTACACAAGCATATGATAGCTAGATTGGAAGTTTGGTTGCAAACTTAGTTCACTAGAACCCTCTTTCTTCACCAAAATGGTGTTTGGAGGCTTGGATTTCATGGAGAGAAGTTTGGAATGGCTAGGGAAAAGCTGGAGGAGTTGGGGAAGGAGTTTGGAGAGCTGGAGTCTATTAGAGAAGAAGTTTTTAGTGACTGGAAAGGAATTAGATATTTATGTCAAGTTTTTGTCCCACCTTAACCCTACTTTTTGAATGAATGATTTAGATTGAGTTTGGTCCTTACTTGGATGCATGACAAGTGTCCCAAGGCTGTTAGAAGCAAGGGGAAGGTTAGTGTTTGAGAGAGATCGCTTGGATCATGTGATGAGTGGAACACTTGTCTTTTCCCTCATTAGGCTTAAGTATGGCTTAGGCTTGGGTTTAGGGGCTGCACTACGACCCC
Organism: Dendrobium huoshanense; assembly: GCA_016618105.1. NCBI lineage: Eukaryota > Viridiplantae > Streptophyta > Magnoliopsida > Asparagales > Orchidaceae > Dendrobium > Dendrobium huoshanense. The sequence goes on from CM028346.1 coordinate 12,696,524, forward strand.
TTTATGAGGGGAATGGGTAGATATATAACAAATTATAGAAGGTATTGATAGAGGGTTAGGATTTACAAGGTTTCTTGGCCACTTAAGCTGGTTTGGAATCTAGTTTGACCATTTGATTGTTCAAACCAATCAATGAGGCTGAGGTGGCATTCAAGTGAGTGTATTTGGCTGGCTGGGTGACTAACCAAGTACTTGGAACTATGGCCTTAGAGTTTGGGTGATGTAAATTGAAATGGAATAGGTTTTAACCCCTCCAAATGGGTTAACCAAGTCAAATTAAGGTGATTTGACTTAGCAAACGTTTATACATGTTGGAATGTCCAATAAAATGATTTTGATAGGATAATTTGGATTGAAATTGCTTGGAGCAATAATTTTAACCTTGGTTGGGTGTATGGTTGATTTGGCAATCATAGTTAACTTGGTCAACCAAGTCAACACATTCTTTGTGTTTGGATCCAACAAGTTCAAATGAGTGATTTGAGACCAATGGAGGAGGACTCAAGCTAAGGCAAAGTCATTTGGATTGAAATCCCCACTTAAGCCCTTATGGGGCAATTTGTTACCATGAGTTGACTTTATCAACCATGCATGGAAAATGCTTGAGTTTTATTTTAATGCATTACTAAAAGGGTTTAGTATGCATTAAAAGATGTTTCATGGCATGTTGTGGATTGGCCACACAGAAGTTTGGAGAAATTACCAGTTTCCCTAAAGAGGCATTTTGGTTAACCAGGGTTTTTTGGTTAACATGGTCAAACAAAAACCTAGATTTAGGTTCAAAGAACTCCTAATGATGTTTAGGATCCATTGGAAGAGCTTTCATTGCTTGGTTTGTTTGGGCCATGCTGAAGTTTAGAGGAAACTTTAAATTTTCTCTTAAAGGGCATTTTGATCATTAAGGCCCATGGTCAACTCTGGATCAACCTAGGTCTACGAAAGTGAAGTTTTATGTTAAAAAAGGCATAAAAAGGGTAATCAACATATTTGAGGTATTGGGGAAGATCCCAAGGTCAAATTCTACAATGTGGATGGTCTAGTGGCAAAGGCTGTAAATATTTAAAAATTTTATAGTCTTTGGATTTCAATCAAATTAAAAAATATTTAATCAAATTTAGATTGTCCTCAATTTTGAATTGTGAACCTTAGGTACATGTATAATTCATATGAAATTGATAGATCATGAATCCAGAGTAATTTGACTTAGTGTTGAGGTGACTGAAAAATCACCCAAAAAGGGTTATAGGACATGGGACCTTAACCTTGTATTCAAGTCTAAAATTTTGAATTTGAATGAAATATAGAATTTGATTGATTGAAGTTGAATCACCCACATTAATGACAAATAATTAGGTGATTGGATAAAGGAAATCAAGTGGTAGTCATTAGGTGCAGTGCATTGAGTTGGATAGTGTATTGAATCACCTAACTATATTGTAGGGCTGCAGCTTCAAGTGATTATAAGTTAATAAATACTAGGTGATTGAAGTTGATTCCATATATGATTGAGGTTTGAATGAAAATTAGATGTTTGAAGTTTGAAGGGAGACTGGGTAACTGCAGATAGGTGCAGGTTAATGTTTGAAGTGTAGATTTAGTTCAGGATGATTATAGCTAGATGATGAAAGTTTGTTAGGGATGTTAAGCCCTTATGAACTTGCCTAAGACTGACTAAGAGGGGGTTGAATTGGTATTTTAAAAATCTTTAAATTAAAACAAAAGCTTAAACCAAAGTTTAACACAAGGAAAATCAATGTGCGAAAATTAAATGCAAAAATATAATAGTAAAGAACATAGAAATTCATAGTGGTTCGATCAACTTGACCTACGTCCACTCCCCAGAGGCGCCCTCTGAGTATTGAAACTAAATGCAGTGACTCTCCTTTTGCTCCCATAGCAAGGCAGAGAAGCTTTTACATAACCTCCTTTCCACCGACACGGTAAGGCAGAGAACCCGACTCCTTTTGCTTCCTCCTGAAGTAGGAAGAATACCTTGATTGATTGCTGAAGTAGACCTCTCTTGAACCTCCAAGGAATTAGGGATGATGATCGAAGAAGATGACTTGGATCCTTAATCGGAGCAACATTTGTGAACCCTCTCACAAACTCCCCCTCATAAGATCCTCTCTCTCTCTCTCTCTCTCTCTCTCTCTCTCTCTCTCTCTCTCTCTCTCTCTCTCTCTCTCTCTCTCTCTCTCTCTCTCTCTCTCTCTCCCTCTTTCTCTTTCTCTCCCTCTCCTCTAGACTCTCTTAGGTTAAAACAGTAGTAAAATATGCCCTCTTGGTTGAAACAAGAGGTATTATAAAGAAGAGATTTGGAATAGCTCTTAATTATAACAAGCCGACATTATCATCCAGGATGATCGGCTAATTTTTTTATACGATCAGTACAAAATTAGCTCAATCAGCTAGGATGATTTGGGACGATTAGAAAGAAATTTATTCATATCATCTAGGATGATAGTATATTATCCTGTACAATTAGTACAAATTAATGAATATCATCCATACCATTACCCTAGATGGGAGTCTGGACAATTGAAAAGTAACTTGATCATCTAGGACGATCTCGTGATCGCCTGGGATGATTAGTTCAAAACATCTTAGATCATCTAGAACATCATCCTGAATGGGTGTCTGGATGATGAAATATTGACCTGATCATCTGGGATGATATCATAATCATCCTGGATGATTAGTTTAAAACATCACAAATCATCCAGAGCATCACCCTGAATAGAAGCAGGCCAATTTTTGATCATTCAAGAAGAATTAAGATTTGTTAACTGATCATCCCAGAAAATTCTATAATCTTACAAGATGATGTGATTATGCAATCAAATATTAATTACTTTCCTTAATTACCATATTAATTTAGGAATAATTATGCTGCATTATCCAGGACATCATCTTAAATAATGTTCGAAAATAAAATAAACCTTAACTGATCTAGCGGCTGATTCTTTCTGATTTGAGCCTATCATCCCGGATGATGATAACCTCATCCAGGATGATGTACTTAATGATGTCTTCCTTAATTAGGATGCCATAATTAGGGTTTCTATTTTTAATTGATCCTCCAAGATGATGTTTGGATCGTCCAGGATGATGTGAACAAAAATAGAGAACTCTAAAACAATCATAATTTTTTGCTCAAGTGTGTGTGTGTGTGCAATGTTACTTTGAATCAAGACCCACATTGATACATTTGACTCAAGAAAAGGTAAAAGATTACAACTTGACTCAATCCAAGTCAACCCAATCTTGAACTGGCTTGAGTTGCACTTGATCTTGTTGACCTGAAATATTAGTAGGCAAGGCAGTCGTAGAAAAATAAAAAAGCTTACTATCATCAAAATTATATTCTCTAAAATTAGATTCGTAATAATCTCCCCCTTTTTGATGATGGAAAACACAATTAAATTTTAGTTTTTCAATTGAAGCATCACAATAAAAGAATAGTAACAGTGAAACAGAAAGTTCAAATTACACTAAAAAACCAACACAGTACATAAAACCAGTACAAGTATAACTACTCCCCCTTTTGACATCTCAAAACGGAGGAGGGAAAGAAACATAATAGAAGCTACAAAACATAAGCAAACTACATCTTTTTTTTTTTTTTGAGAAGATGCGTATAGCATTTAAAATGAAAAACTATTACAAACTAGAAAGCAAAAGACCAAAGTGAGCCCTTCGAAACTATCATAATGGATATAAGATCTACTAATTCACATTTTAAATCCATTGGGGTGATGGGGATACCAAATATTAAAATAACCTAGAAGGTTGATTAGTATCCCAGAGTTCCCAAAAGATGAAAAATGAAAACTAGTAAGAATCTCATATGTCATTATGATATTTCCAAAAAAGCAAACTAGATCTACTTAAACTTCAAAAATAAAACAATAAAACTAAAAATAAAAGACAATAAAGAACTACAATAGAAATACCTCCTTAAACTCCTCTTTTAGAAGTATGACCACAATATAGCTTGAGCATCTCCTTCCCTAGATCAGCAAAAGATCGATCTTTTCTGTAGTATAAGAGCAAATTGAAGAATTCTACATTAATTGAAGTAATGCAAACTTCTTTTTCCATATCCACAATTCTTAAAGAAATGAAAGCTTTTCTCAAAAAAGCTCTATCCGCCTTCTAATATGTATGAAACTTCATCCAATATTGAAGTTGTTATCTCCAACAGGCTTCAAATCAGTTTTCCTTTTCCTAGGAAAGTCTTCAATAGGACATAGGAATTTGATTTGTTTATTACTTTTATGTTTAATACTTCCCAACTTTACCTCTTTATTATTATCACAAGATTATGAACTTATCTTAGAAACAAAAAGTTTGGTAGAGGATAAATCCTGAGATCCCATATCAGTAACACTACTTTCTTGTTTAGATTCTAGAGCATCAACAACAGGGCAAGGTACCCTTTGATCCAACTCCTTTTGAGAACTGCTGATTCTTGGTTTAGAAATTATTCCAGCCGATATATAAACATCAGCAACATCTTATGTTTCCAAAACTGAATCAAATTTATTGTTTTTACCTTTAGATGAATCAACCATCTTATCCTAAGCAAGATCCAAATCATTATAAGCAGAATTCTGGATTCCCTCTTCACTTTCTTCAACAACAACCACATCAGTTTTAGCATTAGAATCTTCATGGAAATTTGAGATTGGAGCCTCAATTCTTTCAACATCTATGGCCAAATTATTCAATATGCTTTGGGAAAAAGTATTAATCAAAATGGTAGAATTCCTCTCAGCACCATTATTTTTTTGGAATATTCAATAGTCTGACCTCAATCAAGCCAGAATTATCTTGAGATAGAATATCAAATTTGTTAATAGTAATAGCCAAATCTGAATGCTTCATAGAATCCATGTTCTTTCCAACCTTCCAAACTTTCTTACTATTTTTTTTTAAACTTCACATTCAACCATGGACAAACTTTGCTTCTGATTTGCCAATATTCCTTTCTAATGTCTTCTCAACCATATCAGCCTTCCCATTATTCTTCACTTCTAAAAGGCCATTAACATTTTCAGCCATCTTGCCATCAACACACTCACGAAGAACATGTCCTATATTGCCACAATTAAAACAAAAAGGAAAAATATTTTTGTATTCTACTTTCTGAAAGAATTTTTCATATATGCCTTCAATCCAAACTCCATGAAATAATATAGAATCCAGATTAATACGCACACAAGCTCTTGCAAACTCCCGCCTACCCCATTTGAACATATTTCCATTAAGAAACAAAGGAGTACCTATCTTAGAGACAATTTTTGTAACATTCACCTCATCCCAAAAATGAAGAGGTAGATGAGGTAATTAAATCCAAATTGGAGAAGATAGACCTTTCAAGGACAATGGAGAAAAATTAGGCGACCATTTGTCTAAACCAATTATATGTCCTCCTACATACCAAGGTCCTCCACTGAACTCCTCCTCCATAGCATGGGATGAGTGGAAGGAGAATAACATCCAATCAATACCCAATGAAGTAATATGAAAGTTTTGAAATTTACTTCATTGACGCCTTAATTCAACACTACAAACGGAAAAAGGAACATTCCTACCAAACACCTTTACCACCAAAAAAATTTGTAATAATAGAAAATTCTCGCATTCCTTTTCACTGTTTAATTTCACAATATCATCATCTTCTCCATTTCAAGGATTGAGTTCTAAGTTAAGAACTCTAATATGCTTGTTTTCCCCCCAAGCATTTTCAGAATTTTTAAAAGGAGAAACTTTAGGTTCAGAAACTTTTGCCACATTAGCTGCCACCAATGTATCTTGAATATCCGATGCATTAGAATTCAAAATATCATTTGAATTCTCTGAAATTAGGCTTTCCTGAATATCAGGTACATAATTATTCAAAAAATGATTCACCTTCAAATTGATACCATAAGATGTAGATGCTTCACAATCATTCATTTGGTTTTCAAAACCTGAAACCAAATTAATCGGAGGCGATGAAAGAACACACCTTGAGATACTGTTTTCTCCTTATCACTCTTTATTAGAGGAGATTTTTCCTTACCTTCCGCATAAGCAAAAAATTTAACCGGAATAATACCTCCTTCATTAATTATTAACGGGCGATGCCTCATCCTTGAGATTCGCAAATCATCCTGAACCTCATCGATTCTACCTTTGGTTCCCCAACAAAGGTTAGGAATCCTAGTAGAGTGGGGAATGGAGGTGTTTCGATCATCCATACATGATGACCGGCGACCCTCCGCTACCATAACTAAGTTCAGTAGAATAATCAAAATAAGGAAATTTGAAAAATAAAAATTTTTTCTCTCACTAGAATCCTGGATGATCTCTCACTAGAATCGAAACCAATGGTTCAGTGTCTGGTGAAATAAACTAAAAGAAAGTTGGCCCCTGATCATTTGAAGGAGGTGGTTGTGGTGGTGGTGGTGGGTGAAAGTAACTGGAAAGAGTGGCAAACTGCTCTCACAACTAGGCCATGTCCTGGTCGTATTGTTGTTGCTGGTGAGCCACATAAGAATCAAACTGAGTAATGTCCTCTGCATGCTACTGCTCTTTTGCAGCAACGTAGGACTCAAACTGTGCCTCCCATTGGTTGAATCGCTGAACCAATTGATTCAACTGAGAGGCAGGAATAGGATCGGGAGCTGTCTCCTCCTCAGCTCCCCCAGCTTTCTTATGCCCCAGGTGGAGATGAGTACTTAAAAGAATATGGAAGGAGCTATTTGAGTAGAAGGCAGGCTGATAGTTTTGTGGGCCAGGATATTAGAGGTTGTATTTGGATTCTAGAACATAGGCAATGATATGTCCTAGGGAAAGATTGGGCTTCCTCCTATGTCTTAGATCTCGAATACTAATCAGATGCTCAATATATCAACAAATTAAGTCAGTGGCATTAAGCCTATGATGGGCCATAATATAGAAAGTGGTGATCAAAAGAAGTGGAGTGATATCAATGTGATCACCTGGTTTTGGAAGAATTGAGGTACGAAGGACATGTTGGATTATCCAAGCATCTTTGAGTAAGCTGCTGGACTCTCCAACATGATAGGAAACATTGATATTCCTTAGGAAGGGATTGGCTAGGGCCCACTCGTAGTTAGGATATGAACATAGAGTGTGGAGTTTATCTCCTATCGTAGATAGTTGTAGGAGCTCTTGATAGTCCTGATAAGTGATTTTGACAGGTCATCCATTCACATAGGACTATAGGACAATAAAAGAGGAATTTATGCGAAGGCTAGCAAAAAATTCAAAAAATAGCTTTGAATTGAATGGGACAGTGCGAGTGAGGAGAAAAGTGAGAGTAGTGTGAGCAAATAAATCAAGAACATGATAGGAAAGGAACTAGGAATTGATAGTTTGGGATATAGTGGTCCCATCTATCTTGTACCTCTGATAGGCAGCTTGATCGGTCGCCTTAATGAAATGAGGATCCATATTTTCCCTCGAGGAGCATCCAAATGGCATGCCAGACCTCTTTTCATTAGCCATAATTATGAAAATAGAGGGTGAGTAAGAGCACAAGAGGGTTTAAGAGGGATTGTGTGAGAAAATCTGTTTGAGAGGCTCGGTTTAAAAAGAATTGGACCAATTATCCAGGACAATTGGGTGCAATAATTACGTCTAAGATGATTGGTAAAAAATGCGGTAATATCATCCATGATGTTTAAATATCATCCAGGATGATAAGACTAAGGTGATCATCCTGAGGAGACACTCCGGACAACTGTTGAAAAAGTAGATCATCAAGGATGATTATGTGGATCGTCTAGGATGATCTACAATAATTGATTGTGTTGCGAATCTGTTTTCATGGATTATGATTTTGATGATAGCAAACCCTCTTATTGCAAATACTCTTATTTCTCTCTGACCACCTTATTTAATGACATTGAAGGTCCATAAGATCAGACTGTATTTTGGAACCAGCTCAAGATTGGGTAGATTTGGTCTGAGTCAGTTTGTACCTTTTTTCCTTTCTTGAATCTATTATATTTGGTGTGGCTCCAGATGAATTGTAACTTGAAAGATTTTCTGTTGTTCCCTAAGGATTTCTGTTTTTGGTAACATCATCCGCGACGATATTTATATCGTCTTAGACGATCTATCCAAAAGCAAAAATCCTAATTAGGGCATCCTCATTAAAGCAGCCGTCATTATGCAAAAATATCATCCTGGACGATTTTGTATCAGCCAGGATGATAGGCTTAATTTTGAAAGAATCTGCCGCCAAATCTATTTAGGAATTCCTTATTTTTGGACATCGTCCTGGTGGATCGTCATGGACTATAAAATATCATCCCGGACGATCCAAGATAATTTTTCCAAAATTTCTCTAGAATTTAAGGAAAGCAATAATGACTTGATTGCATGATCAAATTGTCCTGGACGATCGCCAGATTATCCTGGCCGATATGCTGGACGATTGGACATTGGACAACTCTTTTTCAAGGCGATATTCAAGATGATATTCCACAATTTTTACTGATCGTCCAGGATGATATATTATCGTCCGGGACAATAAGAACAAATTTCTTCTGATTGTCTCAAATCGTCCCGGCTAATTGGGCTTAAATTGTACTGATCGTATAGGACGATATTAGTATCATTCTGGACGATAATGTCGGCAACTTGCATTAATGAGCCCATTTTTAGCTCTTCTATTTAAGCTATGATAAGGCACTTTGCAAGTGTCTTTGGCAACCATTGTAGCTTTGTTCTTTTGGTGGAAACTTGAAGAGAGACCTTGAAAGGGAGTGAGGAACACGGTGAAGTCTGAGAGAGGGAGAAGATCCTGTGAGGGGGGACTCAAGGGAGTGTAGAGGGGTATTCCACATGGTTGCTCCGGCAGGCTTGCACCTTAATACCGTTGGATTCAAGGCTTGTCTTAAGGGAAGTTCACCAAAGAAGAAGATCGCTTTGGTTTCAAAGGACCCGGCGACTCCGCCGCGCCGGGGAAGGTGGAAGTGATTTTGTAAGGGCTTCTCCGCCTAGCTGTGGGGGTTAAAGGAGAGACACTTAGTTTAGTGCAATACTTGGAGGGTGCCTCCAAGGAGTGGACGTAGGTCAAGGTTTGACCGAACCACTATAAATCTGGTGTATTCTTTCCTTTATTACTTCCACATTTAATTTCTGCATTTGGTTTTCTTTGTGGTGATATTGGTTTTGATTTATATTTTGAGTAAAATATATTTTTTACCAATTCACCTCTCTCTCTCTCTTAATTAGCTTTGGGCCAGTTTATAGGGCCTAACATCCCAAACAAACTTTCAAGTGCTATCAGAGCACTTCCAAGTGGTATCAGAGCAGTATTCATAAAATCTAGTTTTTAAAAGCTTTTGAATTTTTATCCATGGCTAATTTTCCAAATCATAATATTGCGGAAGGTTATTCAATCACCAGACCACCTTTGTTTGAAAATATTACATATGATTTTTGGAAAATTTACATGTCTATTTTTTTACAATCAATTGATTTTCGCATGTGGTATATGATTTTAACTGGTTATTCTTTATCGTCACGTATTTTAGATGGAATTAAAACTGACATTCCTTTTAGTCAATGGAATAGAGATGAACGAATCGATGCTCAATTGAATGCAAAATCTTTAAATTGCTTTTTCTGTGCTTTAAATTCTGAAGATTTTATGTTAGTATCCACGTGCACTACTGGTAAGAAAATTTGGGATAAACTACACACCATATACAAAGGCACTAGTGAAATCAAGCAATCCAAGTTGAATGTGTTAATGCATGATTATGAAATGTTTTTCATGAAACCTTATGAAATGATCTTAGAAATGTATACTAAGTTTATTCAAATTGTGACAACATTGCATGCTTTAGGTAAAGAATTTTTAAATTTTGAAAAAGTTAATAAAATTCTTCGTTGTCTATTAGATAAATTTGATGCTAAAGTTGTTACTATTTGTGAATCAAAAAATTTGAATGAATATTCTATTGATAATTTTATTAGCTCACTCATTGCCTACGAGCAAAGTTTGGGTCAAAAACTTGTGGATGCAGGTGAAACGATAGTGCTAAAAGTTGAAGATACGAAAAGAGGTAGCTTAGTTTGTGATGAAAGCAATAACTGGTCAAGCAAATTAAAAAGCTCACCAAAGTATAAGCATCAACAAAAGTGGAATAAAGGTAAAAATGGTAAGAATGTCAAGATTTCTTCTGACGTTGTTTTCTTTAAATGTAGGAAGCCTGGACATACGAAAAATCAGTGCCCTAATTTGAGAACTCTTCCTAAAAAAGAAAAAGCTAAAGCAAAGCAAATTATAAACTGGTCAAATAATGAAAAGCAAAAAATTTTGGGCAGACTTGGTCTCTGAAGCATCGGACCAGGAGCAAGATGGTGCTTAAACCTTTGTTTGTATTTTTTTTGCTTGTATGTTTTGTTTGATCTTTTGTTTTTATGATTTTCATTTTTTTTGGGTTTCTCTCTGATCAACAGACGATCACTTCTCTAAAAAATAAAAAATCTACCTTTTGTAATTTTCTTGAATTCTTATGAAAGTTGTGGTTAATTTCTCTAAAAACAGTCAGAGGAAGGGAACTCATGATTTTGTTTCTCTCTCTCTTCTTAAAGAGGTTATTTTACTTTTACAACAACAACAACAACAACAAGCCTTTATCCCACTACGTGGGGTCGGCTACATGAATCCTTTTTCTCCATTGTGTCCTATTAAAAGTCAAATTCTCGTTTAAATCTAATAAAGAAAGGTCATTCCTAATATTTTCTAACCAAGTCTTTTTAGGTCTACCCCTACCTTTCTTAACATAAGTCAAATCTAATACCTCTACTCTCCTAACCGGGTCATCGGAAGGTCGCCGTTTAATGTGACCAAACCATCTAAGGCGACTCTCTCTAATCTTATCTTCTACTGGAGCTACTCCAACCTTTTCACGCATATGCTCATTTCGTATCCTATCTCTAAGGGTAAAGCCACTCATCCACCTGAGCATCCTCATCTCTGCCACACTTAACTTAGTATTATGCTTCTCTTTTAATGGCCAACATTCAGCACCATAAAGCATTGCAGGCCTCACTACCATCTTATAGAATTTTCCCTTAAGTTTGAGGGGTACATTTCTATCACATAACAAGCCCGATGCATTCCTCCACTTCAACCATCCAACTTGAATTCTGCTGATAATATCCCCATCTATTTCACCATCACTCTGAACAATAGATCCAAGATATCTAAAACGTATACTCTTATTAATGACTTGATCGCCCAAAGTCACAATCCCCTCACTAGGTCTATTACTACTAAAATTACACTCCATATATTCCGTTTTTGATCTACTCAAGCGAAAACCTTTAGACTCTAAGGTTGACCTCCATAATTCAAGTTTACCTTCAACTCCCTCTCTAGTCTTATCAACAAGAGGAATATCATCGGCAAAAAGCATACACCAAGGTATATCCTCTTGCAAATGTCTAGTGAGAACATCCATGACTAAAGCAAACAGATATGGGCTTAAGGCTGATCCTTGATGTAACCCAACCGAAATAGGGAAATACTTGGTCAATCCACCTTGTGTTTGAACACAAGTAATAACTCATGCATACATATCTTTAATGATTTGAATATAAGCATTATTGACTCCTTTCTTTTCAAGAACTCTCCATAGCACTTCTCTTGGAACTTTATCATATGCTTTTTCTAAATCAATAAATATCATATGTAGATCCTCCTTATTTTCTCTATATTTCTCCATCAAACCTCTTAATAAATGTATGGCTTCCATAGTCGACCTACCCGGCATGAAACCAAATTGATTTTGAGAAACATTAGTATCACGCCGCAACCTATGCTCCATAACTCGTTCCCAAAGTTTTAAAGTATGACACATTAACTTAATACCTCTATAATTCGCACAATCTTGTGCATCACCTTTATTCTTAAAAATAGGAATTAACTCGCTCATTCTCCACTCATATGACATCTTTTTAGTCTTCAAAATAGTATTAAAAAGTTTAGTAAGCCATGAAATTCCTTCATCTCCTAAGCATTTCCACACCTCTATTAGAATATCATCAGGTCCAACAGCTTTTCCACCCTTTATTTTCTTTAAAGCCTCTCTAACTTCAGTTTTACTAATACACCGATAAAAACATAAATCTTTATTTTCATTTAGGGTGCTAAGGTCATTATAGTCAATCTTATTTTCACAATCTTCATTAAAAAGTTTAGCAAAATATCTCATCCATCTTTGTTGAATATCATCTTCTAAGAAAAGTATTTTTTGATCTTCATCTTTAATACACTTCACTTGAACTAAATCCTTACTACTCCTATCTCTTTGTTTGGCTAACTTATACATATATCTTTCTCCCTCTTTAGTATCTAATCTATTATATAAATCACTAAAAGCTAATGTCTTTGCATCGCATATTGCTTTCTTAGCATCCTTACGAGCCACTTTATATATTTCCCAATTATCAAATTTTTTAAAATTAAACCAATTTTTATAACAAAGCTTCTTATTTTTAATCTTTTCTTGCACATTTGGATTCCACCACCAACTACTTTTACTATTAGGAGCTTTTCCCTTTGATACTCCAAGGATATCTTTTGCAATATTCTTAATATCACTAGCCACTTTTTCCCACATAATATTAGCATCCTCATGCACAGACAAAATCTTAAGATCTAAAATCTTATTTCCAAAAATAAATTTGTTAATATTCTTTAAATGCTCCCATCTAATCCTAGAAAATCGTTTTACTTTATTTTTTATTTTATGCCCCTTTATCTTAAAGTCCAAAACTAATAATCGATGTTGGGTACATAAATTTTCATTCAGAATAACTTTACAATCTTTGCAATCTAAACGATTTAGTTTTCTAATAAGAATATAATCAATCTGTGTTGTACTATATCCATTTTTATAAGTGATGAGATGCTCATTTCTTTTCTTAAATAAGGTATTAACAATTGAAAAATCATAAGCTAAACAAAAATCCAATATGGTCTTGCCACCTTCATTCGTCGTTCCAAATCCATGGCCACCATGAATGCTTTTAAAATCATCTACCTCTCTACCAACATGTCCATTTAAATCTCCTCCAATAAAAACTCTTTCTTCAAGAGGTATCTTTTGTATTAATTCTTCTAAGTCATTCCAAAAATTTAATTTAGAACTCATATCCAAACCTACTTGAGGAGCATAAGCACTTATAATATTAACAATTTTATCATCAACAATAATCTTTAAAGCTATAATTCTATCTCCAATTCTATTAAGTTTTATAACATTATCCTTTAAACTCTTATCTATAATAACACCTACACCATTTCTAGTACGACTCCGACCCGAATACCAAAGTTTAAATCTTAAACTATCAATTTCCTTAGCCTTCTCACCAACCCATTTAGTTTCCTGAATGCACAAAATATTTAACTTACTATGAATCATAATATCTATTAATTCCATTAACTTTTCTGTAAGAGAACCTATATTCCAAGTTCCTATCCTAATTTTAGTTTCATGGACTAGCTTCTTTGCCCACATCCGTTCTTGATGTGGGAACCCTTGCCTATTTAACACTGCACCCGGGCGCCGGTGCAGCGACCCTTGCACACTTGTCACTGTATTCAGGCCATACAGCGCGTCGCTTACAGGGGACGCCCTAGCATTAACACAATTTCTTAAAGGATTCATGTCATTATTGTTCGACAAGTTTTACGCTGGCTGTCGACTACCTAACGCAACCCTCTACTTTTCTCATCCAGGACTTGGGACCTGGCAATGGTAGTGTTAGGTTATTTTACTTTTGATTCAAAATTTTCATCATATATTAAATTGTATTTTAAAATTGATCTTTTTCATCTCCCTACATTTTTTCTATAGCATAGAAATCTTTTACAAGATTGTTGAATCCACCTTAAAATTTTCTTAATCAAGTTGTCCGTGTTGTTAATAATTTGGGTTTACTTTAGTTTTGAAAATATAAGAAAGAAAGCTTATTTTTTGAAAAAAATGGTGGCCAATGATGCCAAATCAAAAGATGCGCAATGACGCCAAATTTAAAAAAAAATACACAAGTGTATTAAAAATAAAAAGATGCTCAAAGAGCCATTCAAGTGATAAAGGGCATAAAATGAGCGCACAAAAAATATACTTATTTTTTCTTATACTTCTAAAAGACTAAGAAAATCCTTGATTTGTTCAAAACTTGTGTTTGAAAATCTTAGTTCCTGATTCAGCAATTCGTGCATTGATCTTCTATTAGATATGTTTTTTGAAAGGTGTTTTGAAAAATTAATATTTCTTTTTCTAATTAATTCCATGATTTAGATATTGAATTAAAAAGTTTTTGAACCTTTTAAAGAACTTGAGTTTGGATTATCAAATTCTGAATTTCTAACCTTTATGGGCTATACATTGTCAATACAATTCTACTAAGTTTTTGATTAAAACTTAGAGGTAACTTTCTCATGTTAAGAATATTTGTTTTGTTCACTATATCAGAGATCATTTTGTCTTTTAATCATTTTGTTCGTGCCCCTTCTCTTTTTGATAATGTCAAAGGGGGGGGGGGGGGGGGGGGGGGGGGGGGGGGAACGTATTGTTGACTTTCTATCCTTTGTCTTTTTTTTTTTCTTTCTTTCAAAAAATTTAAAAATAACAAATTTTTTTTTATCTCCCCTATTTTTAAAGTTTTATTCTAGTGAGGGGGAGAATAGGGGAAAATGTTTTCCTATTTGAAAATTCAAATCATAATGTTTGTCATCATAAAAAAGGGGGAGATTGTTGTGAATCTATTTTCATGGATAATAATTTTGATGATAGAAAACACTCTTATTTCAAATACTCTTATTTATCTATGACTGCCTTATTTACTGACATTGCAGGTCCATAAGATCAGACTATATTTTGGAACCAGTTCAAGATTGGGTAGACTAGATTTGAGTCAGTTTGTACCTTTTTTCCTTTATTGAGTCTATTGTATTTGGTGTGGCTCCTGATGATTTGTAACTTGGAAGATTTTTTATTATTCTCTAAAGATTTCTATTTTTTGTAACATCATCCGGGATGATATCTATATTGTCCTAGACGATCTGTCCAAAAGCAGAAACTCTAATTAGGGCATCCTCATTAAAGCAGCCGTCATTATGCAAAAACATCGTCCTGAATGATTTTGTATTGGCCAGGATGATAGGCTCAATTTAGAAAGAATCTCCCGCCAAATCTATTTTGGAATTACTTATTTTTGGACATCATCCAGGTGGATCATCCTGGACTATAAAATATCATCCCGGATGATCTAGGATAATTTTTCTAATTTTTTTTTTGGAATTTAAGGAAAACAATTATGACTTGATTGCATAATCAAATCTTCCTAGACAATTGCCAGATCGTCCTGGCCGATATACTAGATGATTGGACATCGGATAGCTCTTTTTCAGGCTGATGTTCAAGATGATATTCCACAATTTATATTGATCGTCCAGGATGATATATTATCGTCCGGGATGATAAGAACAGATTTCTTCTGATCGTCTCAAATTGTCCTGGCTGATTGGGCTTAAATTGTACTGATCGTACAGGACGATATTAGTATCGTCCTGGACGATAATGTCGACGACTTGCATTAATGAGCTCATTTTTATCTCTTCTATTTAAGCTGTGATAAGACACTTTATAAGTGTCTTTGGCATTTATTGTAGCTTCGTTCTTATTGGGTAAACTTGAAGAGAGAGCTTGAAAGGGAGTGAGAAATGGGTGAAGTCTGAGAGAGGGAGAAGATCCTGTAAGTGGGGACTCAAGGTAGTGTGGAGGGGGATTCCACACGGTTGCTCCGACAGGCTTGCACCATAATATCGTCGGATTCAAGATTTATCTTGAGGGAAGTTCACCAAAGAAGAAGATCTCTTTGGTGTCAAAGGACCCGGTGACTCTGTCGCACCGGGGAAGGGGGAAGTGATTTTATAAGGGCTTCTTCGCCTAGCTATGGGGGCTAAAGGAGAGACACTTAGTTTAGTGCAATACTTATAGGGTGCCTCCAAGGAGTGGACGTAGGTCTTGGTTTCATCGAACCACTATAAATTTGGTGTGTTCTTTCCTTTATTACTTCCGCATTTAATTTCAATATTTGGTTTTCTTTGTGGTGATATTAGTTTTAATTTGTGTTTTGATTGAAAGATATTTTTTTACCAATTCACCTCTCTCTCTTAATTAGCTTGGGCCAGTTCATAGGGTCTAACATCTCTAACAAACTTTCAGATTGTATCGGTCGAATTAAAGTTCTGTTCAATTTTGCCATGTGGATAGTCAAGGATGAACATGTATATCATCTAGGATGATCACCAATAATTGAGCATATATTATGAAAATCATCTAGGATGAGGAGGATAATCTAGGAGGATCATAAATAATTAAAGCAGAAGACGATCAGATCATCCAAGACGATCAGAAGCAGAAGAGTCAAATTAGCCGTCAAATGAAATTTCAAGAGTAAATTGAAAAGATCATTTGGGATAATGTGAAAAAAAAAATTAAAATTAGAGGATGGATGGAGATGACCAGAGAAGGCCCAAAAAACATGAAAATCAACAAAAAGGGATAAAAATAAAATACAAAAAGATATAAAAAGCATAAAAAAGAACAAAAACCAAGGTTTTTTTTAATCAAAGCCCAAATATAATAAATTTTCCATGGGATTGAGTTAAAAATTTGTAAGAATCAATGAGTTAACATCATCAAAATCCAAAAAATAGTAGAACAAGATCCTTTTATCTCTAGCTCGGACTTCTTCTAGGGCAAACTGTCCTTTGAAAATAAAAATCTAAATCAGAAAAATTAATTGGATAAGAAAAATAGATCTGTTCAAAATGAAAGTTCGATGGGATGTTAAGCCCTATGAACTTAGTCCCAAACTAACCAAGAGGGGGGGTGAATTGGTATTTTAAAAACTTCGTTTTTAAACAAAGAAATAAAGTAACATAAAACCAAATCACACCACGAAAATAATGCGGAATTTTAAACGTGCGGAAGCAAAAAAGAAACACAGAGATTTATAGTGGTTCGGTCGACTCGACCTACGTCCACTCCTTGGAGGCACCCTCCAAGTATTGCACTACACAAAAAGTGACTCTCCTTTAGCCCCCCACGGCTAGGTGGAGAAACCCTTACAAGAACCTCCTTTTTGCCACCCCCGGCAAGGCAGAGAACCTATCTCCTTTTGCTTCCTCCTGAAGCCGGCAGAGAACCAGAACCAAAGGCACAACTCCTTACCTCTACCGACCCTTCCACGGACGAGAAACTCTAGACGAAGACGACGCAGAGAGATCCTTGAAGCAACCCTTGTGAAACCCTCACAAGCTCCCCCTCACAAGATCCTCTCTCTCTCTTCTCTCTCTCTTTCTCTCCTCAAGGTCTTCTCAGGTCAAGGCAGCAGCCAAAAGTCTTGAAAAACGTTGAACAAGAGCTCTTTAAATAGAAGAGCTTCACAAGAGCTCATTAATTGCAAGTTGCCGACTTTATCGTCCAGGCCGATCTGGACATCGGCCTGGCCGATCAGTACAAATTACTGAAGATCGGCCAGAGCATAGCCCTGAATGGAAAACAGGACGATTGAAAAATAGCTTGATCGTCCAGGCCGATCTCTCGATCGTCCTGGCCGATTAGTTCAAATCAGAGGAAAATCGTCCTGACAATAGCCCTGAATATGGCCTGGCCGATACTGATCGTCCTGAAGTAGCTTAAGGTTTTGACTAGATCGTCCTGGCCGATCTTGCGATCGTCCAGGACGATATGATCGTATCAATCATCCTTAATTACTTCCTTGATTTCCTGAACAATTATGGCATAATCTGTTGATATCGTCCAGGCCGATCCGAGGATCGTCCTGGCCGATAATTTAAAGATATGCTATACCATACTTGTCTATGGCGGCTACTTCTTTCTGTTTTGAGCTTATCGTCCTGGCCGATACACGTATCGTCCAGGACGATCGGTTAACGTTGGCTGCCTTAATCAAGAATCCTTAATTAGACTTTCTGTTTTAAGCTGATCGTCCAGGCCGATCAAAGATATCGGCCTGGCCGATATGAGTAAAAACAGAATTTCTAATTCTCTCAAGTGTGTGTGTGAAGGGTTACAAAGTATCAGTCTTTTTGACTATTACAAGTGGACTCAAAAGGTAAAAACAAAAGTACAGACTGACTCAATCCTAACCCTACGCATTCCTGAACTTGGCTCCTTTTTGATTGTCCGATTCGTCGATTCCTGAAAAGTTAGAAGCAACAAGTTGTCCAAGAAAAGTAGTGTTTGTCAATCATCAAAACATAAGACATAAAAAATAGATTTGCAACAATCTCCCCCTTTTTGATGATGGCAAAACATATTAAAATGATTTAATCACAACCATGAAGAACTAACCTCATAACCTTATCATAAACTTCTCCCCCTTTTGACATATCAAAAAGGAGGGTACATGAAAGCATAGTAAAAGAAATTCCCTTTTTTTTTTTTTTTTTTTTTTTTTTTTTTTTTTTTTTTTTTTTTTTTTTTTTTGAGCATATCAATGATATAGTATTCCATGTGATTGTTTTAAAAATTTGTGAGTTAATGTGTTACCAATCACATTTAATCCATAGAATAGGAGAATATCCGTTCATGGTTTACCCTTAGCCAAAAACGTTGTCTTAGGGTAGAATCGGCTTTTGGAATCAATAACCTAACTCAAATAATTAATTGGATATGAGAAAAAGAATCTACCCACCACTTGGCATAAGGAAAATATCTCCATAAAACAATGAGGTAGATTTGTCACAATCGAATGATAATCGAGATCAAGTCTTTGAGAATCAAAACTTCTAAGTTCTAAAAGATATAAAAAGAGAGAATAGCTTGCTTTTGAGTGGGCTCATTTTATGCCTCTTGTCAATGTTGTGGCGCTTTGCGCATCCTTTTATAGATTTTTCAATTTTTTTTGGCGTCTTTGCGCTTCTTTTGTTGGCATCATTGGCCAAATTTTTTATTTTTGCAAGCTAGATTCCCTTTTAGACTCTTTTTAAAAAACTTAGTTGTGAATATATCTTCTCAGATATTAGAGAATAGGAGCTCTCTCTCTAACATAGGGAAGAATTACCACAAGCAGGATTAATAATTGAAGACAAAAATAACGAGGGATCATGAGGTGACAAAAAAACTTTTAATCATTGTAAATATAAGATAGATTTGCCTAAGCAAGCTTTAGAAGGAATCTTAGTTTCATAAGCAATCTTTTATGTTGAGATAGACTTTTGATTAGAAAAGAAAATTATGCCACTAATACTAAGTTAGGTAAAGAGACACAATCACAAGATATTCATACTATCTAGGGATTAAATGGATGAAAACATATTAACTACAAATTGTTAAAGACAAGACAAGAGATATCATATCAGTGAAGATCTAAAACTAAGGTACATGAAAAGAAAAACAAAAGACAACAAGAAGAATAAAAGAAAAAAAAATTTTTCATGCATTTATGTCAATCACACCCAATCTGGTCCTTAAAGAGCTGAAAGTGTCGAAGGCCAGTGGTTTAGTAAAAATGTCTGCCAGTTGGTTTTCAGTTGTCACATGGTGTAACTCAATGTCTCCCTTAGTCACATGATCTCTAATAAAGTGATGCCTAATGTCAATGTGTTAGTTCTTGAATGTTGGATAGGATTTTTAGAGATGCATATGGCACTAGTGTTGTCACAAAAAATTGAGATGGTGCTTACATGTATTCCTAGATCCAATACCTGTTGTTTCAACCAAAGAACTTGGGCCACACAACTTCCAAGAGCAATGTATTCAGCTTCAGCAGTGGACAGTGCAACAGAATTTTGCTTTCTACTAGACCAAGAGACCAAGGATTGTCCAATGAATTGACAAGTTCCAGAGGTGCTCTTTCTATCCACCTTGCATCCTGCAAAATCAGAGTCAGAAAAACCAATAATCTCAAAAGAAGTGCTATGTCTAGGGTACCAAATCCCTAATCCTTGTGTCCCCAAAAGGTATCTAAAAATCCTTTTAATAGCAGTCATGTGGGATTCCTTAGGGTCGGCTTGAAACCTAGCACAAAGACAAACACTAAACATAATGTCAGGTCGGCTTGCAGTTAAGTAAAGTAAAGATCCAATCATGCCTCTATACTTCTTCTGATCAACAGACTTACCACTTGGGTCTTTATCCAACGGAGCACTAGAAGTCATGGGAGTGTTAATTGGCTTGGCTTTGTCCATCTCATATTTCTTCAAAATGTCTTTTATGTATTTTATTTGATTTAGAAAAGTGCCATCTTCCAATTGTTTTATGCTAAACCCCAAAAAGTAAGACAATTCTCCCATTAAACTCATCTCAAACTCTCTACTCATTGTTTTAGAAAAGTCATCACACAAATTTTTATTTGAAGATCCAAAGAGTATATCATCAACATAAATCTGAACAATGAGTAAATCATCTCCAACTTTTTTAAGAAAAAGGGTGGTGTCTACGCTCCCCTTGACAAACTCCCTCTCTAGTAAGAATGTGCTAAGCCTCTCATACCAAGCTCTAGGTGCTTGTTTTAAACCATACAAAGCCTTTTTTAATTTAAACACATGATTTGGAAATTGAGAACTCTCAAAACCTGGAGGTTGTTCTACAAACACATCTTCTTTTATCTCCCCATTTAAAAAGGCACTCTTGACATCCATTTGAAAAAGCTTAAATCCTTTATAACAAGCAAAGGCTAATAGCACTCTAATGGCTTCCAATCTAGCTACAGGGGCAAAGGTCTCCTCAAAGTCTATCCCTTCTATTTGATTGTACCCCTTAGCCACTAATCTTGCTTTATTCCTTACCACCACTCCTGAATCATTCACTTTGTTCTTAAATACCCACTTTGTTCCAACTACACTTTGTCCCTTAGGTCTTTCCACAAGTTCCCAAACATCATTCCTAACAAATTGATTCAACTCTTCTTGCATTGCTAACATCCAAAACTCATCAGAGAGGGCTTGGTTAATGGTGGTGGGTTCAGTCATAGAGATAAAGGCAGAGTGGTTCACTTCCTTCCTAAGTCCATGTCTAGTCTTAACTCCACTAGAAAGGTCTCCTAAGATCAAATCCTTGGGGTGACTAGTAGAGTATCTCCAATCTTTAGGCAAAGTGTGTGAAGTTTCTCCCCTTTCATCAAAAGTTTCTATTCCTTGGGTGACTCCTTCTACTCCTCCATTACTTAGGTGCTCATTCCCCTTCCCCAAATTTTCTACTCCACTTGTAATCTCTCCAACATCATCATCATCTACTCCATGCTTCTTATGATCAGACTCATCAAAAACTACATGGGTTGTCTCTTCCACCATCAAGGTTCTCTTGTTAAACACTCTAAAAGATTTCCCAACACTAGAATATCCTAAGAAAACTCCTTCATCAGATTTAGGATCAAATTTTCCCAAGTGAGACTTTCCATTATTGTGAAAGAAAACTTTACAACCAAAGACATGAAGGTGGGAAAGATTAGGTGTTCTACCCTTAAGGATCTCATAGGGTGTCTTTTCTAACTTGACTCTAACATTCACCCTATTCAACACATAACAAGCTGTGTTAACCGCTTCAGCCCAAAAGTATTTTGGAAGTGAATACTCAGCAAGCATGGCTCTAGCGGCTTCCACTAAGGTCCGGTTCTTCCTTTCAGCTACTCCATTCTGCTGAGGAGTCCTAGGAGCTGAAAAATTGTGGCTAATCCCCTTCTCCTCACAAAAATCTCCAAATCTTTCATTTTCAAACTCTCCCCCATGATCACTATGGATGGTCAAAATCTCACATCCTAGTTTCTTCTGAATCCAAGTAGAAAAGGTTTTAAACTCCTCAAAAGACTCATTTTTATGAGAAAGAAATCTAGTCCAAGTGAATCTCGAGTAGTCATCAACAATCACAAAACCATAGACTTTCCCTCCCAAACTTGCTATGCTAATGGGTCCAAACAAATCCATGTGAAGGACTTCTAAAGGTCTAGAGGTGCTAATGTCCTTTATGGGGTGAAAAGAGGAGTGAATTTGCTTTCCTAGTTGACAGGCATCACAAAGGTGGTCTTTTGTAAACTTAAGTTTGGGGACACCTCTAACTAGGTCCTTTTGGGTCACTTTCCTAAGGGTTTTCATACTTGCATGACAAAGCCTCCTGTGCCACAACCAAGAATCATCAATGACAGTTTTTAAGCAAAAAGAAGCAGCACATTCAATGCTATTTAAATCAAGCATATAGACGTTGTTTACCCTCTTTCCTTGCAAAATGGTGTTGTTGCTTAAACTTACAATGCATGAATTTGTGAAGAATTGTACGATGAAGCCTTTGTCACAGAATTGACTGATGCTGAGCAAGTTGTGCTTCAATCCATCTACAAGCAAAACATTTTCAATCATAAGGTTCTTGGAATTACCGATTATACCTGCTCCTACCACCTTCCGGGTGGTGTTGTCTCCAAGAGTAACCTTGCCTCCAGTCCTGGATTCTAGTACAACAAACTGGCTAGCATCACCAGTCATATGTCGAGAGCATCCACTGTCCAGGTACCACATACTCTCACGAGGTCTTTTGTGAGAGGCTTTCTGCAAAATTATCAAATGTTAGTTTTAGGAACCCAAGCAGGTTTGGGTTCCTTCTTATGAAGAGAGGAATGCAATGCATGTGTGGTATGCTGTGGAACATGCATCTTAGGTCTCCACACCCAATGTGAACTATTATGAATTGTGCAAGTGTGTGAGATATGTCCTAGCATGCCACAAGAAAAACATCTAACTCCAGGAAAGGGATTTCTTAAGTGATTTGAGTTATAATGCCTCTCTCTAGGTTTTGGCAATTGATTAAAAGTAGATGTCCTCCTAGATTCTTTACATGCTTCTAAATCATTTTGAATCTTCAAGTTTGTGTTTTCTAAAACTTTATTTTCAATCCTCAAATCTTTTTCTATTTCTTTTGACTTCTTAAAATCAGATTCAAGAGATGTGTGTGATATTTTCAATGCATCATGCTCTTCAACTAACTTGCCATAATTTTTATTTAACTCATCAAATTCATCAAGTAAAGTCATGTGATTTGAATCAATTGTTTGATGGTCCTTAATCAAAATTTCATGCTCTTTTTGTAGATTTAAAAGTTCTAATTTCAAGCTAGCATGAGTTTTCTTTAATTTTCTATATGATGCATGAATTTTTTCTGAAACTTCAAGAAGTTGATCATATGAAAGTTCACATACCTCTTCTTGATCACTTTGATCTTTTCCCATGAAACACAAGTTTGTAGTTTCTTCCTCTGGTTCAGTCTCAGAAGAATCAGTACCAGATTCTGCCCAGAAGCCTTTTTGGATTTTCTTCTTGTCCTTCCTAGACTTAGCTTTT
This sequence comes from Dendrobium huoshanense, assembly GCA_016618105.1. Classification (NCBI taxonomy): domain Eukaryota; kingdom Viridiplantae; phylum Streptophyta; class Magnoliopsida; order Asparagales; family Orchidaceae; genus Dendrobium; species Dendrobium huoshanense. The sequence goes on from CM028346.1 coordinate 12,719,928, forward strand.
TCCTCACCTTTTTCCTTTTCTTTGCTTGAATGTTCTTGAAGTGTAGGACAATCAGATCTTACATGTCCAGGTTTCCTGCATTCAAAACAAATAACATCAGAAGATCCTTTACTATGTTTATGATCCTTACCTTTTCTCCAATTTTGATGATGCTTTTGTTTCTTCCTTAGAAAGCTTTTGAATTGCCTTGTAATGAAGGCAACTCCATCGCTTTCAGACCCGGAAGATTCAGAATCCGATTTGTGTGCCTTCAATGCAATGGTTTTCTCCTTTTTCTTTTCACCTGCATCAAGATTTCTTTGATTCACCCCTTGCTCGTAAGCAATGAGTGAGCCAAGCAAGTTATCAATAGAATAGGTGTTTAAATCTTTAGATTCAGTAATTGCAGTAATTTTTGCATCATAGGATGAAGGCAAGCATCTCAAAATCTTGTTAACTTTTTCATAGTTTGAAAGTTCTTTTCCTAGTGCATGCAATGAGGTAGCAATCTGAGTAAACCTAGTGTACATGTCAGAAATTGATTCATGAGGTTTCATACGAAAAAGTTCGTAGTCATGCAAGAGAATGTTTAAACGGGATTGTTTAACTTCATTAGTGCCTTCATAAGTAATGCATAGTTTATCCCAAATTTCTTTACCAGTTTTGCAAGTTGAAACACGCATGTAATCTTCAGATTTTAATGCACAGAAAAAACAATTCAAACATTTAGCATTTAATTGAGCTAAATCTCGCTCATCAAAAGTCCATTCGGTAAAAGCAACTTCAGTTTTAAAACCGTTAATTTCACGAGAAGGTGGAGAATAACCTTCTTGAATAAGCATCCACATGCGATAATCAGTAGATTGTAAAAAAGTTGACATGCGAGTTTTCCAGAAATCAAAAGGTAGGTTATCGAACAGAGGAGGTCGGGTAATAGAATACCCTTCCGTAGTGTTGCGATTCCCAAAGTTAGACATGGATCAAATTCAAAAAGTTTTTAAACTTTAATTTTCGAAACAGGCTCTGATACCACTTGAAAGTTCGATGGGATGTTAAGCCCTATGAACTTAGTCCCAAACTAACCAAGAGGGGGGGTGAATTGGTATTTTAAAAACTTCGTTTTTAAACAAAGAAATAAAGTAACATAAAACCAAATCACACCACGAAAATAATGCGGAATTTTAAACGTGCGGAAGCAAAAAAGAAACACAGAGATTTATAGTGGTTCGGTCGACTCGACCTACGTCCACTCCTTGGAGGCACCCTCCAAGTATTGCACTACACAAAAAGTGACTCTCCTTTAGCCCCCCACGGCTAGGTGGAGAAACCCTTACAAGAACCTCCTTTTTGCCACCCCGGCAAGGCAGAGAACCTATCTCCTTTTGCTTCCTCCTGAAGCCGGCAGAGAACCAGAACCAAAGGCACAACTCCTTACCTCTACCGACCCTTCCACGGACGAGAAACTCTAGACGAAGACGACGCAGAGAGATCCTTGAAGCAACCCTTGTGAAACCCTCACAAGCTCCCCCTCACAAGATCCTCTCTCTCTCTTCTCTCTCTCTTTCTCTCCTCAAGGTCTTCTCAGGTCAAGGCAGCAGCCAAAGGTCTTGAAAAACGTTGAACAAGAGCTCTTTAAATAGAAGAGCTTCACAAGAGCTCATTAATTGCAAGTTGCCGACTTTATCGTCCAGGCCGATCTGGACATCGGCCTGGCCGATCAGTACAAATTACTGAAGATCGGCCAGAGCATAGCCCTGAATGGAAAACAGGACGATTGAAAAATAGCTTGATCGTCCAGGCCGATCTCTCGATCGTCCTGGCCGATTAGTTCAAATCAGAGGAAAATCGTCCTGACAATAGCCCTGAATATGGCCTGGCCGATACTGATCGTCCTGAAGTAGCTTAAGGTTTTGACTAGATCGTCCTGGCCGATCTTGCGATCGTCCAGGACGATATGATCGTATCAATCATCCTTAATTACTTCCTTGATTTCCTGAACAATTATGGCATAATCTGTTGATATCGTCCAGGCCGATCCGAGGATCGTCCTGGCCGATAATTTAAAGATATGCTATACCATACTTGTCTATGGCGGCTACTTCTTTCTGTTTTGAGCTTATCGTCCTGGCCGATACACGTATCGTCCAGGACGATCGGTTAACGTTGGCTGCCTTAATCAAGAATCCTTAATTAGACTTTCTGTTTTAAGCTGATCGTCCAGGCCGATCAAAGATATCGGCCTGGCCGATATGAGTAAAAACAGAATTTCTAATTCTCTCAAGTGTGTGTGTGAAGGGTTACAAAGTATCAGTCTTTTTGACTATTACAAGTGGACTCAAAAGGTAAAAACAAAAGTACAGACTGACTCAATCCTAACCCTACGCATTCCTGAACTTGGCTCCTTTTTGATTGTCCGATTCGTCGATTCCTGAAAAGTTAGAAGCAACAAGTTGTCCAAGAAAAGTAGTGTTTGTCAATCATCAAAACATAAGACATAAAAAATAGATTTGCAACACAAAACTTGGTTCCAAAAAAAATATTTAATATAATAATATATCAAAGTAGTTATTCACGATCATGAATTTTGAAATCAAGCCTTTGAAAAATATCAAGTGATACATGAATTCTTCTAAGATTTAAAAATTTTGAAAGAGAAGAAAACTTGCTTTTGGTGGGCTCATTTTATGCCTCTTGTCAATTAATTGGCGTTCTTTATGCATCTTTTGATTTTTGATACACTTTGTGTACCTTTTTCAATTTGGCGTTATTGTTTATCTTTTGATTTGGTGTCATTGGCCACTTTTTTTTGCAAGCTAGATCCCTTTTTCAAAACTCTTAAATATTCTAAGTTGTGATTATATCTTTCAGCTATTAAAGAAGAAAATCTTGCTCTCTAATATAAGGAAGAATGAATCACAAAATAGAATAAAAAAACATATGATAAATCCAATAATAAGATTATGAAAAATCTGAAGGTAATATAAAGACTTTGAACATTATATATATAGATAAATTACTATAGCAAGATTGAAAAGATCTCAATTGCAAAGTCCAATTGTTAATTTGAGATAAACTTTTATTTAGAAAAAAGAAATTACACCACCAAAAGATGTTAAAGGAAAAAAAATTCAATGGTGTTTTCCCCATTAACTGATTTAGAAATGTTAAACATTGACTACAAATTTTCAAAAATAAAAATAAGGCATAAAATATCAATTTAGTAAAAATTAAAAGAAAAATAAAATAATGAAGAAAATTAAATTAAAAGAAGTGAATCATATGAAAAATATAAAAATAAACGAAGGAAAACTACAAAAAGAAAACAACAAACAATAGAAAAAAAATTATAAATCAATAAGAATCAAGTTCATGCATTAATATCAATCATACCCAATCTGGTCCTTCTAGTGCTAAAAGTGTCAAAGGCTAGTGGTTTAGTAAATATGTCAGCCAGTTGATTCTCAGTTTCCACATGGTGTAACTCAATGTCTCCCTTGGTCACATGGTCTCTAATAAAGTGACGCCTTATATCAATGTGCTTAGTCCTTGAATGTTAGATAGGATTCTTAGAAATTCAAATGACACTAGTGTTGTCACCAAGGATTGAGATTGTACCTACATGTAATCTTAAATATAGAATTTGCTGCTTCAACCAAAGGACTTGGGCCACACAACTCCCTAAGGAAATATACTCAGCTTCAGTAGTCGAAAGTGCAACAAAGTTTTGTTTTCTACTGGACCAGGAGACTAAAGACTGTTTTATGAATTGGAAAGTCCTAGAAGTGCTCTTTCTATCTACCCTACATCCTACAAAATAAGAATCATAATATTTAATGATCTCAAAAGAAGAGTTGTGCCTAAGGTATTAGATTCCTAAGTTTTTGGTCCCTAAGAGATATCTAAGAATTCTCTTAACTGCAGTCTGGTGTAATTCATTATGATCAGCTTAAAATCTAGCACAAAGACAAAAACTAAATATTATATCAGGTCTGCTAGAAGTCAGGTAAAGTAAAGATCCAATCATCATCCATTTGTACTTCTTTTGATCAATAGATTTTTCATTAGGGTCCTTATCCAACTGAACACTAGAGGTCATGGGAGTATTAATTGGCTTGGCTTTATTCATTTCATATTTTTTTAAGATGTATTTTATATACTTTGATTAATTTAGAAAGGTTCTATCATCCAATTATCATATGTTAAAGCCCAAAAAGTAGGACAACTCTCCCATCATAATCATCTCAAATTCATGACTCATTATTTTATAAAACTCATCATATAGCCTTTTATCAGAAGATCCAAAAAGTATATCATCGACATAGTTCTGAATGATGAGTAATTTATCTTCTACCTTCTTCAAAAAATGGGTGGTGTCTATGCTCCCCTTAATAAACTCTCTCTCTAGTAAGAATGTGCTAAGCCTCTCATACCAAGCTCTGGGTGCCTGCTTTAATCCATATAAGGCCTCTTTTAATTTAAAATCATGATTTGAAAATTAGGAACTCTCAAAACCTAGGGGTTGTTCTACAAACACATTCTCTTTTACTGCCCCATTTAAAAAGGCACTCTTAACATCCATTTGAAAAAGCTTAAATTCCTTATAATAGGAAAAGGCTAGTAGCACTCTAATGACTTCCAATCTAGCTACAGAGGCAAAGGCCTCCTCAAAATCAATCCCTTCTATTTGGTTGTACCCCTTAGCCACCAATCTTTCCTTATTCCTACGCACCACACCATAATTATTCACCTTATCCTTAAAGACCCATTTGGTTCCAACTATACTTTGTCCCTTTCGGTCTTTCTACAAGCTCCCAAACATCATTCTTAATAAATTGGTTTAATTACTCTTACATGGCTAAGATTCAAAACTCATCATACAAGACTTAATTGATGTTGGTGGGTTCAATTATTAAGATAAAGGAAGAGTGGTTCACTTACTTCCTAAGTCCATGCGTAGTCTTAACACCTTCAGAAGGATCTCTTAAGATCAGTTCTTTAGGGTGACTTGAAGAATATCTCTAATCTCTAGGTAAGGTCTGTGTAGGTTCAACCCTTTCCTACAGATCTATATTTTATACTTCTTGGGTAATCTCACCTACTCCTTCAGTGTTTTGGGGCTCTACCCTTTTCTCTAAATTTTTAACTCCTTGGGTAATCCCTCTAACTTCATCTTCATCCTCAATTCTAGGCTTCATAGGATTAGATTCATCAAAAGCTACATGAGTAGTTTCCTTCACCACCAATATCCTCTTATTAAACACCCTAAAAGATTTCCCCACACAAGAATATCTTAAGAACACTCCTTCATTAAATTTTAGGTTAAATTTTCCTAAGTGTGACTTCCCATTATTAAGAAAGAAAACCTTACAGCCAAAGATATGGAGGTGGGAAAGGTTGGGTGTCCTACCCTTAAGGATTTCATAGGATGTCTTATCATGTTTGTCTCTAACATTCACCCTATTCAACACATAGTAAGTTGTGTTTACCGCTTAAGCCTAAAAGTACTTTGGAAGTGAATACTCAATAAGCATGGCTCAAGAGGCTTTAACTAAGTTCTAGTTCTTCCTTTCATCTACCCCATTTTGATAAGGGGTTCTAGAAGCTGAGAAGTTGTGTCTAATCTCCTTATCCTCACAAAAGTCTCCAAATCTCTCATTTTCAAACTCTCCCCATGGTTACTATGGATGGTCAAGATCTAACAATCTATCTTTTTCTGAATCCAAGTGATCAAGGTTATACTTTCTCCCACCACTTTCCTGGTGGTGTTGTCTCCAAGAGTAACCTTGCTTCCAGCCCTGGCCTCCAGCAAATGAATTGGCTAGCATCTCTAGTCATGTGTCATGAGCATCTGTAGTCAAGGTACCATATGCTCTCATGAGGCCTTTTGTGAGAGCACACCTATAAAATAATCAAACATCAGATTTAGGAACCCAAACAAGTTTAGGTCCCTTCTTATGGAATGAAGAATGCAATACATGTGTGTTATGCTGTGAATTATGTAATTTGGGTCTCTATATCCAATGTGTACTATGGTGAACAGTACATGTGTGTGCAATATGTCCTAACATACCACTTGAAAAATATCTAACACCAGGAAAAGGATTTACTAATCTACTCGAGTGGTGATGCTTCCTTTTAAAGTTATGTGATGCATGCAATGATGGTTTATTACTTTAAAAAGCTTTGATATTTTCTAATTTCTTAAACTCCATTTCTAACTTAGCATGGGATGACTTCAAGGAATCCTGTGCAACAGATAATTCAATATGCATTTTGTTTAATGCATCAAACTTATCAAGTAATGACATGTGATTACTATCGATTATAGAATAATTTTTAAGAAGAATTTCATGCTTTTTTTGTAAATTTAAAACTCCAATCTTAAACTATCATGAAACTCCAATGCGGTGGAAACTCCAGCCATTAGAGAGAGAAACTCCAGCCGTTAGAGAGAGAAAGTTTTAAATTTTAAAATTTTCTTTTCCGGTTTCCATTCCCAATCCTCAGGAACGGCGATGGATGATGGCGGCGTACAGCCGTCGGCAAGGCCAGAAGGTAGATATGGTGAATGAAGATCAACGGAAACCTACGTCGTCGACGTCGAGGTCTCTGATGGTTAATTCAAACATAAATTGTTCAGGTGATGGCTTGACGAATTTGAATTCTTTTCAAATAATTCAAAATCCTCTGTTTAAACATCAAGGATCTTTGATGATCAAGGAAATTTCTAAAATTTCTCCTAAGAAAATTCAACATATGGAAGGCAAAGGTAAGACAATAGATGAAGCTTTGAATTCGGTTACTCCTAACAGTTTTAAATCTACAGCTTTTCCTTCTGATATGAATGCATCAACTACTAGAATGAAATTATTTGTTAATCATTTTGGGAATTTGAATGCAATCCCTGAACTTAGTCGCAGCGTGATAAATAAGAATTCTCAGGATTTGTTTAACAAAAATTTTAATTCAGTACCTGAAAAAAGGAAAGAGACAAATGTAGATAAGATTCCTGCTGGAATGCCAAAAAGCTTAATAGGTTTAGGAAATGTTAATCCTTGGAACAATAAACCATACATTAAGCTGGATTTCAAAGATGAAGAAGTTGTTTACTCTGAAGATGGAATAGCAGTGAAATTACATGAAGATAATGAGATGCAAAACTCTGAAATTTTATATAATTCATTGGTTATTAAAGTATTTGGAAAAGTTATATCTTCTCATTTAGTGGCTTGGGAAATAAGGAAGCAATGGACTCAATTCGGGAGATTCCACTTTACCACATTGGGTGGTGGATGGTTCTTATGTTCCTTCTCATCTAAAGAAATGGTGGAAGCAGTCCATTCAGGTGGCCCTTGGATTGTAAATGGACATATAATAGGTATGGAGAAGTGGATTCTGGAATTTAATACTACTTCTATTAAGGGATTATCATCTCCAATTTGGATTAGAATGCCACATTTACCAGTACAATGTTGGGATGAGAGAAATGTAGCTTGCATTGCTTCAAGAATTGGTAAACCTCTTATGTTGGATGGCAATATGTTCCATTGGGGAAGGAGAGAATTTGCTAGAGTTTGTGTAAGAATTAAGCTTGATGAATCTCTTCCTTTAAGAGTTTGGGTGGATAACATGGCTGGAAGGTTCTTCCAAAAGGTTGAATATGAGAAGGTATCAAACTTTTGTTTTGTATGTGGAAAAATTGGACATGTGAATAAGGAATGTGAACAAAGGTTTAATAATCCTCAAGTGGCAGTGGATAAGGAGGAAATTAGAAGAGAAAAGGCTATGGAAAGCAAACTAGAATATCCAATTAAACCTTCTTATGGTCCTTGAATTATGGTAAAAAACAAGAAAAGAAGGAATTTTAAAAGGAGCAATCAGGAGATAAAAAAAACACACTCAAATATGTTAAAAAATCTGAGATTCCTGTCTCAATGAGGAATGATATTCAAGAGGTGGTAGCTGAAGGCTTATGTGAAGGTTTGGTTCAAGATGTTCCTGGAGAAGTCTTTATAAATGCAAATATTTTTTAAGAAGGAGAGATAAGGCCAGAGCTAATTGCTTTGCTTTCTCAGGAGGATAACATGGCTATGGTGGAGCCTTTTACTTCAGATAACACAGTGGGGAAGGGTTGCCTGCGAACCCAAGTAAATCCTAATGGATTACTTGCAAACTCAGGTATTACTTATCATGTAGCAGCAAATTCTTTCAGCAAAATTCAAAAACGGATTCCAGATAATGTTTTGTAATTGAATGAAGAAGCTTCTCTGTCTCTGATAGATGAAAATAAGTTCTCTATCCTCCAAACTATTACTGCAGATAGGAATGATGATGCCAACATACAAAAAAATTTGGTGATACCTGGAGAAGAGAGAATTCCTAAGGAAGGTGGTTCGGAGCCTTACAAGGCTACAGGAGATATATTGGTATTGGAGAACAACAATGGTTTGATTGAAGAATTGCCTAAATGCAAATTGGCAAAAGAATTAAATCTTTAGGACCTCTTAAAAATAAAACCCATGAAAGACTTGGAGAAGGAAGAAAGAAGGTTGGGGGATACTCCCCAATTAATATTTAATGGATTCCATAGCATTTTGGAATTGTAGAGAGGCAAAGAAGAAGGAAGCCTCTCTATATATGAAGGAGTTCATAAAAGACTATTAGGTTTTGTTTGTGGGTTTAATTGAAACTAAAATCAGCTCTTTTGATAAAAATGAGTTTGATAGGATCATGGGTCCTAATTGGGATTTCTTCATTCTACCTTCGGAGGGACTATCTGGAGGCATTATGATTCTTTGGAGATCTGATATTGCTTGTTTCACAGTGTTAAAGACTATAGATCAATTTGTTATTGGTGATCTTAATGTCTTTAAAAAAGGTTGTTTGATGATTACTACAGTTTATGGGAACAAGGAGGCTCCCAAGAGAAGATTGTTATGGGATTGCATCCAAGAACAATCACAAAGGAAGATTCCATCTGTAATTGGAGGTGACTTTAATTGCATTCTTTCACAAGAGGAAAAGAGATGAGGTAAGAAATTTGTCTTCTCTCAAGGTTCCTTAGAAACGCTTAAGTTTATGAATGATAATGACTATCATGATATTGGGATGATTGGTCCAAGATATACTTGGCGCAATAATAAAGTTGGAAGTGGAAGAATTCTAGAATGTTTGGATAGATGCTTGTTGAACTCAATGGCTATTCAAAGGATTCAAATTGCAATGGTAAGAGACTTAGCTAGATTGGCTTCTGACCACTGCCCCATTGTGCTGAAATTATTTGATGAAATTAGAAGCTTGGCAAGATCTATTAAATTATCCTTCAAGACATCGTATCACATTGTTGGACGAAAAATTTTGTTGGGGATGACATGAAAATACTAAACAAGAAATGTAAGAGAGAATTAAATGACTTATTCCATCGGAGCAAGAATAAGCTTAAATATTTTTCTAGTGAAAATTCCAGATTAATGGTTGAAATTCTTTTACTCCAAGAAGAAGAAGCTACCAATGATTGGCTGGATGATGAGAAGTTATGGCTACTTAGATCTAAAGTAAAAGAACTCAATGTTATTCCCAATTACTTGAACACTTGGTTTAAGCAAAGAGCAAAAGTGAAGTGGAATGTTGAAGGTGATTCAAACACCAAATTCTTTCATTCATTTGCCAATGCTAGATGAAATACCAATTGGATCTCTCAAGTTAAAAATCTGGAAGGCCAAATCACCAAAGATCATAGGGAAGTGAAAGATGTTTTCTATACATTCTTTCAAGAGAAATGGAAGGAAAGAAAATGCAGTTTAGATAACTGGCCAAATCCATGGAAGGTTTTGAATGATGATGACAAAACTTGGTTGAGAAAGGAGCTTACAACATTTGAAGTTAAGGAGGCTGTTTTGAAGCTAAGGAGTAATAAAGCACCAGGATGTGATGGATTGACTCACTCTTTCTTCAAAACCTATTGGGAAATAATTGGTGGTGATGTATATAAAGTGGTGAGCCTTTTTTTCTCTATAGGTAAAATGAGTAAAGAATGGAAGGATAGTTTGGTAGTACACATTCCAAAGTCTATTAATCCCTTAACTCCTACTCATTATCATCCAATCAACTTGAGTAACTCAATTTATAAGATTGTATCGATTATAATCTTGAATATATTGGTGTTAGTGATTCCCAAAATCATCTCTGAAGAGCAAGTGGCATTTGTTAAGAATAGATCAATTTCTAATCATCTATTATTAGCTCAAGAGGTTTTCAATAAACTAAGGTTTTCAAAAGCTTGCAATGGATATTTGGCTATCAAATTGGATATGGAACAAGCATACGATAGTATGTGTTGGTTAGCCTTGAAGAAGGTGATGAAGGATCTAGGATTTCCAGACATATTCATTGATTGATTATGGATTGTGTGTCATTTCCCAGATTTTCTATATTAATCAATGGGACAAGATCTAAATGGATTGAGGGAAAATGTGGGTTTCTTCAAGGATGCCCACTCTCTCCATTATTATTTATAATTTGCTCTAAGTTATTATCTAATGTTTTCTACTGCAGGGGAAACAATTTGGGAATCAGTTTTTGCTCCAATGCATCTAAAATTTCACATCTATTATATGCAGATGATGTATTATTGTTCTCTGATGCTAGATTGAACAATGTGAAGAAAATTAAAAGCATTATCAAACAATACTACAGCTGGACGGGTCAGAATGTAAACAAGCATAAATCATCTTTGATCTTTGGTACTTCTATGTTAAGAAGGAAAAAGAAACATATTTCTAAATTGCTGGGTTTTAAACTAGTAGAAGAATTAGATTATCTGGGAATAAAAATTACTTTGAGATGGTTAAAGAAGAGTGACTTCCAAGTGCTGTTAGATAAAACTATGAAGAGAATGAATGAATGGGGTAACAGGCATATGTCTCTGGCCAGCAGAATCTGTTTGGTAAAATCTGTCATTCTTACTCTACTAGTTTTTTGGATTTCTAATTCTCTTGTTCCTATGAAAATTCTATATGAGTTAGAAAAACTTAGTAGAGATTTTATTTGGAATAAAATGGATAGAAGCAAAGGTTTACACTATTTTGCATGGGAGCTGTTATGTACTCCAAAGCATTGTGGTGGATGGGGTCTTCAATCAATTACTTCTAGAATTGGATCTCTTAGAGCAAAGTTTGCTTGGAATCTCATTGAGAAACCAAGTAAGTTGTTAAATAGAAACTTGCTGAAAAAATATGGTTATTTGTGGTGGAGTAAGGATGAGTATAAAGGAGGTTCAAATGCTTGGAAAATCATCATAAGTGGATGGAAGACTCTTAAAAAATTTGTTAGATGAAAAGTTGTTAATGATTCCAACATAAATGTTTTATAGGATACATGGATTCTAGACAAAATTCTTCTTAAATGGCTGACTTTTGTTGGAGGCCTTGATGAGGAGATAACTTCTCTAGATTATTTTTTAGAAGAGGGAAAGTGGAATTTTGATAAGCTGAATCAATTTTTTGGAATAGAGCTCCAGAATATCATCCGAGAGGTGCAGATTTTCAGCAATGCAACTAGAGATCAAATGGAATTGAAAACATAATTTTCTGGTAAAACCATATCTTCCCTGCTAACTGAAGATTATTATGGAAATGTTGCTTCTATGGTAACGTTTTCATGGATTCATAAATTAAAAATCAATGCTCGGGTAGAGCTCTTTCTTTGGAGGTAAAGCATTGATGCTATTCCTACAGAATTTTTCCGTTTTAAAAGAAAACTGATTGTTAATTGTATGTGTCCTATGGGATGCTGTGTGATTGAAAATTTGGATCATATCACAGCTAATTGTTCTAAACTTTTGTAAGTATGCAATGTTTTACAAGATTGGGGGTTCAATATTCCATCTTTCATTAATTGGAACGATTTCAACAGCGGTCTTAGAAGTTTAATAAATCATGATATCATGACTGCTAGAATCTATGTTTTAACCGTATGGATTGTTTGGAACAATAGATGCAAAGTTAAGCATGGAAAATATGGTAGCAGTAAGTTGTTGATTGCTTATTTTGTTTTGAGCTTTCTTAGCTCGGTAAAATAAGATGTTTTCTATTCAGACCACTAGGATGCCTATCCGTCTAAAGGACTGCTTTTACATTATTGGCATCCTCCTCCACCTGAGTGGCTTAAAATCATTCTTGATGTAGCTATTAGAGATAACTATATGGCTGGGATTGCTGGTGTGGTAAGAGATGATAAAGCTAGATTTATCTTTGCTTTTGGAAGGAAGAAGATGCATTGGGATAGTGCACAAATGGAGCTTTTGGCATTCAAAACTTTGGAAGGAATCTCTCATGAATGGACAAGAGATATAAAAGGAATTATTTTGGAAGGTGACAATAAAAATGTTCTCCAATATCTTCAAAAATTGTACATCAAACTGAAGATTATTAAAGAGAACTCTTTGGGAGATGAAGGTATATCTTTTTTTAGTAATTTTAATAATGTCATCTTTAATTGTGTCAATCGCAAATGTAATAAGTTAGCGGATTATTGTGCTAACATAGCTTTATCTTTTGATTTTGATTGGACTTGTTTCTTGAGGATAACCTTACTTCTTCCTTTATTAAATTAGAAAAGGAAGAGAGTGAAAGGTGGTTTAATCCTCATTTAGCTTGTATTTAGGCTTTTCTTTGCCTCTTTGCCTTTTTATTTTATTGCTACTTAGAACTTCTCAAAAAAAAAAAATCTTAAACTAGCATGTGATTTCTTAAGTTTCCTATATGATGCATGAATTTATTCAGAAACTTTAAGTAATTATTCTTATGTTAGTTCATATAACTCTTCTTCGTCAGACTGACCAAGATGATCGTCTACCATCAAGAACAAGTTTATAGTCTCCTCTTTAGCTTTAGTCTTAGAGGAATTCGATGTAGAATCTGCCCAAAATGACTTTTGGAACCGCTTCTTATCTTTATCCTTTCTAAACTTGGGTTTCTCCTCACCCTTCTTCTTGCTAGGATGAGCCTTAAGTATAGGACCGTTAGCTTTAACATGTCCTGGCTTCCTGCATTCAAAATATATAGTATCATTATAATGCTTAAATTTTTTGTTATCCTTACCTTTATTCCACTTCTGATGGTTCTTATGCTTCTTCCTTAGAAAGCTTTTGAATTGTCTCGTGATTAAGGGAACATCATTGATTTTAGACCCGGAAGAGTAGTATTCGTGTCGTTGGCCTTCAGCGCCACACTTTTCTCCTTGTTTTTCTTACCTGCCTTTCTTTGATTCACCGCTTGCTTATAAGCAATGAGTTATCTAAGTAAGTTATCAATTGAATAAGTATTCAAATCTTTAGATTCAGTAATTGTAGTAATCTTAGCATCAAAAGAGGATGACAAGCATCTCAAAATTTTATTAACCTTTTCATAATTGGTGAGTTCTCTTCCTAAAGCATGCAGTGAGGTAACAATTTGCGTAAATCTAGTATACATATTAGAAATCAATTCAAAAGGTTTAATATGAAAAAGTTCGTAATCATGCAATAAAATATTCAAGCGAGATTGCTTAACTTCATTTGTTCCTATATAAGTGATACACAATTTATCCCAAATTTCTATTCCAGTAGCACAAGTTGAAATATGCATGTAATCTTTAAATTTTAAAGCAAAAAAAAAAAAAAAAAAACAGTTCAAGCATTTTGCATTGAGTTGTGCTAAATCTCTATCATCAAGAGTCTATTCAGTGAAAGAAATTGGAGTAATAACGCCATTAATTTTACAGTCAAAGGTATATAACCTTCTTTAATAAGCATCAACATGCAATAGTCAATCGATTATAAAATCGTAGACATGCAAGTTTTTCAAAAATTAAATGGAATATTTTCAAACAAAGGTGGTCGGGTAATAGAATACCCTTCAACAGTATTATGATTTCCAGAGTTAGCTATGGATCAAAATTCAAAAGTTTTCAAAAACTCAATTTTATGAATCCCACTTTAATACCACTTGAAGTTCGTTAGGGATGTTAAGCCCTTGTGAACTAGCCCAAGGCTAACCAAGAGGGTGGGGGGATGAACTGGTATTTTAAAAATCTTTAAATCAAAACAAAAGCTTAAACCAAAGTTCACTATAAAAAAATCATCGTGTGGAAATTAAATGCAGAAAAAAGTAATAGTAAAAAACATAAAAATTTATAGTGGTTCGATCAACTTGACCTACATCCACTCCTCGGAGGCACCCTCCGACTATTATACTAAACTCAATGACTCTCCTATTGCTCCCATAGTAAGGCGGAGAAGCCTTTTCAAAACCTCCTTTCCACTGACACTATGAGGCAGAGAACCCAACTCCTTTTACTTCCTCCTGAAGCAGATAAAGAACCATGATTGATTGTTAAAATAGACCTCTCTCGAACCTCCAAGGAACTAGGGATGATGACCAGAGAAGATGACTTGGATCCTTGATCAGAGCAGTGAACCCTCTCACAAGATTCTCTCTCTCTCTCTCTCTCTCTCTCTCTCTCTCTCTCTCTCTCTCTCTCTCTCTCTCCCTTTCTCTCCCTCTTCTCTAGACTCTCTCAAGTCAAAATAGTAGCTAAATATGCCATTTTGGCTGAAACAAGAGGTCTTATAAAGAAGAGATTCATAAAAGCTCTTAATTGCAACAAACTGACATTATCATCCAGGACGATCGGCTGATCATCCTGTACGATCAGTACAAAATCAGCTCATTCAGCCAGGATGATTTAGGACGATCAGAAGGAAATTTATTCATATCATCCAAGACAATAGTATATCATCATGTGTATAATTAGTACAACTCAATGAATATCATCCAGATCATTTCCCTGGATGGGAGTCTAGAAGTTTGAAAATTAACTTGATCATCCAGGATGATCTCACGATCATCCATGATGATTAGTTCAAAACATCTTAGATCATTTAGAATATTGCCCTGAATGGATATATGGATGATGAAATATTGACCTAATCGTCCGAGATGATTAGTTCAAAACATCACATATCATTCAGAACATTGTCATGAATAGACGTAGGTAGATGTTTGATCATCCAAGAAGAATTAAGGTTTGTTAACTGATCATTTTGGATGATCTTGTAGGATGATGTGATTGTACAATAAAACCTTAATTACTTTCCTTAATTACTAGCTTAATTTAGGTATATTTATGCTGCATCATCTAGGACATCATCTTAGATGATGTACAAAAATAAAACATGCCTTAACGTACCTGATGGCTGATTCTTTTTGATTTGAGCCTATCATCCAGGATGATGATAACATCATCCAGGACGATGTACTTAATGACAGCTGCCTTAACCAGGATGCCCTAATTATGTTTTTTTTTAACTAATCATCTAGGATGATGTGATCAAAGATAGAGAACTCTAAAAATATCAAAACATTTCCCTCAAGTGTGTGTGCAAGGTTACTTTACATCAGGACCCACATTGATACATTTGACTCAATAAAAGGTAAAAGATTACAAACTGACTTAGTCCTAGTCTACCTAATCTTGAGCTTGCTTGAGTTGCACTCGATTACGTGGACCTAAAACATTAGTAGAGGTAAGGCAACCGTAGAAAAATAGGTATGTTTGCTATCATCACAATAGATGATTGTCAACTATGAGATTAACAAAACACACAAGAATCTAGATAGATCTTGATGACGTCATATAAAAATGAGGTTAATAAATAAACCTCCAATATGTTATGTAGAACTACCGCACATATTAGTGTTGACCTAATGAAAAGGTCAAATCTAGGACTATAATTCCAAGGAAATATAGTACCTAAACTTGGAGAATTAAGATTAAATTAATACTATAGTGGTACCACAAAAGGCATGCTCCACCACTAGTGGACCTAATCCTAAGGGAAGGAAGCACAAAGACTTAATCCTATCCTTAAGGACACTAAGATGGTGCCATGAGGGGCATACTCTATCACAAGTAGATCTAATCCTAAGATAAGAAAGCATGTTGACTTACATTTAACCTTAAGAATAGGAAGGCCAGAGTGGTTCCATAAGGGGCATGCTCCAATACTAACATATGATCATATTAAAAGAAAGCTTGAGGTGGGGACTTACACCTAACCATAGAGATTCAAAAATAAATTAATACTAGGATGGTGTCATGAGGGGCCTGCTCCATCACTAGTAGATTTTGTTGCAAACCTATTTTCATGACCTGTGTTTTAATGATTGACAAACACTATTGATTATCTTGGACTACTTGTTTCTTCTAACTTTTCAGGAATCGAAGATCGAACGAACAGACGAAGCCAGTTCAGGATTGCATAGGTTTAGGGTTGAGTCAGTCTGTACTTTTTGTTTTTCACTTCTTGAGTCTACTTGTAATGGTGAAAGAGACTGATGCTAAGTAACCCTACACACACACACACTTGAGAGACTTAGAATTTCTATTTTTACTCATATCGGCCAAGAAAATTTTTACATCGTCCTGGACGATCAGGCTTAAAACAGAAAGTATAAATAAGGATTCTTAATTAAGGCAGCCGTCATTAACATATCAGCCTGGATGATACATGTATCGGCCAGGACGATAAGCTCAAAAAAGAAAGAAGTTGCCGCCATAGACAATTAAGGAATACTATATTTTTAAATTATCGGCCAGGACGATCATTGATTGGCCTGGACGAAATTCTCAAATTATGCCTTAATTGATCAGGAAATTAAGAGAGTAATTAAGGATGATTGATACGATCATATTGTCCTGGACGATCGCAGGATCGGCCAGGACGATCCATTCAAAAACCTTAAGTTACTTCAGGACGATAAATATCGGCCAGCTCGTATTCAGGGCGATGCTATGAACAATTTTCCTCTAATTTGAATTGATCGGTCGGGACGATCGTGAGATCGGCCTAGATGATCAAGCCAATTTTTAATCGTCCAGTTTTGCATCCAGGGAGATGCTCTGGCCGATCTTCTGAGATTTGTACTGATCGGCCAGGCCGATGTCCATATCAGCCTTGACGATATTGTCGGCAAATTGCAATTAATGAGCTCCTTTGAAGCTCTTCTATTTAAGAACTCTTGTTCAACATTTTGGAAGACCTTTGGCTGCTGCCTTGACCTGAGAAGGCCTTGAGGAGAGAAAGAGAGAGAGGGAGAGAGAGAAGATCTTGTGAGGGGGAGCTTGTGAGGGAATTCACAAGGGTTGCTTCAAGGATCGCTCAGCTTGTTCTTCGTCTAGAGTTTTTCATCTGTGGAAGGGTCGGTAGAGGTAAGGAGTTAGCTTTTGGTTGTGGTTCTCTGCCAGCTTCAGGATGAAGCAAAAGAAGGTAGGTTATCTGCCTTCCGGGGTGGTAAAAAGGAGGTTCTTTGTAAAGGCTTCTATGACTAGTTATGGAGGCTAAAGGAGAGTCACGTTTGTAGTGCAATACTCGGAAGGCACCTCCGGGGAGTGGACTTAGGTTGAGTTGATCGAACCACTATAAATTTATGTGTTCTTGTTTTCTTACTTCCGCACTTTTATTTCCACATTTATTTTTGTGGTGTGATTTTGGTTTATGTGATTTTTATTCTTTGTGAAAAGAAATTTTTAAAATACCAATTCACCCCCCCTCTTGGTTAGCTTGGGCCAGTTCTATAGAGCTTAACATCCCTAACAAACTTTCAAGTTGTATCAGAGCGGGATTTAAAAATTTAAGTTTGAAAACTTTTTGAATTTGATCCATGGCTAATCTTGGGAATCATAACACTATGGAAGGATATTCTATTACCCGACCTCCCCTATTCGATAACCTACCTTTTGATTTTTGGAAAACCCGCATGTCAACATTTTTAGAATCTACTGATTATCGCATGTGGATGCTTATCAAAGAAGGTTATTCTCCACATTCTCATGAAATTAATGGTGTTAAAACTGAAGTTGCTTTTACTGAATGAACTTTCGATGAATGTGATTTAGCTCAATTGAATGCAAAATGTTTGAACTGTTTTTTCTGTGCTTTAAAATCTGAGGATTACATGCGTGTCTCCACTTGCAAAACAAGTAAAGAGATTTGGGATAAATTGTGCATCACCTATGAAGGTACTAATGAGGTTAAACAATCCCGTTTGAACATTCTCTTGCATGACTATGAACTTTTTCGTATGAAACCTCATGAATTGATTTCTGACATGTACACAAGGTTTACTCAGATAGTTACTTCACTGCATGCACTAGGAAAAGAACTTTCAAACTATGAAAAAGTTAATAAGATTTTGAGATGTTTGCCTTCATTGTATGATGCTAAAATCGCTGCAATCACTGAATCTAAGTATTTGAACACTTATTCTATTGATAACTTACTTGGCTCACTCATTGCTTACGAGCAAGGGGTGAATCAAAGAAATCTTGATGTAGGTGAGAAGAAGAAGGAGAAAACAGTTGCATTAAAGGCACACAAATCAGATTCTGAATCTTCCGGGTCTGAAAGCGATGAAGTTGCCTTCATCACAAGGAAATTCAAAAGCTTTCTAAGGAAGAAACAAAAGCATCATCAAAATTGGAGAAAAAGTAAGGATCATAAACATGTTAAAGAATCTTCTGATGTTGTTTGCTATAATTGCAAGAAACCAGGACACGTGAAAACTGACTTCCCTACACTTAAAGACCACTCAAGCAAAGGAAAGGGTGAGGAGAAACCTAAGCTAATGAAGGACAAGATGAGAGTACAAAGAGCATTTTGGGCGGATTCGACATCAGATTCATCAGAGACAGAACCAGAAGATGAGACATCAAAATTATGCTTGATGGCAGACAACAATATTGATTAAGAAGAGGTATGTGAACTTTCCTATGATCAACTTCTTGAAGTTTCAGAAATAATTCATGCATCATATAAGAAATTAAAGAAAACCCATGCTAGCTTGAAATTAGAATTTTTAAATCTACAAAAAGAGCATGAAATTTTGATTAAAGACCATCAAATGATTGATTCAAATCATATGACTTTACTTGATGAATTTGATGAGTTAAATAAAAATCATTGTGAATTAGTTGAAAAGCATGATGCATTAAAAGTCTCACACACATCAATTGAATATGATTTTAAGAAGTTCAAGGAGAAAGAGAAAAATTTGAAGATTGAAAATGAAGTCTTAAAAAGCACAACTTTGAAGATTCAAAATGAATTAGAAGCATGTAAGAAAGCTAGGATGACACCTACTTGTGATCAATTGCCAACACCTAGGAAGAGGCATTATAACTCAAACTACTTAAGAAATCCCTTTCCTGGAGTTAGATGTTTTTCATGTGGCATGCTAGGACACATCTCACACACTTGCACGATTCACCATAATACACATTGGGTGTGGAGACCTAAGGTGCATGATCTACAGCATACCACACATGCATTGCATTCTTCTCTTCATAAGAAGGAACCCAAACCTGCTTGGGTTCCTAAATCTAACATTTGGTAATTTTGCAGGAGGGCTCTCACAAAGGCCTTGTGAGAGTATGTGGTACATGGATAGTGGATGCTCTCGACATATGACTGGTGATGCCAGCCAGTTTGTTGTACTAGAGTCCAGGACTGGAGGCAAGGTTACTCTTGGAGACAACACCACCAAGAAGGTGGTAGGCGCAGGTATAATTGGTAATTCCAAGAACCTTATGATTGAAAATATTTTGCTTGTAGATGGATTGAAGCACAACTTGCTCAGCATCAGTCAATTCTGTGACAAAGGCTTCATCGTGCAATTCTTTGCAAATTCATGCATTATAAGTTTAAGTAACAACACTATTTTGCAGGGAAAGAGGATCAACAACATCTAAATGCTTGATTTAAATAACATTGAATGTGCTGCTTCTTTTTGCTTAAAAATTGTGATTGATGATTCTTGGTTGTGGCACAGGAGGCTTTGTCATGCAAGTATGAAAACCCTTAGGAAAGTGACCCAAAAGGACCTAGTTAGAGGTGTCCCCAAACATAAGTTTTCAAAAGACCACCTTTGTGATGCCTGTCAACTAGGAAAGCAAGTCCACTCCACTTTTCACCCCATTAAAGACATTAGCACCTCTAGACCTTTAGAAGTCCTTCACATGGATTTGTTTGGACCCATTAGCAATGCTAGCCTGGGAGGGAAAGTCTATGGTTTTGTGATGGTTGATGACTACTTGAGGTTCGCTTGGACTAGATTTCTTTCACATAAAAATGAGTCTTTTGAGGAGTTTAAAACTTTTTCTACTTGGATTCAAAAAAAGCTAGGTTGTGAGATTTTGACCATCCATAGTGATCATGGGGGAGAGTTTGAAAATGAAAGATTTGGAGATTTTTGTGAGGACAAGGGGATTAGCCACAATTTTTCAGCTCCTAGGACCCCTCAGTAGAACGGGGTAGCTGAAAGGAAGAACCGGACCTTGGTGGAAGCCGCTAGAGCCATGCTTGCTGAGTATTCACTTCCAAAATACTTTTGGGCTGAAGCGCTTAGTACAGCTTGTTATGTGTTGAATAGGGTGAATGTTAGAGCCAAATTAGAGAAGACACCCTATGAGATCCTTAAGGGTAGGACACCCAATCTTTCCCACCTTCATGTCTTTGGTTGTAAGGTTTTCATTCACAACAATGGGAAGTCTCACTTGGAAAAATTTGATCCTAAATCTGATGAAGGAGTATTCTTGGGATATTCTAGTGTTGGGAAGTCTTTTAGGGTGTTTAACAAGAGAACTTTGATGGTGGAAGAGACAACCCATGTAGTTTTTGATGAGTCTGATCCAAAGAAAGATGGAGTAGAAGATGATGATGTTAGAGAAATTATAAGTGGAGTTGAAAATTTGGGGAAGGGGAGAGAGCACCAAAGTAATGAAGGAGTAGGAGAAGTCACCCAAGGAGTAGAATATTTTGATGAAAGGGGTGAAACTTCACACACTTTGCCTAGAGATTGGAGATACTATACAAGTCACCCTAAGGATTTGATCTTAGGAGACCCTTCTAGTGGAGTTAAGACTAGACATGGACTTAGGAAGGAGGTGAACCACTATACCTTTATCTCTATGACTGAACCCACCACCATTAACCAAGCCCTTACTGATGAGTTTTGGATTTTAGCAATGCAAGAACAATTGAATCAATTTGTTAGGAATGATGTTTGGGAGCTTGTAGAAAGACCTAAGGGACAAAGTGTAGTTGGGACAAAGTGGGTCTTTAAGAACAAGGTGAATGATTCAGGAGTGGTGGGGAGGAATAAAGCAAGATCGGTGGCTAAGGGGTACAATCAAATAGAAGGGATAGAATTTGAGGAGACTTTTGCCCCTGTAGCTAGATTGGAAGCCATTAGAGTGCTATTAGCCTTTTCCTGTTATAAAGGATTTAAGCTTTTTCAAATGGATGTCAAGAGTGCCTTTTTAAATGGTGAAATAAAAGAAGATGTTTTTGTAGAACAACCTCCAGGTTTTGAGAGCTCCTAATTTCCAAATCATGTTTTTAAATTAAAAAAGGCTTTGTATGGTTTAAAGCAGGCACCAAGATCTTGTTATGAGAGGCTTAGCACATTCTTACTAGAGAGGGAGTTTGTCAAGGGGAACATAGACACCACCCTTTTTCTTAGGAGAGTTGGAGATGATTTACTCATTGTTCAGATTTATGTGGATGATACACTCTTTGGATCTTCTAATAAGAAATTGTGTGATGATTTTTCTAAAACAATGAGTAGAGCGTTTGAGATGAGTTTGATGGGAGAGTTGTCCTACTTTTTAGGGTTTAGCATAAAATAATTGGAGGATGGAACTTTTCTAAATCAAACAAAATACATAAAGGATATTTTGAAGAAATATGAGATGGACAAAGCTAAGCCAATTAACACTCCCATGACTTCTAGTGCTCCATTAGATAAGGACCCAAGTGGTAAGTCTGTTGATCAGAAGAAGTATAGAGGCATGATTAGATCTTTACTTTACTTGACTGCTGTTGGTGGAATTTTGGAAAACAGGTTTTGAAAAATATTAGTTTTCTTTGGGGATTTTAAGATTAAGATTAAGTTCTAATTCTAAGGTCGAATCAACTCGTTAGAAAGAGTATATCACCCCGGAGGACGAAAATAAACTTTCATAACGGTATTCAGACTTAGAATTATGAAATCCATCTTGAATATTGTGAGCGGATGCTAAAGAGAAATTCATATGACCCCGAAGGGTCAAAATGAGGTTCAACTGAGTATCCAACTACAATATTCAAGAAGTGTGATCGTTAGGTTCACATCCAAAGCCTTATCGAAGAAAGATATATCTCTCCCCGAAGGGAGAAAATATCACTCGATGATAATTCTTTGAATATGATAATAATGATCACTAATATTTTAGATTTTCCCAAAGAAATCCAATTGAATTTTGAAAAATCAATTTTTAAAATCAGGTGTGTGTGGTTCTAAATCTCCTACGAGCGCAAGCCCTCGTAGTTAATTACATCGTAGGGAGATAAAATCTCCTACGAAAACTCTCGATTAAAATAATGGCAAAATTTTGTTAGAATTTCTAGGAGTGATATCAAAGTAGGAATAGAATTATTGGAAAATCAAAAGGGAATGGATCAAAATTGAGCAGTTATTAACGGAGTTAAAGGATGAGAGGTAGGGGACACTTTGAGATTCCAGAACCATCCGGAAGTGTCCCAACTTAATCTAAATGTTGGGTTTTATGTTTTGGATTTGAAATGGTATTTAATTAGAGTTGAGCATTTTATTAGAAATTTGGGATTAGATTCCCGAAGTTTGGGGTCTTATAATCAAAGATCTGCCCCGGAACCTAAATCTATTTTGGACACTGGACCACAGTCGTCCGATCCTAACTAATACAGTGCAAGGTCTGGACTTACCCCGGCCTGGATTGGGGAGCCAGCTAACCACCTAATCGATTTAAAATACATGAATCCGGTCTTTTATGAAAGAGTGGTAGGGACGTTGTAATTAAAGTTTTGGAAAGTTGGGGCCGACATCTAGAGATTCTCCTAATTGGCCCCATGGACTTATGTTGGATGCTAAAATGCTAAGGACTATGAAATTAAAATTTTGACTCTTTAATTTGTATCTAATGCAATGCATGCTGGTTAACAACCTCAAATCAAACATGCTTGAAATTTTTAAAAACAGGCTTATAAAATAATAATTTTTTTTTAGAAGACTGGACTTCCCCAGGTCCGGCACCTCGTCCTCATAGGTCAGACTATCCGGACTCTACCCGCAGGCGGGGAAGGGTCTAAAACAAGGAAAAGAGGATGCAAAAATATGCATGCGACCCCGGGGTCGATCCCCGGCTAATTCCCTAGATTCGTTATCTTTCTATGTTATTTAGACTCACTAAAATTTTAGACTTTTAAGATTATGAGTATAAAAATTTCACACCCTCACGAGCCTCACGTATCCAGGCGAAAACAAAGAGCGGCATGCAATCGCCAAAAAACTAGTAAAAGCAAGTAATCCTAAAGGCAATCATTTCAACACATCAGATATAAATGAATTAATTAATAAATGTCCATAGGCAAAGTTGCCTTGCTTATTACAAACCAGAATATACAGAAAGTAAAGTGGCCGGGCACCACTGACAACAACCCGGATTCTAAATCTAGTAATGACGCAAGTTATTTTGAGTGGGATACTCTCAATCTTCAAATCTTCAAATCTTCAACTTCATTCTTCTTTGGACTCCTTTTCTTTGATCTTCTTGGAATCTTCGTAGTGGATTACCCAAATGGATAAGAGGGCACTTCCCTCTAAGGGGAAGGCCACTCTTTCCTCTTTGGGTAAGGAAGAGGTGATCCAAATTTGGATTTCCAAATGAAAAAGGAGTGTTCCCCAAAGGGATATCCTTTCCTCTTTGGAATCCAAGCTTTGGATCTATGTATCCCAAACTCAAACTTAACTTTCACAACACTTAACACTTACACAAATTACATTGATATCAAAATAAAAATCTAGACTCACCTGCAGGGTTATCCTAAGCAATTAATATATAAAAAGCAGTTATTCCCAAGCAGTTGTATATGAGCAAAAGAAAGTAAGTAAACACACTGGCCACGCTCTTTTTATGATTTGGGGGGGCATTAGCAGCTGAAGCACCTGTGCAAAGAGTTTATCATATTTATGCATTTTTTTTTTATATTTGCCCCCTTTTTATATTGCCCTGCATGAGCGTGGCCACCTGCAGAAAACTATGTCAACATCCAGATCGTACCTAACCTAAGGGTAATCTAGTCGCCAAACACATCAATCCATCCACAGAGTACAGAAAAAGTAAGCATACACAGCAAAGCAATTTCATCCACAACATGCAGTGAAAACTACGAAAAATCCGGCACACAGCAGTAAAGTAAACACCGGCCTAACCTAGATCTAGAGTTGGTTGTCCTAGCACATCATCTAAAGTGTGTGAGAAAGGTCGTGTGGCTGGGATAGATCCTAAAATAGGTGATTAATTAAAGTTGTCTAAAAGTTTGAATTTGTTAAAGCTTAAAAAGGGATTTAGATTAAAATTTAAGTATTAATGAATTAAGAGTTTTAATTAAACATATTTTAAAAGTTAATTGATTGCTACCTTTGTTTCACACCGAGGCCGTGAAGTTTATTTCACCTTCCTTGGGGCTAAGCTAATAGCCTCGTAGGCCTGGGTTACCCAGTAGCAATCGGGGTTGATTAAGTTATTTAAGTTGGTTAGAATTAAAAGAGTGGATTAATATTAAAATGAGTTAGTTACTGATTTTAAAGGCTTAATTGATTTAAGTTTGCCATTAATTGATTCGTGGCGTTGTGCCCCCAGGCTCGAGGAACCAGCCTCCTTAGGACACTTAGCCCCGCAGCCCGGAGTAGTCCAGCCGATAAACCAAATTAATGTAATTAAATTAAAGATTTTTAAAATGTTAAATAATTAAAGATTAATCTATTTTAAGATTTAACACCCCTTAGAATCCATTCGTGGCGTTGTGCCACCAGGCTCGAGGAACCAGCCTCCTTAGGACACTTAGCCCCGCAGCCCGGAGTAGTCCAGCCAATAAACTTCAACTTTAGGGTGGTTGTTGTGTTTTAAAGGATTTGTTAAGTGTTTTAAGCATTAAACCAATATTTTCTGAGTTTTAGAATGATTTGAACTTTATGAATTTTTTAGAATATTTTAATGAATTGATTAAAGGGTCAAAAGTTGAAATTTTGATTAACCTTAAATTCTGGAATGTTTGCATTTTATTCAAATACTAGACCTTACTACGATCAGTTAGAAGGTAAGTACGTTGAAATCGGATTTTTCTACATTTTATTACGAAGGTTTGAAGTTTCGAACTAGTTTTAACTACGATTTGACCAATTTGTTGACTTTTTAAAATATTGCAGATTTCTGGAATTTTATATTTTTAATAAATACTAGATATCACTATGAGTTGAATGCAAGTGAGTTTAATCAATTTGGATTTTATTTGAATTAGTTATGAATTATCGAAGTTTGGACATTTTAATGAATTTTAGGAATTTCTTAATTAGAGGGTCTCTTTTGTGATTTTGCTTCAAACAAATTCCCAATCTCTTGAAAACACCTCCAAAGGTCAGGAACAACCTAAGGAGGGATCCCCAAGTGTTTGGGAAATTTTTGGATTTTTATATTATTATTAATTAATTATCTCAATTAAATATTGGTTTTCACTTAAAATTAAATTAGAGTTTAAGTTGCTGTCAAATCAAAGGGCTTTTAATTATCATAGATTAAGGACTGAATTCTGGTCAGTTTGAGGGTTTATATGTAATTTTTGGATTTAAATTGGATTTATTACAATTTTTAGAAGTTTTAAAGGGTTAATTAAGGGTTTAAGACTTAGAAAATTAATTAGGGAACCTAATGACCTCAAAAAATCAGTGAAAATTTTTCTAGGGGCTGAGGATGTCACTAAGTTCAAGTGTTCAAAGTTTCAACTCAAGGGGAAGTGAATCCTAATTATTGAAATTTTTCTAAGTTTTCTATACATGGGTCCTTAATTATTGTCCTTAATCATGTCACTAATTTTGATGGGCTTGAATCAATGTTTGAACTAACCCTTATACTCAATACATAAAACATGCATGAATCACATAAACATATTCAACACCTAAATCTAGGAGAGCCTTAGACTAGGTGGTGTGTGCACCTTAAACATGCAATTAGCTAATTAACTTAATTAAGACAAGATTAGTGAATAATCAAGGAATGATTATCCACTAAACATCCCCATTAATTCCATTCAAACATGCTCAATCAACATATAAGATCTCAAATGAAATCTTGAACACTTAAGGATTTAGGTGTATATAGTTTCAAAATATATATTAAAATACATAAATATAAAGGAATTTATATATATAAATAGAAATATATATTATAAAATAATCAAATATATTATCAAAATACATGTTAATGGGTTGAATGAACCACTGATCTCCATAGAAGTTTGGAAGTACTAAAATATATTTCTTGTAATTTTTTTAAATACTTAATATTTAATTAAATATAAAAAGGATGAAAATACTCCACTAATTCAAAATACCTTTAAAAACTATTCAAATAATACTGAAAATTTTTCTGGAGACCAGCCATGCACTCAACAACATGCATGCCAAATTTCAGATAGAAATAATTTTTATATATTCAATTAAAAATGAAATATATATTTCTGTATTTCTTAAATTACCAGTAAAATAATAGTCAAAATAAACTGATTTTATTTTTAAAATAAACTAGATGAAAATCCAAAAAGTTTGATATATTATACTTAATTTTTGGTTAAATATTTGATTTACTATGATTTATTTAAGTTTCAGCAATTAAAACTAATTAAAAACCATTATTCTTAATTAAACGGCGGCGGTCAGACACGCGGCGCGCTAGGATTGGCGGGATCGAAACCGCGCGGCGGCGGGGACACGCGTCGGCCGCTGGCCGCTTCACACGGTTTCCACTTAACCACGTCAGCGGCGGGTAACAGCCGTTGGATTAACCGCGGGCTCGATCCAACGGCTGAGATCAGATCCCGCGGTCTGATCTCACCAGGAGAAGATCAGACGGCGGAGATTCGATCCCGCCGTTCCGAATGGACGGCCTAGATCTCGCCGGACGGCTGATCGAGCGAGAGATCGAATGCGCGGTCGGATCAGACCGCGGAAGGGCTCGATCTGGACCGTTGATCGAACGATCAACGGTCCAGAAAACGTACACTCACCGGAAACCGTGAGTGACGCCCTAGAAATTTATTTCGCCTCGTTCTCTCGATCGGATCGATCATTTCACTTGAAATTTTAAACGTAGATTAAGGGAATGAACAGAAATGATGGGGAATAGATCATTTTAGCTAAAACCCTAACATCATAAAGCTATTTAAATCTAACTAATGTGACCTAGATCTAGGGTTTTAGGGAGTTATACCGTTAGATCTTCGAAAGTTCTGGATTGATGAGCTTGTAGATTGTCCAAGTGAAGATCCCCAGCAGAAATCCGAGCTCGAACGCGTCTGGATCGACTGCTAGAAGCTTGGGACGGTCTAGGTGGTGGTTTCGCCGGAGAACTCGCCGCCGGTGACGTGCAACCACTTGGACTTTGTAGTGGGGAGGTAGAGGAAGCTCTGGAGGTTCGAAACGAACTGAGAGCTCGGTCTGGGAGGCTAGGGTTGGTGAGAGAAGCTGCCTTGATCAATTAACGTCAAAAGGTGCCTTTCTCCCTATTCAAACGGGCTGGGCTAGATTGGACGGCCAGGATTGATGCAGGGGCTCTCCAGATGATGCCACCTCTCCCTGGGAAAGCTGGAAGGCTGCGGAAAGGGCTGGACAAGCCTTGCTCCTATTGGGTGGACTTGGGATGAGTGAGAGGAGGCATTGCCACTTATGGCTAAACCAGGGGCAGAGCTCGGTTAAGGGGCCTATTAGAGAGCTTTAGGGCACTAATGGGTCGGCTTTGGGCAGCTTAAATCAAGGGAAAGGAGTTTAGCATGTGATAAAGCCTTCTAGAAGGGATTTAGCTTGGGTTTGACCAAGTTGACCAGTCAACTGGTCAATGGGTGCTGACATGGCATAGGAGGGGTCAAGGCTACAGGTTGGAGAAGCTCCAAGCCTAAACTCACACTCTTTGAGGTCAAAATGGGAGGTTTGACCACTTCAAAGAGGGATTTAAGACTTTGTTGACTTGGTTTGACCAGTCAACCAGGTCAAAATTAGTGATGTGGCACTCAAGGAGGGAGAGGGATATTTGAAATGATTTAATCAAGGGTCAAAGGTCAAAGTCAAGGCTTGGTAGGAATAGGAGCAAACACCACCAAGCTTTGACCTAGGATTTAGGGTTGACTTGGTCAAACCAAGTTGGGTTGAGCTCAAAATAGGTTTAGAAATGTTCAAGGCTTTGAATAGAATGATTTTGAGGGTTTGAAGATATTGATGTGGTTAAACGGGTTGGAATGGTTCATTTGAAACCTTAAGGGTCCATTGGGTCAAACCATGTTGACTGAGTCAACTAGGTTGACCCAATGGGTAAGTCTGGCCTGGACAGGTTTGAAAAGGCATTTGAAGACCATTGAGGGTGGTTCCTGGGTCTGGGGAGGTCAAATTGATCAAAATCCCTATTTGAGTCCCTAAGGGCCTGTTTGGTCAACCTGGGTTGACTTGGTCAACCAGGTTGACCCAGGGTCTGGGTTTGGGCTCAACAGGTTTGAAATGATATTTTAAGGTTAATGGAAGTGATTGGGTGACTTAAAGAGGTCATTTGGGTCAAAACACATGTTTGGACCCTTAAAGGGCCCCTTGGGTCAAACCAGTTGACTTGGTCAACCAGGTTGACTCAAGGGTTGGAAATAGGTTCAAAAGTTTTGAAATGGCATTTGAAATTTGTTAAAGGTGGTTGCATCCCATTTGGAGCTCATTTGGTTTGAAATCCCCATTTGAGCCCCATAGGGGTGTTTTGGTCAATTTTGACCTATTGGTCAACTAAGGTCAAAAAGGGTTTGAAAAATGCAGTTTACTGCTCAATGGGTTAAAATCAAGGATCTGGAAGTGATTGGAGGCTTGGGTAAGGGTTCCAAGGTCAAGATCTCAAAGGGGTTAGGCTCAGTGGCATAGGCTGTAAATATTTGAAGGTTTTACAGCCTTTGAATTTTAATTCAGATTCTGGGGTTAGAGACCTCAGAATGAGCTCAAAATTGGAGGGTAGCCTTTAGAGACATGTCTTATCACTTTGCAAGTGATAGACCCTGAATCAGAGGCCATTTGACTGGGTTTTGAGATGTTTGAAAAATCTCTGAAAAGGGGGTTTAGGACAGGGCCTTAAAGGTTTGAATTTGAGTTTAAAACTCTGGATTTGGAATAGATTTTAAGTTTGAATGATTAGTATTGAAGTATCTAAATCATTTACAATCATGTGATGATTGTTAATGAATGGATGAGGTCAAAGCTAGATTGAAGTTTGGATCAAAGTTTAAGTTGAAGGTTGGATTGTCAAATTGATTGGATCAAGGTTTGGATATGTTTGAAATTTGAATTAACTTGGATTTGAATTGGATAGAGTTTGAAATTCAAAATGATCAGATAGGAATCAAATTAAAATTGGAGTGGATTAAATATAAGAATTGATTTAAAATTGAAGTTGATCAAGGGTGGAGATTGATTTGAAATTGGAGTGATTCTAAGATCTAAGAGAGTTCTAAGATCTAGGATTTAAAGGGATTCTGGGCTCTAGAATAGGCTCTAAGATCTAGTTCTAGGAAAGATCCTAAGGTCTAGAGTGGATCCTAGGGTTTAGGATTAAATTTAGAATCTGGAAGGGTCTTAGTGACCTCATACAAAAATGAGGTCAACAACTGCGAGCCGACCTGATATCATGTTTAATGTTTGCCTTTGTACTAGATTTCAAGCTGACCCTAAGGAGTCCCACTTGACTACTGTTAAGAGAATTTTTAGTTACCTTTTGGGTACACAAGGCTTAGGGATTTGGTACCCTAGTCACAACACTTCTTTTGAGATTTCTGGATTTTCTGACTCTGATTTTGTAGGATGCAAGGTAGATAGGAAGAGCACTTTAGGAACATGTCAATTCATTGGACAGTCTTTGGTTTCTTGGTCTAGTAGGAAGCAAAACTCTGTTGCTCTTTCCACTGTTGAAGCTGAGTACATCGCTCTTGGAAGTTGTGTGGCCCAAGTCCTTTGGTTGAAACAACAGGTATTGGATTTAGGATTACCTGTAGGCACCATCTCAATCTTTTGTGACAACACTAGTGCCATATGCATCTCTAAGAATCCTATCCAACATTCAAGGACTAAGCACATTGACATTAGGCATCACTTCATTAGAGATCATGTGACTAAGGGAGACATTATGTTACACCATGTGACAACTGAGAATCAATTGGCTGACATCTTTACTAAACCACTGGCCTTCGACACTTTCAGTTCTTTAAGGACCAGATTGGGTGTGATTGACTTAAATGCATGAAACTTGATCTTTTAGTTACTTGCTTTTGCTTTTGTTTTTTATTAGTTTTTAGTGTGTTTTATTTTTCTTTTGTTTCTTTTTCTTAGTCTTCAAAATCATCGCTGAAATAATATTATATTTATTGTCCTTGCTTTTGAAAATTTATAGTCAATGTGGTTTTCATCTCCTAATCTCCTAGATGGTAAAAAAATATTTTGTGATTGTGACTCTTTCTCTAACCTATTTTTAGTGGCATAGTTTTCTTTTCTAATAAAAAATCTATCTTAAATTAAAGATTGTTTATGAAATTGAGATCTTTTCTTAAGCTTGCTTAAGCAAATCTATCTTGTATTTATAATGTTTAAAGTCTTTTTGTCACATCACGATCCCTCATTACTCTTGTCTTTGATTATTAATTCTACTTGTGGTAATTCTTCCTTATGTTAGAGAGAGAGCTCCTATTCTCTAATATCTGAGAAGATATATTCACAACTAAGATTTTTTAAGAGGTTATAAAAGAGAATATAGCTTACAAAAATAAAAAAAATTTGGCCAATGATGCCAACAAAAGAAGCGCAAAGACGCCAAAATTGAAAAATATACACAAAAGTGTATCAAAAATAAAAAAGTTGTGCAAAGCGCCACTCAAATTGACAAGAGGCATAAAATGAGCCCACTCAAAAGCAAGCTATTCTCTCTTTTTAAATCTTTTAGAACTTAGAAGTTTTGGTTCTCAAAGGCTTGATTTCGATTGTTTTGCGATTGTGACAAATTTACTTTGGTTCATTATTTTATAAAGATAGTTTTTTTTCTTAAGCCAAGTGATGGATGGATTTTTTTTTTCATATCCAATTAATTCTTTGAGTTAGGTCATTGATTTCAAAAGACGATTCTACCATAAGAAAATGTCTGAGCTAAGGGTAACCATGATCGGATATTCTACTATTCTATGGATTGATGAGATTTTTAACTCATTAACTCACAAGTTTTTAAAACAATCACATAGAAAAATATATCATTTTCATGCCATGTTTAAAAAAAAAAATTTGTGATTTGCTATTGTTCTTTTGTATTCTCTCCTTTTTGATATGTCAAAAGGGGGAGAAGTTTATGATGTCCTTTTTGTCGATCCTGAACCTTTACTGCTAATTGTTTTCGTAGTGTTTTGCCATCATCAAAAAGGGGGAGATTGTTGCAAACCTATTTTCATGACCCGTGTTTTGATGATGGACAAACGTGATTGATTCTCTTGGACTACTTATTTCTTCTAACTTTTCAGGAATCAAAGATCGGACGAACAGACGAAGCCAGTTCAGGATTGCATAGGTTTAGGGTTGAGTCAGTCTGTACTTTTAGTTTTTCACTTCTTTAGTCTACTTGTAATGGTCAAAGAGAATGATGCTAAGTAACCCTACACACATACACTTGAGAGACTTAGAATTTCTATTTTTACTCATATCGGCCAGGACGATTTTTACATCGTCCTGGACGATCAGGCTTAAAATAGAAAGTCTAAATAAGGATTCTTAATTAAGGTAGCCATCATTAATATATCTGCCTGGACAATACGTGTATCGGCCAGGATGATAAGCTCAAAACAGAAAGAAGTTGCCACCATAGACAATTAAGGTATACTGTATTTTTAAATTATCAGCCATGATGATCATTGATCGGCCTGGACGAAATTCTGAAATTATGCCTTAATTGATCAGGAAATCAAGGGAGTAATTAAGGATGATTTATACGATCATATCATCCTGAACGATCACAGGATCGGCCAGGACGTCCATTCAAAAACCTTAAGTTACTTCAGGACGATAAATATTGGCCAGCTCGTATTCAGGGCGATGCTCTAGATGATTTTCCTCTGATTTGAACTGATCGGCCGGGACGATCGTGAGATCTTCCTGGACGATCAAGACAATTTTCAATCGTCCAGTTTTGCATCCAGGGTGATGCTCTGGCCGATCTTCTGAGATTTGTACTGATCAGCCAGGCCGATGTCCATATCAGCCTGGATGATATTGTCGGCAACTTGCAATTAATGAGCTCCTTTGAAGCTCTTCTATTTAAGAACTATTGTTCAACATTTTGGAAGACCATTGGCTGCTGCCTTGACCTGAGAAGGCCTTGAGGAGAGAAAGAGAGAGAGGGAGAGAGAGAGGATCTTGTGAAGGGGATCTTGTGAGGGGATTCACAAGGGTTGCTTCAAGGATCGCTCTACTTGTTTTTCGTCTAGAGTTTCTCGTCTGTGGAAGGGTCGGTAGAGGTAAGGAGTTAGCTTTTGGTTGTGGTTCTCTGCCAGCTTCAGGAGGAAGCAAAAGGAGGTAGGTTCTCTGCCTTGTCGGGGTGGCAAAAAGGAGGTGCTTTGTAAAGGCTTCTCCGCCTAGCTGTGGGGGCTAAAGGAGAGTCACGTTTGTAGTGTAATACTCGGAGGGCACCTCTTGGGAGTGGACGTAAGTTGAGTTGACTGAACCACTATAAATTTTTGTGTTCTTGTTTTCTTGCTTCCGCACTTTTATTTTCCGCATTTATTTTTGTGGTGTGATTTTGTTTTATGTGATTTTTATTCTTTGTGAAAAGAAATTTTTAAAATACCAATTCACCCCCCCTCTTGGTTAGCTTGGGCCAGTTCTATAGAGCTTAACATCCCTAACAAACTTTCAGATTTAATCCTAAGGAAAGAAAGCACGATGACTCGAATTTAATTATAAGGATTGGATGTTAGAGTTTTGGAATTTGAGATTTAGATAAATTTGATTCATATTAATTCAGAAGTTGAAGATGTTTTCATTGATTTAAAATTGAAAGTACATCAAACGTAATAATTTTTAAGGAAATGTCCATTAAAAAGAAGCATAAGGTGATTTCCATTACAGTTAACTAGCTGATATGAGTCTCCTTCATAGTCTGCCTCCATAATAAAAGATCATTCCCATATTGGTTTAAACTTCCCACCTATCTTGGTGGGCTGAGATAGGCTCTAAAGAACCAAGACCAAGTCTCCAACCTGGAAGGTTTTTGGTTGCACTAACTTTACATGAGATTGAACCATTTAAATTTTATTCAACTCTAAGGTTTACTCAGCTTAGAGGCAATGATCTTTAAGGCATTCAATCTCTTCTAACTAGAATTGTGTGTATCATTCAATAGTAATTTTATTTTATATTGTGATCTTTAATGAAGGGATTTATACGTCCAGAGGGAGTACAACCTCAGACCAGTACACTAATGCGAATGGAGGGGATTAGGTTAGGGTTCTGTAAGTAGTCTGATAGGCTAACAAGGCTTTCACCATCCTCTCATCCCATTAGCATTTGTGGTCATCTTGGGTCTTTTTGTTGATTTGTGCTAAGGTTTATTAAAGGACTCAACAAATCAGATAATTAAGGAGGTAATTAAGGATGATTGATACGATCATATCATCTTAGACGATCGCAAGATCGGCCAGGATGATCGATTCTAAAATCCATAGTCACTCCTAGATGATAAATATCGGCCAGCACAAATTCAGGGCGATGTGCTGGACGATCTGGATTGGATAGCTTGAATTCAAGGTGATGCTCTGGACAATTTTCCTATGATTTGAACTGATCGGTCGGGACGATCGTGAGATCATCCTGGATGATCAAGCCAATTTTTAATCGTCCAGTTTGCATTCAGGGTGATACTCTTGCCGATCTTCTGAGATTTGTACTGATCGGCCAGGATGATTTCCATATCGTCCTGGATGATATAGTCGGCAACTTGCAATTAATGAGCTTTTTGAGATCTTCTTTATAAGAGCTCTTGTTCAACATTTTTGAACATCCTTAACTGTGGGGGATAAAGGAGTGTTTTTGTGAGGGCTTCTCCGCCTAACTGTGGGGGATAAAGGAGAGTCACGTTTGTAGTGCAATACTCAAAGGGCGTCTCCGGGGAGTGGGCGTAGGTCAAGTTGACTGAACCACTATAAATCCTTGTGTTCTTGTTTTTACTGCTTCCGCATTTATTTTATTGCGCTCTTATTTTTGTGGTGATTTGGTTTGTGCTAATCGTTATTTTTGCTTGAAAAAATTTTTAAATACCAATTCACCCCCCTCTTGTTTAGCCTCGGGCAAGTTCTTTAGGGCTTAACATCCCTAACGAAATTTCATCCTTAATTTGGCAGAGCACAAAAAATCATATGGTATGAATTAAAACCATATAATATGATACATGTATTATATACTATGAAGCAAATCATACAGTACAAATTACTTAAAAAGAAAATACTCTCTCAAATCATTTTTCTCTCCCCTTATATATGTGCAAGGTTACTTAGCAAAGATATCCACCAAATACATGATATGACTCAAGAAAACAAAAAATACTAAATAAATTGAAAATAATGGTCTTGAGTTGATTAGAATTGCAAGTGAATAGTGGACTGGATTCCTGAAACGTTAGTACACATAAAATATAATATCACAAAAATAATAAAAAGACATATTAGACATAATAAAGTTTATTATCATCTAAACACAAACACAGTGCTTATATCAGATCTATAACAATCTCTCCCTTTTAATGATAACAAACAATATTATTTAGGTTTTTTTAAAAATTTGCTTTCTTCTAAATTTCCAACTTCTAAAAGATAACAACATGAAATAAAGAAACAATCAACAAACATAAGTATCCCCTTTGATGAAAATAAATTTCAAGTTAAAAGAGAGTGTAAAAAGAAATAATAACAAAATACTACTCCCCATTTTGACATCACAAAAAGAGGAAAACAATAGGAAAAAAACGAATTGAAATAGACACATGAATGAAAACATAAATATAAATAAAAATAGAACTATAAAACAAACAGATGCAAATAGATGAACATTTTAAAATATAACATCTCTATTAACTTAGATAAGCATTTTTAGAATGTAATAAACTTACTCTACAAATAAAAAAGATAAATAAAAGAAGTGTTGACAATCTTGCAACTGAAGGATTTGGAATCTAGAGTTTGCACATTCAGCTTACCAACTTTACCGGCTAAAATCCTTTGTTTTAACAAAAAAATCTAATTCAAGAATTACAATTATACAAGAAAACTTAGCCTTTTCAGACTGCTATTATGAAATATATCGAATAGATTATTACTGTTAAAATGATGATTGAAGAACCAAGATTTTTCAGAATCAAGTATTAAACATATTATTAAATATCATAATTTTCTAAGACTTAAGGATTTACCCAAAAGGGAAGCTAATTTAGGTTGTAATCATTTTGTGTAACTTTTAATAGTTTTATGCGAACATTATGAATTTTTCATTTTTTATACACATAGTGCATCTTTTACTTTTAGCCTCATTGCGCATCTTTTGATTTTGGGCTCATTTTGTGCCTCTTTTGAATTTTTTTTGCAAAGTTCTTCCTTTTTTAAATCTCTAAGAATCTTAGTTGTAAGATTATATTCCAAAAAAAAGAGAAGAATAACTCGGTCTATTGTAAAGGGAGGAATAATCTACAAAGCAAACTCGAGTTTTTCTAATATGAATAAAAGCCTAATATATCAAATAATAAATTTCATTTGTCGAATTTGTAAAATATATCCATGATATAAAAACATGCAGTAGAGTGAATAAGAGTTAATTTCAACCATCTTAATTCTAATTGTGTTCAAATTGTTGAAGCATATATAAGGAATTACCAGGTAAATAAATAAAATGGGATATATAAATTCATGAATTTTGATCTTGTTAGTTCAAAATTGTCATCAATTACTTATTTAAACCTTTTAAGTAAAAGTAAAGGTATGTTTACACAATCATAAAGAGCATAATACATGCAAAGTCAAGTTATACAATACAACCTAAATCATACAGTATGAGTTAATTCATATAGTTTAATTTTATTCATGCAGTATGAGTTGATTCATACAGTATAATTTCATTCTTAAAGTATGAGCTAATTCATATAGTTTGAGTTAATTCATACAAAATGATAAAAAAACATTAATTTGGTAGACTACTAATTTTGCAAGCAAAGAGCATAGAAATGAGATCTACGAGCATAAAGAACCTAGAGGGAAGTACCATTTGAAAAAACTCCCTTTTTTTATGAAAGATAAACTAAAAAAATAAGGATTTGAAAGAAAATTCCATTTCAAAACAAAATACAAGCAGACAAGCATAGACTTAATAGTAAATAGTACAATCACAACAAGAACAAAAGAAACTAGCATGTGAAAGTTCGATGGGGATGTTAAGCCCTATGAACTTAGTCCCAAACTAACCAAGAGGGGGGGTGAATTGGTATTTTAAAAACTTCTTTTTAAACAAAGAAATAAAATCACATAAACCAAATCACACCACAAAATAATGCGGAATTTAAAAGTGCAGAAGCAAGAAAAAGAACACATAAATTTATAGTGGTTCGGTCGACTCGACCTACGTCCACTCCTTGGAGGCACCCTCCAAGTATTGCACTACACAAACAAGTGACTCTCCTTTAGCCCCCACGGCTAGGTGGAGAAACCCTCACAAGAACCTCTTTTTTGCCACCCCGGCCAGGCAGAGAACCTATCTCCTTTTGCTTCCTCCTGAAGCTGGCAGAGAACCAGAACCAAAAGAAAAACTCCTTACCTCTACCGACCCTTCCACGGACGAGAAACTCTAGACGAAGACGACGCAGAGAGATCCTTGAAGCAACCCTTGTGAAACCCCTCACAAGCTCCCCCTCACAAGATCCTCTCTCTCTCTTTCTCTCCTCAAGGTCTTCTCAGGTCAAGGCAGCAGCCAAAGGTTTTTAAAAATGTTGAACAAGAGCTCTTAAATAGAAGAGCTTCAAAAGAGCTCATTAATTGCAAGTTGCCGACAATATCGTCCAGGCCGATATGGACATCGGCCTGGCCGATCAGTACAAATCAATGAAGATCGGCCAGAGCATAGCCCTGGATGAAAAACTGGACGATTGAAAATTAGCTTGATCGTCATGGACGATCTCACGATCATCCTGGCCGATCAGTTCAAATCAGAGGAAAATCGTCCTGACAATAGCCCTGAATACGGGCTGGCCGATATTGATCATCCTGAAGTAACTTAAGGTTTTTGACTAGATCGGCTTGGCCGATCTTGCGATCGTCCAGGATGTTCTGATCGTATCAATCATCCTTAATTACTCCCTTGATTTCCTGAATAATTATGGCATAATTTGTGAATATCGTCCAGGCCGATCCGAGGATCGTCCGGGCCGATAATTTAAAGATACAGTATACCATACTTGTCTATGGCGGCTACTTCTTTCTATTTTGAGCTTATCGTCCTGGCCGATACACGTATCGTCCAGGATGATCTGTTAACGTCGGCTGCCTTAATTAAGAATCCTTAATTAGACTTTCTGTTTTAAGCTGATCGTCCAGGCCGATCAAAGAAATCGTCCTGGCCGATATGAATAAAAACAGAATTTCTAAGTTTCTCAAGTGTGTGTGAAGGGTTACAAAGCATCAGTCTCTTTGACTATTACAAGTGGACTCAAAGAGTAAAAAACAAAAGTACAGACTGACTCAACCCTAAACCTACGCATTCCTGAACTTGGCTCCTTTTTGATTGTCCGATCTTCTGATTCTTGAAAAGTTAGAAGCAACAAGCTGTCCAAGAAAAGCAGTGTTTGTCAATCATCAAAATATAAGACATGAAAAATAGATTTGCAACAGCATGGTGATGGATACTGATCAGAAGGTGGAGGTGGAGGTGGTTGGAAAAATTAGCTATAATTATCATACTGTTACTGGATTGTAGTGAAATGGTGTTGAATATTTCCATACTGCTACTTGAACCAAACCATATCATTATCGAGTTAGATATGCTGTTGATCTAGGAGAGTCTCTAATCTACCAAATATTTGAATTAGATCCTCATATTGGTAGTGGTGAGGAGGTGGTGCAAGTGTATGATCTAAAAGTTTGTTAGGGATGTTAAGTCCTTATGAACTAGCCTAAGGCTAACCAAGAGAGGGGTGAATTGGTATTTTAAAAATCTTTAAATCAAAGTCAAAGCACAATCCACAATTCACCACAAAAAGAAATAAAAAGTGTGAAAATTAAATGCAAAAAATAGTAGCAAAGAACATAGTGATTTATAGTGGTTCGGTCAACTCAACCTACATCCACTCCCTAGAGGCGCCCACCGGATATTGCATTAAACTCAGTGACTCTCCTTTTTCTCCCACAGCAAGGTGGAGAATCCCTTACAAAACCTCCTTTCCACCGACACCGGTGAGGCAGAGAACCCGACTCCTTTAGCTTCCTCCTGAAGAAGGTAGAGAATCTTGATCGATTGCTAAAGTAGACCTCCCTTGAACCCTCAAGGATAAGGGATGATGATCAATGAAGATGACTTTGAAGCTTACTTGGAGCAACCTTTCTGGACCCTCTCACAAACTCCCCCTCATAAATTTCTCTCTCTCTCCCTCTCCTCCATGCTCTCTCAGGTCAAGACAGTAGCAAAAGATTGTCCTCATGCTTCAGAATAGCTCTTAATTGCAACAAACTGACATTATCATCCT
Organism: Dendrobium huoshanense; assembly: GCA_016618105.1. NCBI lineage: Eukaryota > Viridiplantae > Streptophyta > Magnoliopsida > Asparagales > Orchidaceae > Dendrobium > Dendrobium huoshanense. Next base: position 12,758,841 of record CM028346.1, read on the forward strand.
GGATGATCTTGAGATCATCTTGTATGATCAGTGTAATTTTAGCACAATCAGCTGGGATGATCAGAATAAATTTGTTCATATCATCCATGAATAACTAAGGTTTTTGAATTGATCGTCTCAGATGATCCTGCGATTATCCAGGATGATGTGATCGTATCAATCAAGCCTTAATTACTTTCCTTAATTATCAGATTAATTTAGGCATAATTATGTTGCATCTTTACGGATGATATCCTGGATGATGTCCAAAAATAAATAATACCTATATAGATCTGGTGGCTGATTCTTTCTGATTTGAGCATATCGTCTCGGCCGATCCAAATATCATCCAGGATGATGAGATTAATGATGGCTGCCTTAACCAGGATGCCCTAATTAGGGTTTTTATTTTTAGCTGATCATCTAAGATGATATTGGGATTGTCCTGGATGATGTCCTCAAGATAGAGAGCTCTAAATCAGACAGAAAAAATTTCCCCAAGTGTGTGTGTGCAAGGTTACTTAGCATCAAGAACCCCATCATTTATAATAGACTCAAGAAAATGAAAAGTTTACAAACAGACTCAGACCCAGTCTACCCATTCATAAGCTAGTTCAAATAGCAGTCTTAATCTTGTGGACCTGAAATGTTAGTCGATTAGGTAGTCGTAGAAAAAATAGAAGTATTTTCTATCATTAAAATTTTATTTCTGAAAATAGATACGTAACAATCTCCCCCTTTTTTATGATGACAAACACAAAATTAATTGTATTAGTTCAAAGCAATTTTAAAGGAAATTAGTAAGGAAACAAACACAATTTTAATAGCTCAATTAACCAACATAAATATAACATAACAACCTAGAACAGTCTAAACTAGTATAGCTACTCCCCCTTTTAACATCACAAAAAGGAGGAGGAAAAAAAACTATAAAATAGAAAAGGACTTAAACAAGGAAAATAATTTCACTAAAACACACTAAAACAAAGATGAGTCTTGATCATCCGAAGGAGGAGGAGGTGGTGGTGGCGATTGAAATTAGCTAAACAGAGTGGCAAACTGTGCTCCAAACCATGTCATGTCCTGGTCGTTCTACTGCTACTAGTGTGCAAAATAGGTGTCAAAGTGGGCTAAGTCCTCAGCACATTGTTGCTCCTACACTGTAATGTAAGTCTCGAAACATGCCTTCCACTGGTCGAAACACTCCACAGGCTCATCTAGCTGAGAGTGCTAGCAAAGTGGAGCATGTGCAGGAACAGGTGGGGAAGCCTCCTCCTCAGCTCCCTCGGCTTCCTCGTGCCCCGGGTGGAGATGAGTTCTGTAAAAAACATGGAAGGAGTTATTGGAGTAGAAGGTTTTGTAAATCTGAGTTTATGGATTAGACTTTTGATGATAGCAAACATTCATGATTCTCTACGACTACATTGCCTACTAACATTTCAGGTCCACAAGATCGAATGCAACTCAAGCCAGCTCAAGATTAGGTAGATTTAGGTTGAGTGAATCAGTAATATTTTTTTTTTCTTGAGTCATTTGTAAAAGTGGTTCCTAATGCTAAGTAACCTAACACACACACACTTGATGGATTTTCTTAGTTTTTTTATTTTGAGTACATCGGCCTGAACGATATTCATATCGCCTAGGACGATCCGACTAAAAATAGAAACCCTAATTAGGGAATTCTGGTTAAGCAGTCTTCATTAAGCAAATCATCCTGGACAATCCTTATATCGGTCAGGATGATAGGCTCAAATAAGAAAGAATCAGTCGCTATGATCAATTTAGGTATTCTTTATTTTAGTACATCGGCCAGGACGATATCAATATCGGCGTGGACGATGCAGCACAATTATGCCTAAATTAATTTGGTAATTATGGAAAGCAATTAAGGCTGATTGATACGATCACATCGGCCGGGCCGATCGCAGGATCGGCTGGGTCGATCACAGGATCGGTCGGGATGATGTCCTGGACGATTGACATCGGCCAGCATCTATTTTGGGCGTTGTTCAGGATGATTATACTCGAATTTGAACTAATCGGCCAGGATGATATTGTATCAGCCTAGATGATGTAACTAATTATGTTCTGATCATCCCAAGTCATCCTGGTTGAATACACTTATTTTGTACTGATCTGCCAAGACCATTTTCCTTTCATTCTGGACAATAATATCGATTCCTAAAATTCTATTTAAAGGAACCAAATTTTCTCATGCAAAAATACCTTTAGCTACTGTCTTGACCTTACAGAGCTAAGAGGAGAGGGAGAGAGAGGGAGGAACTTATAAGGGGGAGTTTGTGAGAGGGATTCACAAAGGTTGCTCCAAGAAAGCTTCCAAGGCGTCTTCTCCAGTCATCATCCGTCATCCTTGGGGGTTCAAGGGAGGTAAGCTTTAGCAATTGGTCGAGGTTTTTTGCCTACTTTAGGAGGAAGCAAAAGGAGTCGAGGTTCTTTGCCTACTTCAGAGGGAAGCAAAAGGAATTGAGGTTCTATGCCTGCTTCAGGTGGAAGCAAAAGAAGCTGAGGTTCTCTACCTACTTCAGGAGGAAGCAAAAGGAGTTGGGTTCTCTTCCTACTTTAGAAGGAAGAAAAAGGAATTTGATTTTCTGCCTCGCCAGGGTTGGCGGAAAGGAGTTTTTGTGAGGTCTTCTCCGCCTTGCTTTGGGAGTAAAAGGAGAGTCACTTTTGTAGTGCAATACTTCGGAGGGCTCCTCCGGGGAGTGGAGATAGGTCAAGTTGACTGAACAACTCTAAATCTTGTGTGATCTTTCTTTGTTTTGATTTCCACATTTATTTTTCCGCACTGTGATTTCTATGGTGATTTTGGTTTAAGTTTTGTTCTTTAATTTTAAGAAAGATTTTTTAAAATACCAATTTACCCCCTCCCCCTCTTGGTTAGCCTTGGGCTTGTTGTTAAGGGCGTAACATCCTTAACAAACTTTCAAGTGGTATCAGAGCCAGGTTTATAAAATTAAGTTTAAAAACTTTTTAAATTTTGATCCATGGCTAGCAACAATAATTGTAATGCAACGGAAAGATATTCTATAATACGATCACCTTTGTTTGATAATCTTCCTTTTGATTTTTGGAAAACTCACAGGTATACTTTTTTACAATCGATTGACTATCATATGTGGATGCCTATTAAAGAAGGTTATTCTCCACCTTCTCGTGAACTTAATGGAATTAAAATTGAAGTACCTTTTACAGAATGAACTTTTGATGAAAGAGATTTAGCACAACTTAATATAAAGTGTTTGAACTACTTTTTTTGTGCTTTAAAATCCAAAGATTACATGCGTGTTTCCACTTGCACTACTGGTAAAAAAATCTGGGATAAATTGTGTACAACTATGAAGGCACTAATGAAGTAAGCAATCTCGTTTGAATATTTTATTGCATGATTATAAACTTTTTTGAATGAAACCTAATGAAATAATTTTTGATATATATACGAGATTTACTCTGATTGTTACTTCGTTGCATACCTTAGGAAGAGAACTTTTTAACTAAGAAAAAGCAAACAAAATTTAAAGATGTTTGCCTTACTCTTTTGATGCTTAAATCACTGTAATTTCTAAATCTAAAGATTTAAATATCTACTCGATCGATAACTTACTTGGTTCACTCATTGCTTACGAGCAAGGGTGAACAAAAGAAATATTGATGCAGGTGAGAGGAAGAAGGAGAAAATGGTGGCCCTTAAGGCGAACAACTCGGAATCTGACTCCTCTAGGTCTAAAAATGATGATATTGCCTTAATCACGAGGCAATTTAAGAGCTTTCTAAGATAGAAGCACAAGAATCATCAGAAGTGGAATAATGATACAATTTGTTTCTAAAGCAAGAAGCAAGTACATGTTAAAACGGATTACCCTACACTCAAGTCTCACCTAAGCAAGGAAAAACATGAGAAGAAAACCAAGTCCAAAAAGGATAAGAAGAGATTCCAAAAGGCATTCTGGTGGATTCTGCATCAGATTCCTCTAAGACTGAATCAAAAGAGAAGGCAACAAACTTGTGCTTAATGGCAGAAAATATTCTTGGTCAAAGTGACCAAGAAGAAGTTTGTGAACCAACTTATGATCAATTATTTGAAATTTGTGAGCACATGCATGCATCATATAAAAAATCAAGAAAACTCATGCTAATTTGAAATTAGAATTTTTAAATTTATAAAAGGGCATGAAATTCTTCTTAAAGATCATTCTATAATTGATTCTAATCACATGGCTTTACTTGATGAGTTTGATGCATTAAACCAAAAACATGATGATTTATCTGATGCTCATAATTCTTTAAAATCATCCCATACCGATTTAGAAAAAGAAAATAAAAACTTAGAAAGTCTAAAAGCTTTTGAAAATAAAAAACCTTCATTTCATACATCACATAAAAAGCATCACCATAGATTAGTGCATCCTTTTCCTGGAGTTAGATGTTTTTCATGTGGCAAGCTAGGACATATAGCACACACTTGTACCATTCACCATAGTCCACATTAGGTCTAGAGACCCAAGTTACATGATTCATAGCATGCAATGCATTCAACTTTTCATGAGAAGGAACCCAAATATGCTTGGGTTCCTAAATCTAACATTTGATAATTTTGTAGGCAAGCTCTCACAAAAGGTCTCGTGAGAGCATGTGGTACCTGGATAGCGGAAGCTCTTGACGTATAACTGGTGATGCCAATAAATTCATTTTGCTGTAGACTAGGAAAAGAGGCAATGTGACTAAGGAAGATATTGAGTTACACCATGTGTCGACTAAGAATCAACTGGCTGACATATTTAATAAACTACTAGCCTTCGACACTTTCAGTACTTTAAGGACCAGATTGGGTGTGATTGATATTAATGCATGAACTTAATCTCTAATGATTACTTGACTTTATCTTTTGTTAGATGTTTTTTTCTGTGTTGTTTATTTTTTTATGTTCTCTTTGTTTTTTGGTACTTTACTTTTTCGCATTACTGATATCGTATGCCTTATTTTTATCTTTTTTAAAAAATTGTAGTTAATGTTTTACATCTCTTAATCTACTAAAGGGTAAAAACACCATTATTTATGTCTCTTCCTCTAACCTATTTTGGTGGTGAAATTTTCTTTCTAAACAAAAAGTCTATCTAAAATTTAAATCTGGATTTTATAATTGAGATCTTTTCTACCTTGATACAGTAATCTACCTTATATTCTAATAGTCAAAGTCTTTTTATTACTTCAAGATTTTTTGTTATCTGTTAATACATCTCTCATATGATTTTTTATTCTGTTTTGTGGTTTGTTCTTTCATATATTTGAGAGTGAGTTTTTTTCTTCTCTAATATCTGTAAGATATACTCACAACTAAGAATATTTAAGAGTTTTTGAAAAAGAATCTAGCTTGCAAAAATAATGAAAAAAAAGTGTCCAATGATGCCAAAAGCAAAAGATGCGCAATGATGCCAATTTAAAAAAAAATTGTATATATATACAAAGTGTATCAAAAATTAAAAGATGCGCAAAGTGCACCATTCAATGGATAAGAAGCATAAAATGAGCCCATCAAAAAGCAAGATATCCTCCTTTCTTCCAACTCTTAAAACTTAGAAGATTTCATGTATCATTTGAGATTTTCAAGGACTTGATTTCAAATTTCACGATTGTAACAAACTACTTTGATATACTATTATATAAGATATTTTTCTAAAACTAAGTCTTGATTAGATCTCTTTTTCTTATCCAATTGATTTTTTCTAAGTTAAGCATTTTGATTTCAAAAGACGACTTTACCCTAAAAGAAGTCCGAGCTTAGGGTTAACATGATTGGATATTTTACCATTTTTTTGGATTTGTTTATGTTGTTAACTCGTTAACTTACAAATTTTTAAAATTGATCACATAGAAGACTATATCTTGTTCATGCCTTAATTTTTTTTTTTAAAAAGAACCTTATTTCTTTGCTAGTTTTTCTGTAGCTTATTTTAGTTTATGTTCTATTTTTTTTTTTTTTTTATTTTGTTTTTGTTTTCCTCCTTTTTGTGATGTCAAAAGGGAGAGTAGTCTTCTATACCATGTACTTTGGATTATGGAATTTAGCTAACTGCTTTTCATTAGATTGTCATAAACTACTTAAATTTTTCTAATTATGTTTGTTATTATCAAAAAGGGGGAGATTGTTGCAAATCTGAGTTTATGGATTAGACTTTTAATAATATCAAACATTCATGATTCTCTCTGATTGCATTGCCTACTAACTTTTCAGGTCCACAAGATCGAATGCAACTCAAGCCTGCTTAAGATTGGGTAGATTTAGGTTGAGTCAGTCTGTAATGTTTTTCTTTTTCTTGAGTCATTTGTAAACGTGGTTCCAGATGCTCAGTAACCTTACATACACACACTTGAGGTGTTTTTTGAGTTTTTCTATTTTGAGTACATCGGCCTGGATGATGTTCATATCGGCCAGGATGATCTGACTAAAAATAAAAACCTTAATTAGGGCATCCTGGTTAAGAAGCCATCATTAAGCAAATCATCCTGGACGATCCTTATATTGGCTAGGGCGATAGGCTCAAATTAGAAAGAATCAGCCGTCATGATCAATTTAGGTATTCTTTATTTTAGTATATCGGCCAATATTGTCCTGGATGATGCATTACAATTATGCCTAAATTAATTTGGTAATTAAAGAAAGCAATTAAGACTGATTGATACGATCACATCAGCCGAACTAATCGTAAGATTGGTCGGGATGATGTCCTAGTTAATTGGCATCGGCCAGCATCTATTCTGGGCAATGTTCAGGATGATTGTACTTAGATTTGAACTAATCAGCTAGGATGATATTGTATCAGCCTGGACGTGTAATCAATTTTCTTCTGATCGTCCCAAGTCGTCCCGGCTGATTGAGCTTATTTTGTACATATTGGCCATGATGATATTCCTATCATCTTGGATGATGATGTCGGTTCTTGAAATTCTATTTAAAGGAACCAAATTTTCTTATGCAAAAATACCTTTAGCTGTTGTCTTGACCTAAGAGTGCCAAGAGGAGAGGGAGAGAGAGGGAGAGCGAGGGAGGAACTTTTGAGGGGGGAGTTTGTGAGAGGGATTCAAAAAAGTTGCTCCAAGCAAGGTTCCAAGGCATCTTCTCCAGTCTTCGTCTTTCATCCTTGGGGGTTCAAGGGAGATAAGCTTCAGCAATTGGTTGAGGTTCTTTGCCTGCTTCAAAAGGAAGTAAAAAGAGTCGAGGTTCTCTACCTACTTCAGGAGGAAGAAAAAGATGTCGAGGTTCTCTGCCAGCTTCACGAGGAAGTAAAAGGATTTGGGTTCTCTGCCTTCTTTAGGAGGAAGCAAAAGGAGTTGGATTCTCTGCCTCACCAGGGTTGGCGGAAAGGAGTTTTTGTGAGGGCTTCTCCGCCATGCTGTGGGAGCAAAAGGAGAGGCACTTTTGTAGTGCAATACTTGGAGGGTGCCTCCGGGGAGTGTACGTAGGTAAAGTTGACCGAACCACTATAAATCTGATGTGATCTTTCTTTATTTTTATTTCTGCATTTATTTTTCCGCACTGTGATTTTTGTGGTGATTTTGGTTTTAAGTTTTGTTCTATGATTATAAGAAATATTTTTTAAAATACCAATTCACCCCCCCCCCCCTCCTCTTGGTTAGTCTTGGGCCAGTTCTTAAGGGCTTAACATCCCTAACGAACTTTTAGAAGGTAGGCTAGAAATTTGGAGGAGCAAGGTATTGGAGGTTATATTTTGATTATAAGACATAGGAAATAATATGTCCTATGGCTAGATTTGGCTTTCTCCTATGTCCTGGGTCACGAATAGTGGTCAGACGCTCAATATAAAAAAAATCAAATCAGTAGCATTGAATTCATGACAGGCCAAAAGGTAAAAGATGGTGATCAAAAGAAGAGGAGTGATATGAATGTGATCACCAGCTTTTAGAAGTATTGATGTGCGAAGAACATGCCGGATGGTCTTAGCATCTTTGAGCAAGTTGCTAGTCTCTCCAATGTGAAAGTAAGTATTAGAATTTCAAAGAAAGTGGTTGACCGAAGCCTAGTCATAATCAAGGTTAGAACACAGGGTGTGGAGTTTGTCCCATGTGGTGGAAAGTTGTAAAAGTTCTTGATAATCTTGATGTGTGATTTTGACGGGACGTCGATTCACGTAGAATCTAAGAGAAGTAAAGGCAAAAATTATGTGGAGACTAGTAAAAAATTCAAAAAGAAGCTCAGAGTTGAAATGTACAGTAAGAGTAGGAGAAAATTTAATGAGGTATGAGAAAACATATCAAGTACTAGATATAAGAGAATGTTCGAGTTGAAAGACCGGGAAACAGAGATTTTGGCCATCTTCTATCTTTGGTAGCCGGCTTGATCATCTGCCTTTATGAAGTGAGGGTCAAGAGTTTCCCTTTAGGAACTCCCAGAAGGATGGCGAGATAGCTTTTCTCCTACCATGATCAAGAACAACAATGAAATAGGTGTTGCAACCCATGACCCCAAGCTTAAGATTTTGATGATGACAAATAATAATTGACTTGAGATTCATTGAATATTATTTGTTATTGTCCGTGAGTACTAACATTTCAGGAAGATCAAAAGCTATTCAGGACGACAGGAAGACTCAAGGATGGGTAGATTAGGAGTAAGAGTCTGCAATGTATTTTCTTTTTTATTTCATTTTTATTTTCTTGAGTTTGGCCACAAAATGCATAAAAGCTTGAGCAATCATGCACACACACAGGGGGAGAGATTTTAAATGTAGAATGTAATAGAATTTCTTCTCTGTAGATCGTACTGTACGATGATAATTCATACCGTACGATTAGAGGGTTGTTGTACGATTCTGTGAATAGATCGTACCGTACGAAATTATATCATACTTTACGATATGTTCAAATCCAAAACCCTAGCCGTTGTTTAACTTAAGTAAGAAATTTTTTGTCGTTCGTATGGTATGAACTTGTTCGTACGGTACGATTATTTTTAAATACTTACTTAACTTAACCCGTGATTAGTGCAAGAAATTCGGGCTTAATTATAATTTGAACATCGTACTGTACGAACCCATTCGTATAATACGATGAATAGAGAAGAATTTTTATCGTCCCGGATACCATCCCGGATGATCAGTTGTTTTTTGTCTCATCGTACTGTACGATGTACATCGTACCATACAATGAATAGAGACGATGTTTGATCATCACGACTATCATGTTGTTTGAACTATGTTGTCATGGATCGTACCGTACGATTTAGTATCGTATTGTACAAACATTTTGAACTGTTCATACTACTTCGTACCAGGACGAAGTCTATTTATGAAGATTGTACTGTTCGATTGTAGAAACGTACTGTACGATAGTAATGGTTACTTTGAGATTTCAGGGTTTTTGGAGCCCAATTTTATGTATCAAAAAAGTAATTTTTTAGAGAGTGTATGAGAGAGGAGAACATGGTTAGAGAGGGATTTTAAGGGAGAGAGCTCTAGAGAAGTTCTTTAGGGTTTAAGAGAGGAAGGAGAAGGTGAGCGTTGTGAGGGAGATCACACGGTTGCTTCGAACTTGCTGCATCTTGCTCCTCCTGTGGCCCTAGAAGAATTTGAGGGAGGATCTCCAAGGGAAAGGCTCATCTACATCCGTGACCTCGAGGTACTCTGCCTTCTCCAGGAGGGAGAAAAACGAGAAGGTTCTCTGCCATCGGCAGGAGGGCGAAACCAGAGTTTTGCACTCTGCCACGCCGGGTTGGTGAAAGGGAGGTTTGTAAAGGCTTCTCCGCCTTGCCGAGGGGGGCAAAAGGAGAAATATAGTTGGTAGTGAAAATCCCGGAGCGGAGGACTCCGGGGAGTGAACGTAGGTCATATTTTGACCGAACCACTATAAAAATCTTGGTGTGTTTTTTCCTTATTGCTTTTTCATTACTGCGTGCCTTTTTAATTTCAAAATATTTGCCTTGGAAAATTTGGAAAAAAAGGTTGTTTAATTTTTCATATTAAAATTCTAAAAACAACAAAAAGATTTAGAACTCCTGCTTAGGTTTTAATTATTGTCAAAAAGTTTTCACTATTCACCCCCTCTTGTCCATCTAGTAATTTCAATTGGAATCAGAGCCTACTTTCAAAAATAGTATTTTAGAAAATCTTGAAAGAAAATGATCATGTCAAACTTTGGTAATCGTAACACTGCGGAGGGTTATTCAATAACCCGTCCACCACTTTTTGATAACATTCCATTTGATTTCTGGAAAATTAGAATGTCTACATTTTTGCAATCTATAGATTACCGCATGTGGATGTTAGTGAATGATGGATATGTTGCACCTGTTAAAACTGTGAATGGAGTGAAAACTCCATTACCCTTCAATGAATGGAGCAATGAGGATAGGGAATTAGCCCAACTGAATGCTAAGTGCTTAAATTGTTTTTTCTGTGCATTGAAGTCTGAGGACTATATGAGAGTGTCTACCTGTGTTTCTGGTAAAGAGATTTGGGATAGACAGTGTATTACATATGAAGGAACAAACGAAGTAAAACAATCTAGGCTTAACATTCTACTTCATGATTATGAACTCTTTCATATGAAACCTAGCAAAACAATTTCTGACATGTACACTAGGTTCACCCAAATTGTGACATCCTTGCATGTATTAGGTAGAGAGATTTCAAATTCTGAGAAAGTAAATAAAATTCTTAGATGCTTACCTAGTTCCTATGTTGCTAAGATAACTGCTATCACTGAGTCTAAAGACCTTAATTTTTATTCTATTGATAACCTCCTTGGGTCACTCATTGCATACGATCAAGGAGTGAGCCAAAGGCAAAGTGATGCAGGTGAAAAGAAAAAGGAGCAAACGATGGCATTAAAAGCTGGCAACTCAGAAAGTGGAAGCTCTATAGGGGAGAAAGAGGATGAGATAGCACTAATGACCCGACAGTTCAAAAATTTCCTGAAGAGAAAATAGAAGCGTCATCAGAACAGGTGGAATAAAGGTAAGAGCTTAAGGTCCAATAAGGTTTCATCTGATACAATTTGTTTTGAGTGCAGGAAGCCAGGTCACCTTCGTGCTGATTGCCCCAATCTGAAGAGTCAACCAGCTAAGGAGAAAGGAGATGACAAAGCAAAATACAAGAAAGGAAAGACAAAGTCACAAAAATCTTTTTGGGCTAACTCTGCCTCAGAATCATCAGAAGAAGAAGCAGAGGAGGTAACAAATTTGTGTCTTATGGCTAATGATAATCTTGATCAATCGGATCAAGATGAGGGGTGCTCTCACAAAAGACCTAGTGAGAGCATGTGGTACCTTGATAGTGGCTGCTCGCGACACATGACTGGAGATATGAAGAAGTTCAACCTACTGGAGACCAAAACTGGAGGCAAAGTAACGTTGGGAGACAACACTACCAGGAAGGTTATAGGCTCAGGTATTGTTGGTAATGCTAAAAATTTTTTAATTGAAAATATCTTACTAGTTGATGGTTTGAAACATAATTTACTTAGCATTAGTCAACTGTGTGACAAATGTTTTGATATTAAATTTCTATCTAATAAATGTCTGATTAGTTTATTTGATAAACTAGTTTTAGAAGGAAAACGAATGAACAATGTTTACATTTTTTAGCTTGATTGCATTGATAGCTCAAATTCATTTTGTTTGAAAACAATAGTTGTTGACTCGTGGCTATGGCATAGGAGACTATGCCATGCTAATATGAAAACTCTTAGAAACATCACTTAGAAAAACCTAGTTAGAGGCGTATCTAAGCTAGATTTCACAAAGGACCGATAATTGACAACTAGGAAAACAAGTCAAATCATCCTTTCACTCAGTTAGAGATGTGATCACCGCTAGGCCACTCGAAATCCTACATATAGACTTATTTGGACCCGTTAGTACAGCCAGCCTATGTGGGAAAAATTATGGATTTGTGATTGTAGATGACTTTACTAGATTCACTTGGGTAAGATTCTTAGCACATAAAAATGAGCCTTTTGAGGAATTTAAGGTTTTCTCCACATGGATTCAACGGAAATTAGGTTGTGAAATCTCAATAATTCATAGCGATCATGGTGGAGAATTTCAAAATGATAGGTTTAAATCATTCTATTAAGAACTAGGAATAAAACATAATTTCTCAGCCTCTAGAACACCACAACAAAATGGTATAGCAGAAAGGAAGAATAGAACCTTGGTAGAAGCTCTAGGGAAATGTTAGCGGAGTACACCCTTCCTAAATACTTTGGGCAGAAGCAGTCAACACAGCATGTTATGTTTTAAATAGGGTGAACATTAGATCTAAGCTGAACAAAACTCCATATGAACTCCTTAAGGGTAGGACACCAAACCTTTCACATTTACATGTCTTTGGGTGCAAGTGTTTCATCTTGAATAATGGTAAACATCCCTTAAGAAAATTTGATCCCAAGTTTGATGAGGGTGTCTTCTTAGGTTATTCTTCTATAGGTAAAGCCTATAGAATCTTTTATAAGAGAACCCTAGTAGTATAAGAGTCCACCCATGTGGTATTTGATGAATCAGATAAGCCCTTTGAATCTAAAATTGAAGATGATGAAATAGAGGCAATTCAAGGAGTAGAGACTATGTCCTTAGGAGAAAGGGTCGAACCTCAGGAAGATTTGCCTAGAGAATGGAGATATTCTTCTAGTCATCCTAAAGAGTTAATTTTAGGAGACCCTTCAGAAGGTGTAAGAACTAGGCATGGACTTAGGAAGGAGGTTAGTCATTCAGCATTCATCTTTATGATAGAACCTACAAGTATGGATCAAGCCTTAAGAGATGAATTTTAGATTCTAGCAATGTAAGAAGAGCTGAACCAATTCACCAGGAATGATGTGTGGGAGTTAGTCAAGAGACCTAAAGAACAAAGTGTTGTTGGAACAAAATGGGTCTTCAAGAATAAGGTGAATGATTCAGGAATAATAATAAGGAATAAAGCCAGACTAGTAGCTGAGGGGTACAATCAAATTGAGGGAATAGACTTTGAAGAAACCTTTGCCCCTGTTGCTAGACTAGAAGCTATAAGAGTGCTCTTAGCTTTTCCTTGCTTCAAGAACTTTAAGTTATATCAAATGGATGTAAAGAGTGGATTTTTAAACGGGGTAATTAAGGAAGATGTCTATGTTGAGCAACCCCCCGGATTTGATAGTTCACAATTTCCAAACCATGTATTCAAATTAAAGAAGGCACTGTACTGATTAAAGAAAGCACCTAGAGCATGGTACGAAAGACTTAGCTCATTTCTATTGGATAGAGGATTTAAAAAGGATAGTGTAGATACTACACTATTTTTACAAAAGGTCAAAGAAGAAATTCTCATTATTCAGATATACGTAGATGACATTCTATTTGGATCTTCAGGTAAAATGTTATGTGATGAATTCTCAAAAACAATGAGTAATGAGTTTGAAATGAGCATGATGGGAGAACTTAATTACTTTCTTGGTGTTAGCATAAAACAAATGGATAATAAAACTTTTCTTAGCCAATCAAAGTATATTAAGGATATCTTAAAGAAATATGAAATGGATAGTGCTAAACCCATGAACACTCCAATGAGCACAATAATTCAATTAGACAAATATCCTAGTGGAAAATCAGTAGATCAGAAGAAATATAGAGGAATGATTGGGTCCCTTCTTTACCTGACTGCCAGTAGACCGGACATACTGTTTAGTGTGTTCCTCTATGCCCATTTTCAAGCTGATCCTAAAGAGTCTCACTTAACAACTATTGTTAAGAGAATTCTTAGATATCTACTAGGCACCCCAAACTTAGGAATTCGGTATCCCAGGCACAACACTTCCTTTGAAATATTAGGGTACTCAGACTCTGACTTTGCAGGATGTAGGATAGATAGAAAAAGCACCTCTGGTACCTGCCAATTCATAGAACAATCATTAGTTTCTTGGTCCAGTAGGAAACAAAACTCAGTAGCACTTTCCACAGCAGAGGCAGAATATATTACAGTAGGAAGTTGTGTTGCACAAGTACTATTGCTAAAACAACAAATTCTTGATCTTGGCTTACCTATAGGAACCATTTCAATTATGTGTGACAATACAAGTGCAATTTGCATCACTAAGAACCCAATTCAGCATTCATGAACAAAACATATAAACATTAGATACCACTTCATTAGAGATCACGTTGTTAAGGGAGATATAGAATTGCACCACATTGCTACAAGAGATTAATTAGCAGATATATTCACAAAACCTCTAGCTATCGACACCTTTAGCTCCTTGAGGACTAGATTAGGTTTCATCGATTTAACTGCATAAAAAAAACTTCTAGGGCTGCTCCTGATCATCACACACTCACCACACAAAAAGCATTAAACTTGAATTTGTGTCATCGTACTGTACGATCTTAAAATCTTATGGTACGATCTACTATTATCTACACAGAACATCCTAGACAGCAAAATTTGTCTCTATTGATCGTACTGTACGATATCTCATCTTCGTACTGTACGATACACGTCAGCGAAATGGATTGGGACAAATTTTAAGCGTGCTGGTACGTTATTATTGGTTATAGTACTGTACGATTCACCGTAAATTGTACTATACGGTCCAACTCAATAAAGGATGAGAACAAATTAAAGGTGTTCGGTACAAAATTATTGCCACTCGTACTGTACGATACACCTGTTCGTACAGTACGATACTTTTGGTCAAAAGTCATACCGACGAGCCTCGGGACGATCGAAATTCACTGATCGTACTGTACAATAATATCGTATTGTACGTTTTGACCGCCTTTTCCCGGTACGAATTGTCAGAATAATTATTTCCACTTTGTACTGTATAATTTGCTGAAAACTCTATAAATAAAATAGAAGGGCAGATATCCTCACTACACTCACAAACCTCTCACTCACCTTTCAAGCCATGTCTAGTTCCAGCAAGCGAGGACGTTTGGTAGCAGAAAGCTCGTCTTCCTCTGACCGCCATAGCGCCTGATTCTTGATTACAGAAAATGAGGATGCCTACCACAAATTCAAAACTTGCAAAATCACACCCTCTAGGTTGCTCAACCAGGCGGCTCTGAACTTTGAGGTACTGAACCTCTTTGCCTCCACCACCCTCCAGTTTCTTCTCACCCTAGCCTTTTCTTATAATTCTGAACTGCTCCTAGAATTCTTCGCCAATCTTACCTATACCGTTGACAATTTAACCTTCCACTCTTTTGTTTGTCGACAAAATGTTGAAATAACTAAAGCTGACATCGCCCAATACATTGGGCTATCTACTGAAGGGCCTATGGTCCGTTCTTTTCTTACAAATGATTTTGATTGGAGTGATGTCAATCCGGTCCTTAGAAATGCTGCTTTCTATCAACATCAACCTCTCATTTCTTCCCTAAATAAAAATGCGCGTATAATTCAACATGTCCTTCGTACCTCAATAATACCCAAAGGTGGTGACCGTGTCAACATGACCCCAACCCTATCTATCACTACATACCTTATCATGACCAACACAAGATTCAACGAGGCCGATCTGAACATTGACTATATTCGCCATATAACCTTCGTTCGTCTCCCTACCACTCGCCGAAAACAAAACATAGCTCTTGGTCACCTTGTAGGATATATCATCCAAAATAAATATCAAATGACCTATCCTGGTGAACCCGACATTATTCCTATATTTTATACGGATCCCTCCTTCCGTATCCTTTTCCATCGGGGACACGTGCCAGAAGAACTAGTTTTTGACAAGGAGAAGATGTCCCCAGCTGCCTCACAAGCACGTCCACGATGTCATGCACCACCACCTCGAGCACCTGCACCAGCATAAGATGATTTGGTCGAACGCTTTGACCAACTTCAGACTCGTCTCGACACTCATATTCAGGAATAACATCAGCAACACGAGATAGATATGCAATGGTTTGGAGAGCGCTTTACTGCTATTGATCAGCACTTTGACACTCTTTTTCAGTACTTCCAACCAAATCCACCTCCACCACCACCTGATAAGGATCCTCCTCTTTAGATTGTATTTGTGTTGTACTTTTCTTTTCGTGTTTGCTCCTCTTTTTGTGCTGTCAAAAGGGGGAGAAAGTTGTTGTATCTTCTTTTATGTATCTTCTTTTATGGTTAAATGCAAGTTTTTTTATTTCTCACTACATTTTCTTTGTTTTTGTACCTTTCTTTTTCTCATGCTTAAATCCAAAAAAAAAAAAAAAAAAGCCTTTAACACTTGCTTACAACAACTATTATTTGACATCATCAAAAAGGTGGAGATTGTGCAACCCATGACCCCAAGCTTAAGATTTTGATGATGACAAATAATAATTGACTTGAGATTCATTGAATATTATTTGCTATTGTCCGTGAGTACTAACATTTCAGGAAGATTAAAAGCTATTCAGGATGACAGGAAGACTCAAGGATGGGTAGATTAGGAGTAAGAGTCTGCAATGTATTTTCTTTTTTATTTCATTTTTATTTTCTTGAGTCTGACCACAAAATGCATAAAAGCTCGAGCAACCATGCACACACACAGGGGGAGAGGTATTAAATGTAGAATGTAATATAATTTCTTCTCTGTAGATCATACTGTACGATGATAATTCGTACCGTACAATCAGAGGGTTGTAGTACGATTCTGTGAATAGATTGCACCTTACGAAATTATATCGTACTGTACGATATGTTCAAATCCAAAATGCTAGCCGTTGTTTAACTTAAGTAAGAAATTTTCCACCGTTTGTATGGTACGAACTTGTTCGTACTGTACGATTATTTTTAAATACTTACATAACTTAACACGTGTTTAGTGTAAAAAATCCAGGCTTAATTATAATTTGAACATCGTATTATACGAACCCATTCGTACAATACGATGAACAGAGACAAATTATAATCGTCCCGGACGATCAGTTGTTTTTTGTCTCATCGTACTGTACGATGTACATCGTACCATACGATGAACAAAGATGATGTTTGATCATCCCGACTATCGTCTTGTACGAACTGTGTTGTCATGGATCGTACCGTACGATTTAGTATCGTACTGTATGAATATTTTTGAATTGTTTGTACCACTTCGTACCAGGACGATGTCTATTTTTAAAGATCGTATTATACGATTGTAGAACCATACTGTATGATAGTAACAACTACTTTGAGATTTCAGGGTTATTGGAGCCCGTTTTTATGTATCAAAAAAGTAAATTTTCAGAGAGTGTATGAGAGAGGAGAACTTGGTTAGAGAGGGATTCCAAGGGAGAGAGCTCTTGATAAGTTCTTTAGGGTTTGAAAGAGGAAGGAGAAGGTGAGCGTTGTGAGGGAGAAGAGGTGTGAGGGAGATCACACGGTTGCTCCGAACTTGCTGCATCTTGCTCCTCCTGTTGCCCTAGAAGAATTTGAGGGAGGATCTCCAAGGGAAAGGCTCGTGTACATCCATGACCTCGAGGTACTCTGCCTTCTCCAGGAGGGAGAAAAATGAGAAGATTCTCTACTGTTGCCAGGAGGGCAAAAATAGAGTTTGGCACTCCGCCACGCCGGGTTAGTGAAAAGGTGGTTTGTAAAGGCTTCTCCACCTTGCCGAGGGGGGGGGGGGGGCAAAAGGAGAACTCTAGTTGGTAGTGAAAATCCCGGAGCGAAGGACTCCGGGGAGTGGACGTAGGTCATATTTTGACCGAACCACTATAAAAATCTTGGTGTGTTTTTTCCTTACTGCTTTTGTATTACTGCGTGCCTTTTTAATTTTAAAATATTTGCCTTTAAAAATTTGGAAAAAAAGGTTGTTTAATTTTTCATATTAAAATTCTAAAAACAACGAAAAGATTTAGAACTCCTAGTTAGGTTTTAATTATTGTCAAAAAGTTTTCACAATTCACCCCCCTCTTGTCCATCAAGTAATTTCAATAGGCAGTATAAGGCAGGTTGAAGAAGAGGGTGTGAGAAAAAATGGTTGGAACCCTCAAAATTTAAAGAATCGACCGGATCAATGAGGACAATCTCAAAATCATCCAGGATGATCCGGGTAATAATTATGTCCAGGAAGATTAGTCAAGAAGGTGGTAATATCATTCGAGATGATCAAATATCATCCAGGATGATAAGACATTGGCGATCGGCCCGAGGCGACAATCCAGACGACCAATGAAAAAGAATATCATCCAAGATGATTAGGTGGATCATCTGGGATGATGAATAATAACTGATCATACCGACCAAATTTAAAATATTTAAATGCACTGCCAGGTGGATAGTTCAGGACGATCACCAATAATGGTCATACCATCCGAATTTAAGGCTTTTAAATGTATTTTCACATGTTTCATCCAGGATAAATAGTCATATCATATGGGATGATTACCAAAAATTGAGCTAAGGGTAATAAAATCATCCAGGATGAAAAGAGTTGGCCAGGAAGATCATAGAGGATTAAAGCAGGTGATGATTAGATCATCTAGGATGATAATGCATCATCCAGGATGACAAAGAGTAGAAGGGTCAAAAGAGCCAGCAGATTGAATTTTAGAAGTGAATTGAACCAATCGTTCAGGATGAAAGTAATATCGTCTGGGATGATGTGAAAAATTTAAAATAGATAGATGGAGATGATCAGAGAAGGCCCAAAAATATTAAAATCAATTGAAACTGATAAAAATAAATATGAAAAAGACATAAAAATGAACAAAAACCAAGGTTTTTTTTATCAAAGTTTGAATATGATAAATTTTTCATGTGATTGAATTAAAAATTTGTATTAATCAATGAGTTCACATCGTCAAAATCTAAAAAATGGTAGATCAACATGTCCTGTTAGCCCTACATCAGACTTCTCCAGGGTAAACCATCTTTTAAAAATAAAGATCTAAAATAGAAAATGAATTGGATAAGAAAAAAGATATTTTTAATACTTGGTTCTAGAAAAATATCTTATAGAATAACATTTCAAAGTAATTAATTATAATCATGAATTTGAAAATCAAGCCTTTGAAAAATATCATGTGACACATGAATTCTTCTAAGGTTTAAAAATTTTGGGAAAGGAAGAAGCTAGCTTTTGGTGAGTTCATTTTATGCCTCTTGTCACTTTGATTGGCGCTCTTTGTGCATCTTTTAATTTTTGATACACTTTATGTATATATTTTTTTTTCAATTTGGTGTCATTATGTATCTTTTGATTTTGACTTCATTGGCAATTTTTTTACATTTAATTTTGCAAGCTATATCCCTTTTTCAAAATTCTTAAATACTCTTAGTTATGATTATATCTTCCAGATATTAGAGGAAAAACTCACTCTCTAATATAAGGAAGAATGAATCACAAAATAGAATCAAAATTCATATAATAAATACAATGACAACATTACAAAAATCTAAAGGTAATGTAAAGACTTTGAACATTATATATATAAGATAGATTACTGTAGCAAGATTAAAAAAATCTTAATTGCAAAGTCCAGTTGTTGATTTGAGATAGACTTTTGTTTAAAAAAAAAATTGCACCACTCAAATAAGTTAGAGGAAAGGAAACAATTAACGATGTTTCCCCCATTAACTGATTTTAGAGATGTTAATCTCTGACTTTTAAATTTCCAAAAACAAAAATAAGGCATAAGATATTAATTCTGTAATAATTAGAAAGGAAAAATTAAAGCATACAAAAGAAAAATAAAACAACAAAAAATAACCAATAAAAAACTATAAAGAAAAAACAATAGAAGTGAAAAATAAATAATATATAACATATAAAAAATCAGTAGGAAACAAGTTCATACATTTATGTCAATCACACCCAATCTGGTCCTTAAAGTGTTGAAAGTGTCGAAGGCCAATGGTTTAGTAAAGATGTCATCAAGTTGATTCCCAGTTGCCACATCATGTAACTCATTGTCCCCTTTGGTCACATTGTCTCTAATAAAGTGATGCCTTATGTCAATGTGCTTAGTCCTTAAAAGTTGGATAAGATTCTTAGAAATGTAGAAGGAACTATTATTGTCACTAAGGATTGAGATTGTGCCTATAGGGAATCCTAAATCCAGAATTTTCTATTTCAATCAAAGAACTTGGGCCACACAACTCCCTAAGGCAATGTACTCAGCTTCAGTAGTGGAAAGTGCAACAGAGTTTTATTTTATACTAGACTAGGAGACTAAAGACTATCCTATGAATTAGTAAGTTCCAAAAGTGCTCTTTATATCCACCCTATATCCTACAAAATCATAATCATAATATTCAATGATCTCAATAGATGTGTTGTGTATAGGGTACTAGATTCCTAAGTTTTGGGTCCCTAAAAGGTATTTAAGAATTCTCTTAACTGCAGTTAGGTGGGATTCCTTAGGATCAGCTTGAAAAATCTAGCATATAGACAAATACAAAACATTATATCAGGTCAGCTAGCAGTTAGGTAAAGTAAAGATTCAATCATCTTTTTGTACTTCTTTTGATCAACAGACTTTCCATTTGGGTCCTTATCCAATTGAACACTAAAGGTCATGGAAGTATTAATTGGCTTGGCTTTATCAATTTCATACTTCTTTAAGATATCCTTTATGCACTTTGAGTGATTTAGAAAGGTTCAATCATCCAATTATCTTATGCTAAACCCTAAAAAGTAGGACAACTCTCCCATCATACTCATCTCATTTTAGAAAAATCTTCACATAACTTCTTATCATAAGATCCAAAAAGTATATCATTAACATAGATAAGAACAAAGAGTAAATCATCTCTTACTTTTCTTAAAAAAAAGTTGGTGTCTACTCTCCCCTTAACAAACTCCCTCTCTAGTAAGAATGTGCTAATCCTCTCATACCC
Organism: Dendrobium huoshanense; assembly: GCA_016618105.1. Lineage (NCBI taxonomy): Eukaryota > Viridiplantae > Streptophyta > Magnoliopsida > Asparagales > Orchidaceae > Dendrobium > Dendrobium huoshanense. The sequence continues at coordinate 12,779,627 of CM028346.1, forward strand.
AGCTCTAGATGATTTCTTTAATCCATATAAGATCTTTTTTTAATTTGAAAATATGATTTGGAAATTAGGAAGTCTTAAAACTTGGGGATTATTCTACAAACACATCCTCTTTTATTACCCAATTTAAAAAGGCACTTTTAACGTCCATTTGTAAAAGCTTAAATCCCTTATAATAGGCAAAGGCTAGTAGCACTCTAGTGGCTTCCAATCTAATTACAGGGGAAAAGGTCTCCTTAAAATCAATCCCTTATATTTGGTTGTACCCCTTAACCACTAATCTTGCCTTATTCCTAAACACCACACCAGAATCATTCACCTTATTCTTAAAGACCCATTTGGTTCCAACTACACTTTGTCCCTTAGGTCTTTCTACAAGCTCCCAAACATCATTTCTAATAAATTTGTTTAACTCCTCCTGTATGGCTAAGATCTAAAGCTCATCAGAAAGCACTTAATTGATGTTGGTGGGTTCAATCATTGAGATAAAGGTAGAGTGGTTCACTTCCTTCTTAAGTCCATGCCTAGTCCTAACACCTTCAGAAAGGTCTTCTAAGATTAGATCTTTAGGGTGACTCAAAGAGTATCTCCAATCTATAGGCAAGGTGTGTGTAGGTTCAACCCTTTCCTCCAGATCTATATTTTCTACTCCTTGGATAATCTAACATACTCCTTTAATGTTTTGGGGCTCTACCCTATGCTCCAAATGTTTAAGTCCATTGGTAATCTCTTCAACTTTATCTTCATCCTCAACCCTCGACTTCCTAGGATCAGATTTATTAATTACTACATGAGTAGTGTCCTCCACCACCAAAATCCTTTTGTTAAACACCCTAAAAGACTTCCCAACACTATAATATCCTAAGAACACTCCTTCATCATATTTTGGATCAAATTTTTCTATGTGTGACTTCCCATTATTAAGAATGAACACCATACAATAAAAGAAATCTAATCCAAGTAAACCTCGAGTAATCATCGATAATCGCAAAACCATAGAGTTTTTCTCCTAAGATGGCAGTGTTAATGGGTTTAAACAAATTCATGTGAAGGACTTCTAAAGGTCTAGAGGTGATAATGTCCTTAATGGAGTAAAAAAGTGGAATACACTTTTGAGAACTTAAGCTTAGGGACACCTCTAACAAGGTCTTTCTAGGTCACTCTCATAAGGGTTTTCATACAGCATGACATAACCTCCTGGGCCACAACCGTGAATCATCATTAAAAATTTTTAAGCAAAATGAAGCAGCACATTCAATATTATTTAAATCATTCATGTAAATATTATTGATCCGCTTTCCCTATAAAATAGTGTTATTATCTAAGCTTATGATGCAAGTATTAGCAAAAAAATTTATAATGAAGCCCTTATCACGAAGCTGACTGATACTAAGCAAGTTGTATTTCAGTCCATCTACAAGCAAAATATTTTTTAATTAAAATATTCTTAAAGTTTCCAATTATACATGCGCCTACCACTTTCCTGGTAGTGTTGTATCCAAGAGTAATCTTGCCTCCAGCCTTGGCCTCCAATGAAACAAATTGATTTGTATCTCCAATCATGTATCATGAGTATCTACTATCCAGGTACCTCATGCTCTCACGAGGACTTTTGTGAGAGCAAGCCTGCAAAATCATCAAACATCATATTTAGAAACCCAAACATATTTGGGTCCCTTCTTATGGAAAGTATTATGTAATGCATGTGTGTTATGTTGTGAATCATACAATTTAGATCTCCACACCCAATGTGTACTATGATGAATGGTGCAAGTGTGTGTTATGTGTCCTAACATGCCACATGAAAAACATCTAACTCCAAGAAAAGGATGTACTAATCTACTCACATGGTGATGCTTCTTTTTATGTGATGCATGCAATGAAGGTTTTTTATTTTCAAAAGCTTTTAGATTTTCTAATTTCTTAAACTCCTTTTTTAACTTAGCATAGGATGAGTTCAAGGAATCATGTGCATCAAATAATTCAGTATGCTTTTTGTTTAATGCACCAAACTCATAAAGTAATGAAATGTGATTGCTATCAATTGTAGAATGATATTTAAAAAGAATTTCATGCTCTTTTTGTAAATTTAAAAACTCCAATTTTAAGTTAGTATGTGATTTCTTAAGTTTCCTATATGATGCATGAATTTGTTTGAAACTTTAAGTAGTTGATCATAGGTTAGTTCACATACCTCTTCTTGGTCACTTTAACCAAGATGATCGTCTACCATCTAGCACAAGTTTGTTGTTTCCTCTTTAGCCTCAGTCTCAAAGGAGTCCAATGCGGAATCGAGCTGGAACACCTTTTGGAACCTCTTCTTGTCCCTTTTGAACTTGGGTTTCTCTTCACCCTTCTCCTTGATTGGGTGAGACTTAAGTGTAGGACAATCAGCTTTAACATGTCCTGGCTTCCTGCATTCAAAACAAATCATATCATTAGAATTCTTAAAATTTTTGTTTCCCTTACCTTTTTTCCACTTTTGATGGTTTTTTTGCTTCATCCTTAGAAAGCTTTTGAATTGCCTTGTGATTAAGGCAACATCATTACTTTCAAACCTAACATAATTAGTTTCTATGTTGTTGGCCTTCAGTGCATAAGTTTTTTCCTTCTTTTTCTCAGCTGCATTAAGATTTCTTTGATTCACCCTCTGCTCGTAAGCAATGAGTGATCCAAGTAAGTTATCAATCAAATAAGTATTCAAATCTTTGTATTTAGTGATTGTAATAATATTAGCATCAAAAGAGGAAGGCAAGCATCTTAAAATTTTATTCACTATTTCATAATTAGTGAGTTCTTTTCCTAAGGCATGCAAAGAGGTAACAATTTGAGTAAACATTGTATACATTTCAGAAATTGATTCAGAGGGCTTCATATAAAAAAGTTCATAATCATGCAATAAAATATTCAATCTAGATTGCTTAACTACATTGATTCCTTCATACGCGATACATAATTTATCCCAAATCTCTTTACTAGTAGTATAAGTGAAAACACTCATGTAATCTTCAAATTTTAAAAAATAGAAAAAATAGTTCAAATATTTAGCATTAAGTTGTTTTAAATCCCTATCATTAAGAGTCAATTCAGTAAAATGAGGTGGAACAATAATGCCATTAAGTTTACCAATTATAGGTGTATAACTATCCTTAATAAGCATCAATATGTGATAGTCAATCAATTATAAAATATAGACATGCGAGTTTTCTAAAATCAAAAGAAATATTATCAAATAATGATGGTCGGGTAATAGAATATCCTTCCACTGTATTATAATTATCGGAGTTAGCCATGGATCGAAATTCAAAAGTTATCAAAAATATGTTTTTATGAATTCTTCTTTGATACCACTTGAAAGTTTATTAGGGATATTAAGCCCTTATGAACTAGCCCAAGGCTAACCAAGTGGGGGGGGGGGGGGGGGGAGGTGAATTAGTATTTTAAAATTCTTTAAATCAAAATTAAAACACAAACCATAATTCACCACAAAAAGAAATAAAAAGTGAAAAAATTAAATACGGAAAATAGTAGTAACGAACACAGAGATTTATAATGGTTTGGTCAACTCGACCAACGTCCACTCCCTCGAGGCATCCTCTGGGTATTGCACTAAACTCAGTGACTAGCCTTTTGCTCTCACAGCATGGTAGAGAAGTCCTTACAAAACCTCCTTTCCACTAACATCGATGGGACAAATAACCAGACTCCTTTTGCTTCCTCCTGAAGTAGGTAGAGACCCTTGAACAACTACTGAAGTAGACCTCCCTTGAACCCCAAAGGATAAGGGATGACAAAAGGAGAAGAAAACTTGGAACCTTGCTTAGAGAAACCTTTGTGGACCCTCTTATAAACTCTCCCTCACCAGTTTCTCTCTCTCTCTCTCTCTCTCTCTCTCTCTCTCTCTCTCTCTCTCTCCCTCTCTTCTAGGCTCTCTCAGGTTAAGACAACAGTAAAAGATTACCCTCATGGGTGATATAAGATAGCTTATATAGAAGGGCTTTGTAATAGCTCTTAATTGCAAAAAATTGACATTATTTTCCTGGATGATCTTGAGATTGTCCTGTATGATCAGTGCAATTTTAGCTCAATCAACCAGGACGATCAGAAGAAAATTATTTATATCATCCAGGATGATATAATATCATCATGTATGATCAATTCAAATCATTGAATATCATCTAGATAATCGCATTGAAAGGATGTCTAGACGATTGAGAAATAGCTTGATCGTCCATGATGATCTCATGAATGTCCTGACGATTAGTTCAAATCCATGAAAATCATCTAGAACATTGCCCTGAATAGAGGCTGTCCAATATGTGATCGTCCAGGAACCACTAAGGTTTTAGAATTGATCATCCCAAACGATCCTATAATCGACTAAGATGATGTGTTGGTATCAATCAAGCCTTAATTATTTTCCTTAATTATCATATTAATTTAGTCATAATTATGTTGTATCATCCACGATGATGTCCTGGATGATGTCCAAAAATAAATAATACCTAAATAGATTTTGTGGCTGATTCTTTTTTATTTGAGCATGTCATCTCGACCGATACAATTATCATCTAGGATGATAAGCTTAATGACAAAATCACCTAATTAGGGTTTTTATTTTTAGCTGATCCTCTAGGATGATATTGGGATCATCCTTGATGATGCCCTCAAAATAGAGAACCCTAAATCAGACAAAAAAATCCCCCCCAAGTGTGTGTGTACAAGGTTACATAGCATCAGACCTAGTATACCAAATATTGAGCTGGTTCATATTGCTATCTTGATCTTGTGGACCTAAAATATTAGTTGGTAAGGAAGTAATAGAAAATAGAAGTGTTTGCTATCATCAAAATTCTATTTCTAAAAATAGATACACAACTGGATCGGCTAAAGGGGCAGCTTCTCCTTCGTAATCAAAGAGAGGATCTTTAGGCTCTTGATCTCTTTGAAATAGCATCTAAGAATAGGAATCCAAAAAGAAGATTGGAGTGTGATTAAGATAAGCAAGAGATGTTATGTTATATTTTCTAAACAAGACATATCTAATCACATGTCCTAGGGTGATGTTTTGCTTTCTCATAATTGCTAAAAGTCTAATAGAAGTGAGGTTTTAGATTTATTCAATTAGTATTTGAGCTTCATCCATTTGGGTTTTATACATGAAGTATTTGATAATTTAAAATAGAGGAGTCATATTTATCCGGTCTCCAGCTTTAGGAATAATCTTGCAAAATGTGTTGGATAACCCTGGCATTTTGATTTAGACTTTATACTAAGGGTTATTGGAAGTTTAGAGAAGCATTTCTAAGTAACAAGTTTACAGCACTTTAGGCAAAATTAAATCTAGAGGCCATGTCAAGAGGTTTGTTTCCAAGGGTGTTTAGTTAAAGAAGAATTCCTATGTCCTCCTTGGTGATTTTTACATTTTGACAGCACACTCGGGAAGACATAACTGTAGTAACCCCACTAATCCTAAGGTTTGTAAGAAAGTTATAAAGGATTTCAGAATGGAAGGGATGGGCTAAAGTTAGAAGAAATTGAAGTGCAGTAGAGTTGAAAAGGTTCATTACTGGGAAGCTAAGAGTCTGCTGATTAAGAAGCCTGGAATACGTGATATTGGCTTCTTTGTACCTTTGTAGGCAGCTTCATCAAAAGTTGTTGAAAAACACACATCTATAGAGTTTTGAGAGGAAGAAGCCTCATGGGTTTGTTGACTTCATTTTCCACTAGCCATTGTAAAGATTTGGATGCAAGAAGATAGAATTTGAAGAGAAGTGCAAATTTTTTTAATAAAGTTGGCTGTTTAAATGGAGATTGAACAGTTCATACCACACAATCTTGGGATCATACAGAATGATCGTATGCAATTATTTTAGCCATACGATCAGTCAAAAAGTTGTTTTTGATCATATAGTATGATCAAACTTCATACAGGGTGATTAGAGACATAGATATCATCCTGAGGAGTCAAGTTGTATGACTTTCGACAAAATGTTTCATACTGTACAAACAGGTGTTTGTATTGTACAATCTATAATAAATGTCATACCAAACTGAATTCAATTCATCCTAAAAGAGTTGACACATGGATCGTATAGTACTAAAAGGTGTTCGTATAGTACGATAATTAATGATAGATATAATCTAGATCGATCATTAAGCCAAGGGCAGTGCTATGCAGATTGTACATTACAATTTTGGTTAGTAAAATATGATTGAGGATGAAAATTTTGTTTTGCAGAACAAATATTAATGTTTAATAAGGTGGTTTGTGTGATTATCAGGATATAATAAAAAAGAAAGATAACAATAAAACCCAAAGAAATAAGAATATAAAATAAAATAAAAAATCATGAAAAATCATAACACAAAAACACATACATTTAGAAGCTCATAAATGGCTAATCTCAAGTGATAGGAAAATAATATCAAGCCTAAAAACCACATGCTCTCACTAGGTCTTTTGTGAGATCCCTCAAATCCAAAGATCATGGAAAAATTGTTTTGGGAAGCTAAGTGAATTTTGGTCCCTTCTTGAATTTTGATAAATCATCATATTGCATATCATGCTGTGTTTGATGCAGCTTGGTCTCCACACTAAGTGTGTTCTATGATCAATGGTGCCTATGTGGCTAATGTGTTATAACATGACATAGGAATAACATCTAATATTAGGAAAATGGTTAACTAACCTATAATAGTTATGGTTCCTATTCCTAAGTTTATGAGATGCATGACATGGTGAGTGCTTAAAAATAGGTTTATTTTGAAAAACCTTTACTTTTTCTAACAACATTTCATTAGCACTTTTAAGAGTAGATATTTCAATTTTAAAAGAGTGCTCACAAAGATATAAAATGTTAACACATTCATCTAACTCTTTAAATGACTTTTTTTAAATCAAGACGCAATACTTTCAAAGATTCATGTGTTTTAGATAAATCAAAATATTTCTTATGCAATTCTTCAAACTCATCTAACAAAGCCATATGATCCTTATCAACATCAGAACCATCTTTTCTAAGCATTTCATTTTCTTTTTTTACAGAATTGAGCATTTAATTTTTAAGCTAGTATGCTTCTTTTTAATCTTTCTATAAGATTCATGAATCTCTTCAAAAAATGAAAGTAATTCATTATATTAAAGTTGACATATTTCATCTTGATCAAACTGATCAAGATAGATGTTTTCCATTAAGCACAAATTTTTCACTTCTTCTTCTACTTCTATTCTATATGAATCTAAATCAAAGATGGCTAGCAGGATTTTATGTGATTTTAAATTGCCTTTATAGGACTTTACTTTCTCTTCAACATTCACCTTGCTTTGTTAACCTTTGAGATTCGGGCAATCAGTCTTTACATGCTCTAGTTTCATATAGCCATAATAAACAATATCATTAGAAGCTCCATTGCTGATGATTCTTTTTCTTTTACCTTAGAAAATATCTTTATTATTGAGTCATCAGTGCAATTTCTTCATCTCTTCCATTAGAAGAACTGTATGAATCACTACCCTTTAAGACAATCATTTTCTCATTCTTTCTTCCTCCAGGATCAGATTGCCTTTGGCTTATGCTTTGTTTTTAGGTAATTAGAGATCCCAGTAAGTTGTCAATAGAATAAAAAAATAAATCTTTAGATTATGAATAACAATTATTTTGACATTATATGAACTAGGTAGACATCGTAAGATCTTATTGACTTTTTCAAATTTTGATAATTCTCTACATAAAGCATGTAGAGATCTGATAATTCGTGTGAAACTAGTATACATTTTAGATATGGTTTCAGTAGGTTTCATGCCACAAAGTTTATAATCATGGAGCAAAATATTTAACCTAGATTATTTCACTTCAGTTGTTCCTATGTAGGTTATGTAGAGTCTATCCCAAATTTATTTTTGAATTGTGCAAGTAGATACATACATGTAATCATTGAATGTTAGAGCACCAAAAAAATAGTTTATATATTTAGCATTCAGGTGGGTTAAATTTTTATTATTAGTAGTCTACTTAGAAAAAGAGATTTTAGTTTTAACACCATTTACTAATCTAAAGGGTGCAGAATAACCATCATATACTAGCATCTATATATGATAATCAATTTATTGTAAATAGGTGGACATGGTTGTTTTTCAAAAATTAAAAAGGTATATTATCAAAAAGAGATGGTCTTGTAATTAAATATCTTTCCGTAGAGTTTTTATTTCCAAAGTTAGCCATAGGTCTAAATTGAAATGTTTTCCAAAACTTGATCTTATGAATCCCACTCTAATACCACTTGAGAGTTTGTGAGGGTTGTGAACCCGAAAGAATTAGTCCCAAGACTAACCAAGAGGGGGTGAATTGGATATTTAAAAACTTATTTATAAAAAAATATATATTGGTATAACTTGATGTGGAAGTGAATTAAATTCATAATAAAATGATAAATCAACATATTCACCCAAGTATTTAAGTGAAAGAAAAATAAATATGGAATTAATAAAAGGAAAGAACACACCATAATTTATAGTGGTTCAATTAACCTAAACTACGTCCACTCCTTGGTAATTTCCTCTCTAAATATTGTACTAAAAAGAAGTGACTCTTCTTTTTCTCCAACAGCAAAGCGGAGAAGCCTGTACAGATGTTGTTTCACCTCCCCGGTGCTACAGAGAACTGTTACTCGCAGAGAATCTCAACTCTATTTTCACCCTCTTAGTGATGGTTAGAGAATCACAACTCTATTTTTACCCTCTAGGTGACAGTCAAAGAACCATGATCATTGTTAAAGAACTTCTTCTCTAGAGCCACAAAGAATTCAGGCAGATGCATGTAGGTACTAGGCAAGATCCTTGCTTGGAGCAACCCTGCAAATCTCTCACAACTTCTCCCTCACAAAATCTCCCTCTCTTCCCTCACCAAGCTCTCCTTCTTCTTTCCCTCAAGCTCCCTCTCAAGAAGACTAAGCAGCAAAAGATATCTAACAAGAGTGTTAGATATCCTTAAGAAAAGGGCTTCAGTAACCCTAATTTATAAGCCATCAGTCTTCTGTTCGTATAGTATGCTACATGTATTTTACATTATGATCAGTTCAATTTCGACTCATCCAGGAAGATCATTTAGATGAACTATTCAACTTTTATAATACATCATAAAATATGATTCAAAATCATATGATATGGTATTTAGAAATTCCAACAGTTCATTTGGGATGATGCTTGGGACAACCAACTTTATACACGGGTGATCATCCAGCACTATGGATATTTTATGGTACAACCAGTATAAAAATCATGGATTTCATTTGGTATGATCAAGGTGTCGATCCATTGCATGCATGGGTAATCGTACAATATGAACTAGTTCATATTATATGATCAATCACATTAATTATCCAATATTTAATTGCCTGGCATACAGTACAATCAAAATCATACTATACGATAAGTATATAACTAACATTTTCTTTAACTTTGGCAACTAGGGTTTTCTTAGAGCACAAAAAATTGTATGGTATGAATTAAAATCATATATTATAATACATGTATTGTATTGTACGAAGCAAATCGTATAGTATGATTTACTTAAAAATAAAAAACTCTCTTAAAACCATTTTTCTCTCTCTCTCTATGTGTGCGCAAGGTTTCTTAGCAAAGATATCTACCCAAATACATGATATAACTCATGAAAGGAAAAAATACAAAATAAATTTATAATAACATTCTTGAGCTGATCATAATTGCAAGTGAATGGTTGATTGAATTCTTGAAATGTTAGTACACATAAAACATAAAATAATAAAAATAGTATAAATCTACATCAGTCATAATAATGTTTATTATCATCAAAACATAACACACAATGCTTAGATCGGATTTGTAACAACCCTAACCATCCAAAATCTGCAAGGCATTTGATTTGGCCAAAAAGAGACTAAAAGAGTCTCATTCTAGACCTAAAACTCTATCACTTATCTAACCCTTTGAGATCCCTTTGAGCTCCCCACATCTTCCCACACATATTCCCAATTGAATCCAACCATAAAAATCCTACTAACGAAGAGTTCTCTAGCAAACCGAAGCTATAATCCATCTAAGTCCTATACCTCAAGATCCGAACCTTTTCAAGTCCCAACTTCAACTAAGAAGATAATCATGGATAGCCTATAATATTAGAGAAATCAAAATCATCCTAATCTAATGGTTGGATTTAGATAAAAATGCAACCCTTGGTTAGGACACTTAGAGAATTATAGCTTTCAATAATAATAATAATAAAAAATAGAGCTCATGCTCTCTGGAAACTCTCTAGTGATCTAGGGTTTTCTCTCGTGAGATCAATTTTTTCTTCTTTTAGTATGAATTTGTTACTTCTTTCTCTTCAATTTGGTACATTGTTGTGTTCCTTACTCATTTTGTGTTTTGTTTTGAGTTCTTTTCGGGTTTCCTGGCTTTGGGCAATGAAGACTCTATCATCATTGATCCCCTCATCTTCTTCATTTGTTGATGGAAAGTCTTTATCTTTTAAAGATGTTTTAGCAGGTTCTTCTTCTTTGTCTTCTAAACTTTAATTCGTTCAAACATCCTTTAAAGGTTGTCTTTCTTTAATGTTTGATGATTCTGTTGTTTCTCAGTTGGCCGCTTCTTTTGCTTTAAATTTGTTGGCAAGTTTCTTCTACATTGACCAAATCTGGATCCCATTCACAATTTTTTAATTAATCTGAAACATTCAGATTCATTTTATAATGGGTTTCTAGGAGATCCTACTATATTTAAGCTTGTTAGATGTAGTTACTTAAATGAACCCTGGATTTTGATGTTCATGAGGAATCCCCCATAGTTCCAATGTGGATTTCCTTCATGAATCTAAGATTTCATTTCTTTAATTCTCAAATTTTGTTTGGTCTTGCATCAATTTTTGTTAGGCCTTTACAGATGGACCAAGCTATTGCTTCTATCTCCCATCAGTCTGTGGCTCATGTTTTAGTCGAGTTGGATATCTCTAAGAGACATCCTAATGAAATCTAGATTGGGTTGGAGTTAAATGGCTTTTTCCAAAAACTTGATATTAAAAATAAGCCCATTTTTCATTCTCACTATAAAATGCATGGCCATGGTTAAAGTGAGTGTTACATGTTACATCCTCATCTTTGTAAGGAGAAATATTCTTCGAAACAATCATATGAAAATTTTATTCCTTCAGCTTCTCACAATAATGACATTCCAAATCAAGGAGTTGTTAAGTGAAACATGGCAAATTTGTAGGACAATATTGGGAACCTAAAACATTGTTCCATTGTTCATAGTGAACTGCCTGCCCTCTACCAATGTCAATGACCCTATTCCTTCACTGGGGGACATTAATAACTCTATCTTTTTTTTACCTTTCAATTGTGAAAATGTGGATGAGAAAATGTTGGCTATCACTACTAATCAAAATATTATTAGATCAACTTCTCTTAGTCCTTATTCATAATAAAAAGTTTTATGATATGGATTTTATGATGATCAATAACATTTGTACTAATATTGTGCCTTCTTAATCTATGGTGAATGATCACGAGGCTGAGCATCTCATTTTGGTGGAAGGAAATGATGGTGGGTACTAAGGAATGTGTGGAGGAAGGATATACTAATGAGGAGGGTGAATTACTTCTGGAGGTAAGGCAATTAGGTTTGCACAATGATAGTAAGCTTTCCTCAAACTCTTATTATCATAGTGATGCTTCTACTGATATGGAGGATATGGATATTATGGCTAAATGTTTTGTCAAAGATGACAATGACACTAGTTATGCATTGTTTGAAGTATAGGAAGGGCTAGGAAAAACAAGAATATCTTATTTCAAACTCTTATACCACCCATTTGTAAACTATTTATTAGTATCTTTCTTATGTTTAAATCTATTATTTTGAATATTAGGAGCATTAGATGCCCCTCTTCTAGGCTGAGGGTTAAGAACTTATGCCGTATTTATAATGTTTCTATTCTTATTTTGCTAAAAACCTCTCATTACTTCTACTAAATTACTTAGTACTATATTTTTTGGTTTTAAGAATTCTGTTTAAAATTCTGCCAATAAGATTTGGTTGTTCTAGAAGGATCTTATTTAGATAGATTTTATTGGAGATTTTACTCAAGTTCTTTACTGAAATATTGAATTTTTAAATTTGAACTATTGTGCCTCCTTTGTCTATGTTTCCTCTTCTCGTAGTAGTAGAAAAGTTTTATGGGAGAAACTCATAATTTTCATAATATTTGTGACTTGCCCATGCTTGTTGGTGGTGATTTTAACACTATTTCTATTCCCTCTGAACGTAGTAAGGGATCTTTTCCTATCTATCACTTTATGGGGGATTTTAATAATATGATTATGGATTATAATTTAGTGGACATTACTTTTTATGGTAATAAATTCACTTGGAATCGTGGTCATTTACGACAATGGTTGGATCGTGTATTATTTAACGATACTTGGATTAACTCTTTAAGTCTATTTTTATTGAAAATCTTAGCAGAACTCTTTCTGACCACTCTTCTATGCTAATTAGCTTCAAGACATGGCATCGGAGTTATTTGCCTCAATTTAGATTTCAAAACATGTGGTACTTCATGATTCTTTTCTGGATCTAATTTCGGAAAACTAGCATGCCCCCTTGCATCCTGATAACTCTATCTTTGGTATGAAGAGACTTTGGTTTAAACTAAAAAAGACTTAAGCAAATTATCATTTGGTGGAATCATAATGTTTTTAAAAATATTTTCACCAATATCTTGAATGCTGAAGATAAACTGGACATTATTGAGCATAACTGTTAATTGTGTCCTTTTGATGACAATATCAGTTTTCTTAGGGATGCTAAAGATTTCCTTTTTAAATTATAAGCTCAGGAGGAAGCTTTTTAAAAACAAAAATCAGTTGTGAAGCCCTTGTTAAAGATGATAATAACACCAAATATTTTCATGTGTTGGTCAAGAGGAAACATGCCAAAAAATCCATTAATAAAATCACTCGTGATGATGGCTCTGTCATTAAGAATGTCGAGGAAATTGCTAGTTTGGAGATTCAGTATTTTCAAAATCGTCTGAATAAGGACTTTACTCTTGGCTATAGTGATAACCCTTGTGTTATCCCTAATCTTATCTCCCAAGATGATAATGAGTTACTCTCTAAACCCCCTATTATAAAGAAAATCAAAGTGATTGTTCATAACATGAATGTTTACTCTGTGGTAAGGCCAGATGGTTTTACCACTAAGTTTTTCTAGAAAACTTGGGATAATATTATTAATAATCTTTATTCTCTTGTTCATAATTTTTTTGTTTGTCATACTATTCTTAAGTTGTTTACTTCTACTTCTATTATTCTCATCCCCAAAAGCAATTTTATTAGTAATTAGAATGATTTTAGACCTATTAGTCTCTTCACCTTCTTTAGTAAGTTGACTTCTATAGTTCTTTTGAGTCAGTTAACATCTATTCTTCCTAAAATTATTTCCCCTTATCAAATGAGTTTTGTTAAGGGGTGGGCTATCGCTAGAAATATACTTTTGGCCCAAGAATTTGGTCATGATATTGAATTTAGGGTGAGAGGGGGCAACATTATTTTGAAACTTGATATTTTCAAGGATTATGACAACATTGACTGGAACTTTCTTTATAACATTTTGCTCTTATTTGGTTTTGATTCCGTTTTGATCTGTATTATCAGAAACTACACTAAAGGATAATTTTTTTCTATTATTATGAATGGCAAAAGCACTGGTTTTTTTTTTAATCTTCTCATGGCATAAGACAGGGTGATCCTAACTCTCCTGCCCTTTTCATTATTGCTGCTTAGTATTTATCTAGAGGCCTTGCTATCCTCTTCGAGAATCACCCTAGCCTCTAATTTAGAACTTTTTATAGTTTTCCTATTTGTCATTTATTTTTAGCTAGTGATTTTATTATTTTACTAATGCTTCTTTAAATAGGATTAATAGACTAATGGATTTCTTTCATAAGTTTGAAATTGTTAGTGGGTTTTCTCTAAATAAGCATAAGAGTTATTTTATTACCTCCAACAAAGTGCCTAATGACTGCATTTTGGCTACCAATGGCCTGACTTGCTTTATACAAGGTCATTTGCCTATTAAGTACCTTAGGGTTCCACTTTTTAATGCAAGAAAGAAAACTTTTCTTTGTAATGATCTGATTAATTTTGTGTATAACAAGCTTTTATCCTGGGATTCTAATTTTTTTGAGTTTTTGGGGTAAAATAACTCTCATTAAAAGTGTTCTTTTCTCTCTCCCTATTTATATTTTCAAAATTATTTAACATACTCGTACAGTTTGTAATAGAATTGATAAACTTTTAAATAATTTTTTTTTTAAAATGGTCTAATAGCAATTCTAAAATTATCTAGTCTTCTTAGGACAAGTGCTATGGTGTGTTATATGAAGGTGTATTAGGGTGTAAGAGTATATATGATTTGGACTATGCTTTTTATTTTAAGTTGTGATATACCTTTCGTGTTAAAGTGAGCCTCTGGGCTAAGTTTATGTTCGCTAAGTATTGTGTGGGTAAGCATCCAACTATTTGTTTTTTTTAACAAAGGTGACTCTAAAGTGTGGTGGAGACTTTGCAATGTTAAATGGGTTGTTGAGTACCATATTTCTTGGGGGCTTGGCGGTGGAAACATTTTCTTTTGGCAAGATCAGTGGCTTGGAACTCATTATATTGATTCCATTATTAATACCTCTTACACTATAGTGGTTAACGTGAACTATTTCATTACTAAAAATTATTGAGATTATGATAAACTGTTATGTTATTACTGACTCTATTATTCAATTTTTTTAGCCTCCCCTTGAACACTGACTCAGATGATCTATTATTATGCAATTTGTTTAAAGATGGAGGCTTTAGAGTAAAGGAAGCTTGGAATGCTTTTAGAACTAATAAGGATGTTAGTAATATTTTTTTATGATTTGGCATAAAAGAATTCCTTCCACTGTTCTTATTTTCATCTAGAAAATTTTGTATATGTACATTCCTACTAATGATAACTTAATTAAAAGAGACTTTTTTTTTAGAAGATGCAAATTGCATTAAAATGAAAATAAAGCTATTACAAACTAATGGCAATCCTTGAAAAACAAGGAAGCCTAATTGAAATGAAAATCAAGCATAAGAAGAATATTTGAAAATATGAAATATCATAAAGATAAGAAGATCCTCTACTCCTTATTTTAGACCAATTGGGGTGGAGGGGATACCAAAATTAAACAACCAAAAAGGTTGATTAGTATCCGAGAGTTCTCGATTAAGTAAAAAATAAAGAGTAGAAAGATACTTAAATATCTTTATTATATCCCCATCTTCCAAATACTCACTCATACTTAATTTAGAACTAAAATAAAAAAGAAAATAACAACTATTAAAAGAAAACCAAACATTTAATCCAGATCCTTCAGTCTTCGGAAAATACTGGATCTTCATAACATTTACCAACTCCATATGATCCAGATCTTGATTTCCAATGCACAACCCAAGATGCTCCATAATACTATAAAGTAAGAATTTCCATTGAAGGATTACACCAATTCTTTAATAACTTACCACATCCGCACGCTAAAAGCTTACCTCCTCTAAGACTTTATCAGGTATACCATCGCCACCCTTCATAATTTCATTATGATTTGAATGATGAAGATCCACCTTCACATCCACCAGGACTTTCTAATTTCCTTCCTCTAAGAGTACCTCTGATAGGCCCAAAAAAATTCAAATCTTTATTTGACTTCTTCTTATGATGAATAGATTTAGGTGGCAAATGAAACTTTCCATCCTCCATCAAACATTCCTTATCATTCACATTATTGTTAACAACCATAAAATCAACCACATCAGCTATCATCTTCTCATGAACTTGAACAATTTTGCCAGTATTTACAACATCCATTCCATTAAGATCATCTCACGCATTATGATTTGAATAATTTTTTCAATTAAAAGAGACTTTATTTTTCCATCTAAGTGCCAATATTGTTTTCCAATGTAGAGAATATGCATCATATTTTTCTTTCAGGGCCTTTAGATGTTAAAAATTGGACTTATTTTGCTATTATTTTCAAGCTAAATTGCTTTAATGCTAAGTTGTATATTAATGCTATCCTTTACTCTTAGTTTATTAAGTCTAAAGGCCACATTAGAAATGGTATTCCCTCTTTTATTCTATGGTATTTATGGCTGGATAGAAATAATTCCATTTTTAACGGTTGTTCATATTAACGGTGTTCGTATAGAAAAAGGATTCATGTATCCGACCCCACGTAGTGGGATAAAGGCTTGATGTTGTTATTGTTGTGTTGTATTAACCATCATAGGATCATTAAGAATGTGAAAGATAAGGTTCTAAGGCTTTTTTTCTATTAATCTACTCTATGTCAAGAATAAGAATTATTTATTTGTGGCGTCTGACTTAGGTCTCACGTTGGAGAGTGATCATCTTTCTACTGAACCTAGGTTTGTTTATTGGATCAAACCTCCTAATAACTCCTATAAACTGAATGTGGATGGTGTTGTCAAAGGTTCCATCTCAGGGTGTGGTGGGATTATTAGAGACGGTTATGGGAATATTATTATGGCTTTTGCAAGTCCCTTACATAAGTGTGATGTGAACTTTACTGAGCTCTGGGCTATGAAATCACTAGATGGACAAGAGGGGAGGTGAATTGTGAAAACTTTTTGACAATATTTAAAACCTAAGCAGAAGTTCTAATTTTTGATGCTTTTAAAATTTTAACATGGAAAAATTTAACCAACTTTTCCTTCACAAATTTTCCCAAGCAAATATTATGAAATAAAAAGCACACAGTAATAAAAAGACGATAAGGAAAAAGCACACTGAAATTTTTATGGTGGATTGGTCAAACCATGACCTACGTCCACTCCCCGGAGTCCTCCGCTCCGGGTATTTCACTATAAGCAATAGCTCTCCTTTTGCCCCCCTTGGCAAGGCGGAGAAGCCCTTATAATACTCCCTTTCACCAACCCGGCGTGGCGGAGTGCCAAACTCTATTTTGACCCTCCTGGCGACAGCAGAGAACCTTCTCGTTTTTCTCCCTCCTAGAGAAGGCAGAGTACCTCAAGGTCATGGATGTAGAAGAGCCTTTCCCTTGGAGATCCTCCAAGAAATTCTTTTAGGGCCACAGGAGGAACAAGATGCAGCAAGTTCAGAGCAACCGTGTGATCTCCCTCACACCTCTTCTCCCTCACAACGCTCACCTTCTCCTCCCTCTCTCAATCCCTAAAGAACTTCTCAAGAGCTCTCTCCCTCAAAATCCCTCTCTAACTACGTTCTCCTCTCTCTCTCATACACACCTCAAAACATTACTATTTTAATTCTTTAAAAAAAATGGGCTCCAAAATCCCTAAAATCTCAAAGTAGCCATTAATATCGTACAATACGATTTATAATCGTACAGTACGATATGTGTAAATAGACTTCATCCTCGTACGAAGTGGTACGAACAGTTCAAAAACATTCGTACAATATGAGTTTAAATCGTACGGGATGATCCACAATAATAATGTTCGTACAGGACAATGGCCAGGACGATCAAATGTTGTCTCTGTTCATCGTATGGTACAATTGACATCGTATAGTACAATGAGAGAAAAACGAAGAGATTATCCAGGACGATCCCTGGGATGATTATAATTCATCTCTGTTCATCATATTGTACAAATTTGTTCGTACAATACGATGTTCAAATTATAATTAAGCCTGGAATTCTTGTACTAATCATGGGTTAAATTAAGTAAGTATTTAAAATAAATCGTACAGTATGAACGGAACAAAATAACTTACTTAAGTTAAAATGACGGTTAGGGTTTTTGAATTGAACATATCGTATAGTATGATTTACATTCATACGGTACGATCTATTCACAGAATCGTCCTACAAAGCTCTGATCGTACGGTACGAAATAACATCGTACAGTACATTCTACAGAGAAAGAAAAACTCTAAATTTTTCATTTAAAAACACTCTCCCCCTGTGTGTGTGCATGGTTGGTCGGACTTTTATGCATTTTGTGGCCAGACTCAAGAAAGTAAGAATAAAATAAATACCAAAATACATTGTCAGACTCATACTCCTAATCTACCCATTATTGAGTCTTAGTGTCGTCCTGAGTAGCTTGTGATCTTCCTGAAATGTTAGTACTCACGGACAATAGTAAATAAAATAATATTCAATGAATAGATAATTCAAACAAAATTATTTGTCATCATTAAAATCTCAAACTCGGGGTCATGGGTTGGAACAGGCTATTCTTCATGGGATTTGATTATGCATTTCTCTTTACATTTCTAACATTAGGATTGAAGTTTATTCTACTTATAGTATTCATTGTTTAAATAGTATTGATGATAATGTGTGTAATCTAGCTCTTTTTTATCATGTGAGGGATATTCAGCAATTATAGATCTTTGTGACCTTCTCCCTATCTCATGTGTATGGGAGGGGAATGCTTGTGCTGACTTGCTTGCCAATTTGGGGGTGTGTTTTGGACTGTTTTACTTTTTTTTTTTTACTCCTAACTTACCTTCCACCTTAAAAGGGCTTTTAAGATTACACAAAATTGGTCTTCCTTATGTTAGAATTTAACATAGTTTTTTAGCTAGAGCTTGAGGTTCTTGTTTATTTTGGTTTGGGGTTGCCTCTTGCTTGGTTTGCTGGAGGTTATCCCTATTGTGTTGCTTATCTTGTCTTTTTTGGCTATGTTTGGGTGACAGCATTTCTCTTCTGTTTGGGTGATGCTCATTGATTCCCATAATGCTCTATTTGATATTCGTGGTTTTGTTGGTGAATGTTTCCTGGAGCCACTATGTTATTTCTTTTTCTAGGTTAAGATGCTTTGATTTTTGTAGCTATGCTCTCCATTTGCTAAGGGGTTGTGCTTTTTCATGTTGATGTGCTTGGCCATCTGCCTGTGCTATCTTCTTCTTTTGATTTTTATATGTTACATGGCCATGAATCCTCTATGTTTAGCGAGGGGTTGGTTTTAACCTAGAGTGTCATTTGGGCTATGGTTTAACTGTCAATTTTAATTCTTATTATGTTTCTTGGGTTGCTTGTTTTCTCTATTTTTGTGCTTACATGCTATGGAATCCTAGCCATTTTACTTGGTTTAATTGGAATTGGAAACTCTTGGAGAGGTTGGGTTTTTTTATGGTGCTTTTTTCCTGAAGCTTTGGCTATCTATCCTAAGTTGGATGCTAACTTGTTATTTAACTAGTTTATCTTGGTTTCCTGTGCCTATGCTAATATGGGTTATGGGTTTGCTGTTGGTTTTCTTGGCTGTTTAGTCGATAGTTGGTTGGTGCTTATTAATACCATGTCTTGCATTTATATTACCTATTTTATGAAATACTGTTGGGCCTCTCATCCTATTATCCGATGCTTATATTTCTACTATTTCCATCTTGGGCATCACTTTTTTATTGGATTTCCTTAGTGCATGTGTTCGTTGTGGTGTCTCTTTGGAAGGGGAGCTGGATCCAGTTGCTACTTTTTATTTTCTTCTCCTTTTTTTGGTTCTCTCTCTTGTACACTGTAGATTGTACCTAGGTTATATAATATTTTTACTTAGTAGGGAACATGAGCTCTTAGAATTTTTTTGCTTTCTTTTTATAGCTCTTATGAGCATTAGTGAGCTTGAGGTCCCTTTAAGGATTTTATAATATTTTCTTAATTAATTTGTAAACCCCTCTATGGGTTTCCCAAAAAAAAAAAAAAACATTCAATAAGTGATTTTTCAAACTGTCATATAAACTCTCCACAATTTCTATTCATTGCACTAATCTATGTTTAAATTTCGTTGAGAGGATTTCAAAAATAACTTTTTTTATTCCAGGGTTTTAATTAAATGCATGCTTGAGCTAGGAAAAATTTGGACCATTGAGCTCATTATCAATGGTTTAAATCAAACTATTTAATCTTTCGAATCAGCCCCCAAGGTCTGCTCTTTTGTTTCAATTGTCATCTGGGTTGATCAGAGCTTTTTGTTCAAAATAGAGGAAGATTAGATCGCTACCATCATGCGCTGATGTGGATAAGTGATACTACAAGGCATTAATATGCCACCTTGTGTTTCCATAAAATAGCTAATGATTATCAATGATGAAATCATTGATGATTTAATGCACGACCACCAAACAGTTTTGTTTCTATGAATCGAAAGGGCGCCACGCATCCCACTGTAATTGCCAGTGCAACCATATTAAAAATTAATTAATTTTAATTATTTTAAATACATTTAATTATCCAAATTTTTAAAAATCATTATAATTTTATTTTTAATCCAAAATTCTAGTATAATATATTATTTTGCTCAGATTTTCAAGCACTTTCATTTAAAATTAAAATTATTTAGAAATATTTTATATAATTTTAAATCTAAATAATTTAGTATTTGATTAATATTTAATTAAAAAAAAATCCAAATAATTTTTTGAGGAAAAATATTTTAAAATATTTTTAATATCTAATGAATTTTCCATAACTATTTGATTTTAATTTAAATGATATTTTGAACTTATAAAATTTAAAATTAATGTTATAATATTTAATTTTTAAAGAAATTAATTTTAATTATAATTGTAAATCCCTTTTGCATGATTTGTTCACTTGGAAAAATTTTAAATAGAGGTTTACTATAATTGAATTGATTTATTGGGAGCGATTAATCACTAATTACATTTCTAAATGTCTAAGAAATGCACTTGAACCTAGTTCTAGGTTCTTTGAATGATGTGATGTGATTACACTTCATTTAAGTCTAAGGGTTTGTAACCTTAATTTACAAACCCAAACAACTTAGTGCATGACACATAAGGAAAATAATTAAGGACCCATCTTAGGAACATAGAAAAATTCTAGAAAATCAAATGTACATCCAATAGGGATGAAACTTGAAACACTTAAACTTCATGACATTCTCTTCTTAAGGGTAAAATCTCACTAATTAAAATTTATTAAGTCAATTATTTAATTAACTCAAAATTATATTATTAATTAAACTTGAAACTTCAAAAATTATCATAAATTTGAATTAATTATAAAAACTATAAATATTACATCAAATTGACTAAAATTAAACTCTTAATTTGTAAGTCAAAATGGTTTAAATCTGAAAAACTTAGTGTCTAATTACGCAACTTAAGGTCTAGTTTTTAAGAAAAATTCAAGAACATAGCTTAATTTGTAAGTCAAAATTTGACCCCTTATTTAATAAATTAAAAAAATTTAATAATCAACTTAAATTCTGGAAAACTTTAATTTACTTATCAAAACTGGCAACGAATCAATTGACTTAAAATTTATCAACCCTTAATCTTCAAACCCATTAAGTCAACTCAAAATATATTGATTACTACTACGTAACACGGACCTACGAGGCTATTAACTTAGCCTAAAGGAATGTGAAATAAATTTCACGGCCCTAGTGTAAACAAAGGTAGTAACCACTCAACATATATAATCTATCTTAAAATCAACTTTAAAACCTTAAGACTTAAACTTGAACTAAAACCCCTTAAGCTTTTGAATAAACTAAAATACTTTACAACTTTAATAAACTACCCATCATAGGATATATCAAACCCACACAGCCCACTCCACACACTTTAGATGATTTGCTGGGAAAACCAACTCTAGTTTTAGGCTAAAATGATATTTACTTTCTTGTTACTTGTGAGCTAATTTTTTCATGGCTTTCGCTACATGCTAATTACTAGAATTAAGTGATTGATTACTTATTTAAATATTAATGTTATATGTGAATTGATTTAATTGGTGTTAGATTACCCTTAAGTTATGAATAATATGATGCTTACATAATCTTCTGTAGGTGGCCATACTCATACAGAGCTAAATCAAAGGGGGTTAAAATTAAAGTTTAAATTAATGAATTTTCTACAAGTGCTAAGCAAGCTAAGCCCCCCACTTAAAATTAAAAGAATATGGCCAAGCGTAGCTGTGATTGAAATTTGAGAAAATTAATATATTTAACTACTTGAGATTTGTTGATTATTTCAATATCAATTGCTTAGGATAACCATTCAAGTGTATTAGAGTCATTTTTTTTTTAATTTTACATAATTCAATTGAGTCAAGTGTTATAAAAAGTAATTTTGAGATGGGATACCAATTACCCAACTTGAATTCCAAATAGAAGGGTAACATCCCTTGTGGGATAGTTCCTCTTCATTTGGAGATTCAGGTTAGGATACTTTTAAATTTTAAAGAGAAAAGAAAACACCCCTTAAGGGAGGAGTTTCTTTTCATTTGGATATTTAAATATGATGAATCCAAGAAGCAAGCAAAAGGATGAAGAAGTGAAGACAGAGAACAATCACATTCCCAAAATCCCTTATATAAATTTTAGGAGTAAATCTGATTTATTGTCAGTGGTATCTGACCACTTTTAAATTTTGAAGACCATGAATTGTAATATTAAGTGGGACTTGCCACATGTATTTTACATTTAATTTAATTGATTTGATTGATTTATTTTCTTCTATTCATCTTTTGACCTCTAAAAATAAATGTTCAAATTTTATCTAATCATAGTTGAAATTTAAACTTCGCTCCTTCGATATCACTCCTCGAACATTCTAAATAAATTTTCTACCATTATTTTAATCAAGAGTTTTCACATGAAACATAGATCTCCTTCGATGTAATTAACTATGAGGGCTTGCACTTGTAAGAGATTAAAAAAATTCATATCAAATTTTTAAAATGCAATTAATTATCTTTGGAAAAAGCGAAGTTAATGATTATTATCGTCATATTCAAATGATTGATAGTAAAGGATATCTTCTTTCTTTAGGAGGATATATCATTTTTTTCATCACTTTGATTATGAAATTATTGATCATTTATCCATATTATTATAATTAAATATTTGATTGAACGTCATTCTGACCTTTGGGATTATATATAATTCTTTCTTAAATTTGATTATGATAATCATGATGAACTTATAATTTTGTTATCTGAACCCATTAGGGAAAGATATCTATGCCTCCCGAGGTGATATATAATTAATAATGAAGTATTTTATTTCAAAATTAAAATTCCAAAACACAAATTTTCCCAAAGAAAATTAAGTTTCAAATTTGCTTTAGACCCAATTCAAAGCAAAGCTCCCTTGTTTAGCTCAACAAGAGTCCAAATCTAAAAAACCTATCACAATAGGACTCCCTTGAAAGTTAATTTTCAGGGTGTCACCATATAAAAAGGTCTTAGATTCATTTTCCATTTTAAAGTTTAAATCTAAATAATCAAGTTTTTGAAGATCTTGATTGATCACTGCTCAGTTTTAATTTTCCTTGATGGAATATTCATTTTGTGATTTATTCTTATTTTTAATCATTAAAATAAACATAGTATAATCTTTTTTCATTAGTTTTTAACCCTTTGTCTTTGATGAGGCAAAGTAAAAGCAAGACAACATAAATGGAGATAGGGAGATAAGGGTTTTATGCCACCATCTACTACTTAAATACAACTCTCATCAGTATATTTCCTTTCTATAAAAATTTCACACTTTTTTTTTGCTTATACTAGTTCTAACAACAATTGGAGAGGAAACCATCTCAACATACTCCTACGATGCCTCCAACCAAACCTCTAAGATTAAGCCTCGGGCTCTCATCAGTAACTGGTGAGAACGATGAAAATAGTTATTAATTGAGTTTTAAAATACTCATGATAAAGTAATATCCCAATCATCATTAATTGGCTGAGAAATGTTAGAGTGTTTACCTGAGATTATTTTGATGGACCCCTAATCTGGATCTACCAAATACTTCTTAAGAATTATAATATTTCCATATTCATGGTTTCTCTTAAGCTAGTCCTTAAAGATAAGGAAGTATTTGATTATGTGGCCCAATATGCAATGGTAGGGGCAAAAATTGGGATTATTTCTCTTATTTTCCTCTTCTGAGTTCTTAGCCACTGGCAATCAAAAGTTTGGTTTCTTTAACACACCCATGAGTACCTTCTTATTATCTCTCATTTAAATGGATAGAATTTTGCCAATCTCTCTTTAAAAGATATCGAGTAAGGCTCCTTAGTAGGCTGAGGGGTTAACTAGAATAGTTGTTTCTGAATTATTTATGGTGGAGGACTAGTAGAGTGATCATTGACCAGTTTCTTCCCCTTATCTACTATAGTGACTATTTCAGCCCTATTTTCAAATGATTTCTAAGACGTTTTTTATTTTCTTCTCATGAGTCCTTCAAGAATGGCTTTTGAGAAGCCTCTTCCTATAGGTTATTTATCTTATTTAGCAACTTTTAAAAGGTTTTGATAGTGACCCCTTTTAAAAGAAAAGTAATAGGCTAGTGGATATTAATCTTCAGAAGAATTTCCACTACATATTGCTCTTACATTATTGATTCACACTTCACCGAGAGATTTTACCATCTCAAGATGTACTCAACTAGATACTCTCCCAGCTTCTTCTTCTCGATGACCAAATTGTCCACGGTTATACATTGCTAAGCTCCAAAGAATCTCTTTAACAATAGACCCTCCAACTCATCAAAAGTCCTCACCAAACCATTCAAAAAATTAACATACCACACAAAAGTGATTCCAAAGAGATTACTAATGTATTGGAAAAATAGTAAAGTATTTAACCCTACTATATTACAACAGCTTGCACAAAATTGGGCTAGATGATACCTCAGATTTTTAATGCCAATGAACACTTTCAAAAATGGTGGAATGAATCCCTTAGGATAAGGTGTTGCAAATCTATTTTCATGACTTATGTTTTGAAGATTGACAAACACTATTGATTCTCTTGGACTGCCTGTTACTTCTAACTTTTTAGGAATCGAAGATCGGACGAACAAACGAAGCAAGTTCAAGATTGCGTTGGTCTAGGGTTGAGTCAGTCTGTACTTTGTTTTTTCTTCTTGTGTCTATTTGTAATGGTCAAAGAGACTGATGCTAAGTAACCCTACACACACACATACTTGAGAGAATTAGAATTTCTATTTTTACTCATATCGGCCAGGACGATATTTACATCGTCCTGGACGATCAGGCTTAAAACAGAAAGTCTAAATATGGATTCTTAATTAAGGCATCCGTCATTAACAGATCAGCCTAGATGATACGTGTATCGGTCAGGACGATAAGCTCAAAACAGAAAGAAGTTGCCGTCATAGACAATTAAGGTATACTGTATTTTTAAATAATCGGCCAGGATGATTAATGATCGGCCTGGACGATATTCACAAATTAAGCCTTAATTGATCAGGAAATCAAGGGAGTAATTAAGGATGATTGATACGATCATATTGTCCTGGACGAACGCAGGATCGGCCAGGACGATCTATTCAAAAATCTTTGTTACTTCAGGACGATAAATATCGGCCAGCTCGAATTCAGGGCGATGCTCTGTGCGATTTTTCTTCTGATTTGAACTGATCGGCCAGGAAGATCATGAGATCGGCCTGGATGATCAAGCCAATTTTAAATCATCTAGTTTTCATTCAGGGCAATGCTCTAGCCGATCTTCTGAGTTTTGTACTGATCAGCCAGACCGATGTCCATATCGTCCTGGACAATATTGTCGGCAACTTGCAATTAATTAGCTCCATTGAAGCTCTTCTATTTAAGAGCTCTTGTTCAATATTTTGAATAACCTTTTTGCTACTGCCTTGACCTGAGAAGGCTTTGAGGAGAGAAAGAGAGAGAGGGAGAGAGAGAGGATCTTGTGAGGGGGAGCTTGTGAGGGGATTACAAGGGTTGCTTCAAGGATCGCTCTGATTCTTGTTCGTCTAGAGTTTCTCATCCGTGGAAGGGTCGGTAGAGGTAAGGAGTTAGCATCTGGTTGTTGGTTCTCTGCCAGCTTCAGGAGGAAGCAAAAGGAGATAGGTTCTCTACCTTGCCGGGGTGGCAAAAAGGAGGTTCTTGTAAAGGCTTCTCCGCCTAGCTGTGGGGGATAAAGGAGAGTCACGTTTGTAGTTCAATACTTGGAGGGTGCCTCCAAGGAGTGGACGTAGGTCAAGTTGACCGAACCACTTTAAATTTATGTGTTATTGTTTTCTTGCTTCCGCACTTTAATTTTCGCATTGTTTATTTTTCTCGTGGTGTGATTTTGTTTATGAGATTTTTGTTCTTTGTGAAATGAATTTTTTTTAAAATACCAATTCACCCCCCCCCCTCTTGGTTAGCTTGGGACTAAGTTCATAGGGCTTAGCATCCCTAACAAACTTTCAAGTGGTATCAGAGCGGGATTCAAAAATTTAAGTTTGAAAATTTTTTGAATTAGATTCATGGCAAACCTTGGGAATCTTAACACTATGGAAGGTTATTCAATTACACGACCTCCCTTGTTTAACAACTTACCTTTTGATTTCTGGAAAACCCGCATTGCAACGTTTTCACAATCTACTAATTATCGCATGTGGATGCTTATCAAAGAAGGTTATTTTCCACTTTATCGTGAAATTAATGGTGTTAAAACTGAAGTTGCTTTTACTGAATGGACTTTCGATGAACGAGACTTAGCTCAATTGAATGCAAAATGTTTAAACTATTTTTTCTGTGCTTTAAAATCTTAGGATTACATGCGTGTCTCCACTTGCAACACTAGTAAAGAAATTTGAGATA
Source organism: Dendrobium huoshanense (assembly GCA_016618105.1). NCBI lineage: Eukaryota > Viridiplantae > Streptophyta > Magnoliopsida > Asparagales > Orchidaceae > Dendrobium > Dendrobium huoshanense. Next base: position 12,806,302 of record CM028346.1, read on the forward strand.
AATTGTGTATCACCTATGAAGGCACTAATGATGTTAAACAATCCCGTTTGAATATTCTTTTGCATGATTACGAACTTTTTCATATGAAACCTCATGAATCAATTTCTGACATGTACACTAGGTTTACTCAGATAGTTACTTCACTGCATGCACAAGAAAGAGAACTTTCAAACTTTGAAAAAGTAAACAAGATTTTGAGATGTTTGCCTTCGTCATATGATGCTAAAATCACTGCAATCACTGAATCTAAGGATTTGAACACTTATTCAATTGATAACTTATATGGCTCACTCATTGCTTACGAGTAAGGGGTGAATCAAAAAAATCTTGATACATGTGAGAAGAAGTAGGAGAAAACAGTTGCACTAAAAGTGCACAAATCAGATTCTAAATCTTCCGGGTCTGAAAGTGATGAAGTTGCCTTCATCACAAGGCAATTCAAAATCTTTCTAAGGAAGAAGCAAAAGCATCATTGGAGAAAAGGTAAGGATCTTCTGATGTTGTTTGTTATGAATGCAGAAAGTCTGGACATGTGAAAGTCGATTGTCCTACACTTCAAGATCACTCGAGCAAAGAAAAGGAAAAGGGCGAGGAGAAACCTAAGTTTAGGAAGGACAAGAAGAGAATCTAAAAGGCGTTCTGGGCGGAATCTGGTACTGATTCATCTGAAACGGAACCTGAGAATGAAACAACAAACTTGTGTTTAATGGGAAAAGATCAAAATGATGAGGAAGAGGTATGTAAACTAACCTATGATGAATTATTTGAGATTTGTGAGAAAATACATGCCTCATACAAAAAACTCAAGAAAACTCATACAAGCCTAAAATTAGAACTTTCGAATTTACAGAAAGAACATGAAGTTTTTCTTAAAGATCATGCAACGATTGATTCAAATCACATGGCTATTCTTGATGAATTTGATGATTTAATCAAAAAGCATTTGGAATTAATTGATGAACATAATGTATTAAAAGTTTCACACACCTCACTTAATTATGATCTTAAGAATCTAAAGAGATTGAGAAAAAATTGAGGATTGATAATGATGCATTAAAAAGAACTAACTTGAGGATTCAAAATGATTTGGAAACATGTAAGAAAAATTGGATGACATATACTTTTGATCCTAAGCCAAAACCTAGGAAGAGGCATTATAACTCAAATCATTTAAGAAATCTGTTTCCTGGAGTTATATGTTTTTCTTGTGGTATGCTAGGACACATCTCACACACTTGCACTGTTCACCATAGTACATATTGGGTGTGGAGACCTAAGGTGCCTGATTCACAGCATACCATACCTGCATTGCATTCTACTTTTTTTAAGAAGGGGCCCACACCAGTTTAGGTACTTAAATCTGACTGTTGTTGAGTTTTGCAGGTGTGCTCTCACCAAAGACCTTGTGGGAGCACAGGATAACTAGACATATGAAGGCTCGCAGCTCATAAATGCTTAAACCTGCTGCATCAATAAATTCTTGAAATGTGTTTTTATTTCAGTGTGTTTTATTTTTACTTTATTGTAGTTTTAATTTGTTGTGTTTTCTCTTTGCTTTTATATTTGGTTTTCCATATGTTGAATCTTTTCAAGATTTTAAATTTTGGAGTTTTGAAGATAGTTTTTAGCTTTTCTAAAATTGGTTAAAGGGAAAAACACCGTTGATGGTTTCCCTCCTTCTGACATTGTTTAGTGGTATGATTTTCTTCTCTAAACAAAAGTCTAACTCATTTGAGCCAATAGTTTTTGAAACTAAGATTCGTTTTTAACTTGCTACAATAATCTATCTTGTACATAATATCCAAAGTTCTTATATATCTTTCAAGTTATTTAAAATCTTGCCATTGCTTTTATCACATGATTTTGATTTTGTTTTGTGACTTCTTCTTCCCTATGTTAGAGAGAGAGCTCCTATTCTCTAATATTTGGAGGATATACTCACAACTAAGGGTCTTTTTAAGGGTTTTGTTAAAGGGAATGTAGTTTGAAAGAAGTAAGAAGGAAATTGAAAAGATGCAAATCTGAAATATATTTATACACAAAAGTGTATCAAAAATCAAGATGCTCAAAGAGCCAATTCAAAGACAAAAGAGGCATAAAATGAGCCCATTAAATTCAAGCTACTATCTCTTCTCTAAACTCTTAAAACTTAGAGAACTCATTGATTATTTGATGATTTCAAAGGCTTAATTTCAAATTCATTGATTGAGACAAATTACTTTTTTTTATTATTTATGAGATTTTTTCTTTGTAAAAAAGTTTTGATTGGATCTTCTTTTTGCCCAATTAGGTTTATTCTGAGTTAAATATTTTTGTTTTTCAAAAGAAAATTTGTACCATAAGGAACGTCTTATCTAGGGTTAACAGAATCAGATATTTTACCTTTGTCTGATTAGGATTGGCTAAACTCCTTGATCTTGTGGAACTCTAAAATTTAATTATTTGATAACTTCTCATATGAAGCCTTGATAAAAAAATTTAGAAAAATTAAATTAAAAAATATTCATTTTTTATTTATTTTTGTTATTTTTAGCTTTCTATTAATGTATTTTTGTCTGCATTTATTTTGTTTTATTTTTTAGGGCCTTGATCATCACCATCTTTTTCTTGGTTTCAAATTCTAGTCATATCGTCCTGGCCAATACCTGTATCGTTCTGGACGATTAGACAAAATATCTTCAAATTCCATCTGCTGACCTTTTCTGTGCTTGCTGTAACTCATCGTCTTGGACGATATGATATCGTCCTGAATGATCTGATCGAACTCTGTTGCAATCATGATGATAATCATGGCCGATAGAATATTTCATCTGGCAGATGCATTTTATGTGCATAGTCCTGGCCGATACACTGGATCGTCCTGGACGATCCACGTGTCAGCACGTTTAAATCCTTAAAATCGGCCCCGAACAATCCATTATTGGACAATCATCCTAGCCTATACACTGTTTTTCCTGGACGATACACATGGCAGAGATTTAAATTGTTTTAACTTCGGCCGGTACAATCAATTATTGAGCATCATCCTAGACGATACACCTAATCGGCCCGGATGATCTGCTTTTTCAACGGTTGTCCGAATTGCCTCCTCGGACGATCGCCTGTGTCTAACCGTCCTGGCCGATATCTGATCGGCCCGGACGATCGGACCGCCTTTTTGACCAATCGGCCTGTACGTAATTATTGAGGCATATCAGCCTGGATGATTATGTGATCGGCCTGGATGATATGGCCGTTTCTTTAAATTCTGACCGATCCAGCCATATTTTTCACTTCATCCCTTCTCCTCTTGAGTCTCCTTGCTAACTCTCTTCTATGGCTGGTGGGAAACGTGTTCGACAAACTTCTAGGAGTTCATCGAGGGTTAGGATTGACCCTCATTTCAGGAAGGCAGAAGATGAAGCCACCTACCATCGATACAAAGAGTGTGGGATAATTGTCTCCAGAATCATCAATCCTACCCATATCTCTTACCCGGTAATGGATCATTTTGCTCACACCTCCCTTTGTTTCATTATGTCTCTTGCTTTCCCCTTTAATACAAAGTTTCTTCGAGAATTCTTTGCAAACCTTCGCATTAACCCTACCTTCCCAGCCCTGACCTCCTATGTGAATCGACGCCCTGTCAAAATCACATATCAGGACTGTGTTGAACTGTTACAGTTATCCACCACTGGGGATAAGTTGCACTTAATCACTTCAGATTCTGACCTTGACTGGTCCACGGTGAATCACTTCCTTCGCCAGACCAATGCACCTTTTCATGTTTGAGAGACTAGCTCTTTTGTCAAAGATGCTAGGACAATCCAACATGTCCTTCGCACCTCCATAATTCTAAAAGCCGGGGACCGAATCCACATCACCCCTCTACTTTCCCTCACTACTTTCTACATCATGGCTCATAGAGAATTTAATACTGCGGACTTAATTTTTTTATACATTGATCACTTAACCACAATCCGCGATCCAGGTCATAAGAGGAAACCCAATCTAGCCTTAGGACACATCATAGCCTATGTCCTTGAAACCAAATACCAACTTCAGTATCCTATTCCTCCTAGCCTATGTCCTTGAAACCAAATACCAACTTTAGTACCCTTCACAGTACTCGTCTCCACCTTAGGGATGAGGAACCTCGGGGGGTTGAGGAGGAGGAGGCTCCCGCTCCCGCTCTCATTCCTGATCCTGTTCCTCTACACCAGCACTCACCGGTTGATCAGTTGATAGAGTGGTTTGATCGATGGGAGACCCGCTTTGACGCTTACGTTGCTACATAGGAGCAACAACATTCTGAGGACATTGCCCGCTACGAGCAGCACTGCACTGAGGATTTAGCCCGATTTGATAACTACATGACTCACCACCAGCAGCAGCATGACCAGGACATCGCCTGGTTCAATGCTCATTTTACTATGCTTGCCAGCTACTTTCAGCAGGCACCTCCACCACCTCCATCTGATGATCAGGGTCCCTCATTTTTCTGCTGTCTATTATCTGTTTCTGTAGTTTGTCTTGTAGTTTATTTTACTTTATGTTGTGTTATTTTCTTTTTTCTTTTGTGTGTCTAGGACGCTCTTTTTGTGATGAAAAAAGGGGGAGTAGGTTGTGGTAGGAAAAGTTGATTTGCTTGTAATTTTTTGAACTGATGCTTTTTCCTACTCGTGTTTACCATCATCAAAAAGGGGGAGATTGTTGCAAATCTATTTTCATGACTTATGTTTTGATGATTGACAAACACTATTGATTCTCTTGGACTTCTTGTTACTTCTAACTTTTTAGGAATCAAAGATCGGACGAACAAACAAAGCCAGTTCAAGATTGCGTATGTCTAGGGCTGAGTCAGTCTGTACTTTATTTTTTATTCTTCAGTCTATTTGTAATGGTCAAAGAGATTGATGCTAAGTAACCCTACACACACAAACTTGAGAAAATTAGAATTTCTATTTTTACTCATATCGGTCAGGACGATATTTACATCGTCCTGGACGATCAGGCTTAAAATAGAAAGTCTAGGTATGATTCTTAATTAAAGCAGCCATCATTAACAGATCGTCCTAGACGATACATGTATCAGCTAGGATGATAAGCTCAAAATAGATAGAAGTTACCGCCATAGACAATTAAGGTATACTATATTTTTAAATAATCGGCCAAGACGATCATTGATCGGCCTGGATGATATTCACAAATTATGCCTTAATTGATCAGGAAATCAAGGGAGTAATTAAGGATGATTAATACGATCATATCATCCTGGATGATCGCAGGATCGGCCAGGATCATCTATTTAAAAATCTTAGTTACTTCAGGACGATAAATATCGGCCAGCTCGAATTCTGGGCGATGCTCTAGACGATTTTCCTCTGATTTGAACTGATCGGCCAGGACGATCGTGAGATCGGCTTGGATGATCAAGCCAATTTTAAATCATCCAGTTTGCATTTGAGGCAATACTCTGGCCGATCTTCTGAGTTTTGTACTGATCGGCCAAGACGATATTGTCGGCAACTTGCAATTAATGAGCTCCTTTAAAGCTCTTCTTTTTAAGAGCTCTTGTTCAACATTTTGAATAACCTTTTTGCTGCTGCCTTGACTTGAGAAGGCCTTAAGGAGAGAAAGAGAGAGAGAGAGGGAGAGAGAGATGATCTTGTGAGGGGAATCTTGTGAGGGGATTCACAAGGATTTCTTCAAAGATCGCTCTATTTCTTCTTCGTCTAGAGTTTCTCGTCCGTGGAAGGGTCGGTAGAGGTAAGGAGTTAGCATTTTATTGTTGGTTCTCTGCTAGCTTCAGGAGGAAGCAAAAGGAGATAGGTTCTCTGCCTTGCCGGGGTGGCAAAAAGGAGGTTCTTGTAAAGGCTTCTCCGCCTAGCTGTGGGGGCTAAAGGAGAGTCACGTTTGTAGTGCAATACTTGGAGGGTGCCTCCAAGGAGTGGACGTAGGTCAAGTTGACCGAACCACTATAAATTTCTGTGTTATTGTTTTCTTGCTTTCGCACTTTAATTTCCGCATTGTTTATTTTTCTCGTGGTATGATTTGGTTTATGAGTTTTTTGTTCTTTCTAAAAAGATTTTTTTTAAAATACCAATTCACCCCCCCCCCCTCTTGGTTAGCTTGGGACTAATTTCATAGGGCTTAACATCCCTAACAAACTTTCATAAGGAACTAAGACATATTCCTTGGTTTAGGGCCCACCCTCTAGAATAGATGTATCCCCATGGGAATGAGGTAAAGACTCTCTTACCTGGGTCTCAATCATGTGCTTAATATCTTTGTTGGCTAGATCTGCATGGACTAAAGGAACTGGTAGTTATGCTAAGGGAACTAGTCGAGCTGACACTAGTATTTATTGCTAGGGTTGAATCTGGCTTTCTGCTTTGATCACCACTATGTGCACTATAGGTTGTGACTTCTCAAGTTGAAGTTGTAGTGTCTTAGTGTTGACCTCATTTTTGTATGAGGTCACTAAGGCCCTTCCAAACTCCAGATTAATTTTAGATCCTAGGATTCACTCTAGACCTTAGGATTCTTTCCTATAGCCAGACCTTAGAGCCCACTCTAGAGCCTAGGATTCCCTTAAATCCTAGATCTTAGAACTCCTCTAGATCTTAGGACCACTCCAACTTCAAATCAATCCCCACCCTTGATCAACCTCAACCTCAAATCAATTCCTACATTTGATCAACTCCAACTTCAATTTGATTCCTACCTTTGATCAATTTAAATCTCAAATTTTATTCAACTCAAATTCAAATTAATTCAAGTTTCAAATATATCCAAACCTTGATCCAATCAATTTGACAATCCAACCTTCAACTTAGACTTTGATCCAAACTTCAATCTAGCTTTGACCTCATCCATTAATTAACAGTCACCACATGATTGTAAATGATTTGGATACTTCAATACTAATCATTCAAACTTAAAATCCATTCCAAATCCAGAAGTCTAAACTCAAATTCAAATTCTTAAGGTCTTGTCCTAAAGACCCTTTTCAAAAAAATTTCAAACATTTCAAAACCCAGTCAAATGGTCTCTGATTCAGGGTCTATCACTTGCAAAGTGATAAGACATGTCTCTAGAGGTAACCCTCCAATTTTGAGCTCATTCTGAGGTCTCTAACCCTAGAATCTGAATTAAAATCCAAAGGCTGTAAAACCTTCAAATATTTACAGCCTATGCCACTGAACCTAACCCCTTTGAGATCTTGACCTTGGAACCCTTATTCAAGCCTCCAATCACTTTAAGACTCTTGATTTTAACCCACTGAGCAGTAAACTGCATTTTTCAAAACCATTTTTGGCCATAGTTGACCAATGGGCCAAAATTTACCAAAATACCCTTATAGGATTTCAAATGGCTATTTCAATTCAAATCAATTCCAAACTCTTTGAAACCACTTTCAATGAATTTCAAATATCAAACCCAACTTGTTGAACTCAAACCCAGACCTTGGGTCAACCTGGTTGACCAAGTCAACCAAGTTTGACCCATGGACCCATACACCCTCCTCTTTCAAATTTTTGAATATAGTCCATTCCAATTCCTTTGAATGTATGGGATGAACCCTTGGGTACCCAAGAGACCCCTCTTGGTGACCTAAGCCTTGGGCTCACTTGGGTTAGCCTTATGGCTTGACCCAAGTGATCAAAGAGAGGCCTCCCTTGAGCCATCTTTTGATCTTAATTAAATTGAATCCAAATCAAGGTGTCATTGGGTTCCCATTGACCCAATACATCTTCCTTGACCAGCCCAATCCTTGGGCTCACTTGGGTCAAGAGTTAGGCTAACCCAAAGTGCCCAAAAGCACTTGGGCTTGAGCTAACTCTCAACCTAAGCCCAATTGAACCTGATCAACACCTCCCATAGGTGGCCCTAGGTCCAATACACCCCCTCCAGCCAGCCCATGCCTTGGGCTAGCTTGGGTCAATAGTTAGGCTAACCCAAAGTAGCGAAAAACACTTGTACCCAAGCCATTTTCCAGCTCAGATCAAATTGGACCCAATTGCCACTTGCATTGGGTGCACCAGACCCAGACCCACTTCCCACCTCAAGCCCAGGGTCTGGCCTGACTTGGGTTGGACCAACCTGAGCCAACCTTTGACACAAGCCAAATTGGACCCAATTGCCACTTGCATTGGGCGCACCAGACCCAGACCTACCTCCCATATCTAGTCCAGGGTTTGGCCTGACCTGGATCGAGCTCAATTCGACTCAAACCAAGCAGGTTTGAGCCAAAGCGAGCCACCGGATTGATCCCGGCTTCCCCAGACCAATTTGACTCCACTCACATCTCCAGTGTGTCCCCATCGGCCTTCCCTAGTCAACCTGACCCAGACCATGGCCGGCGACGTTCGGAACCAATGGAGAGCAAGTTCCGGTGGTCCCCCCAGGCCGATCCTGACCGAAAGCCTTCCAAAGGCTGTGGCTCGCCGGCTTGAGGCTCACGAGCTCTCTGGAACGGTGCCCCTTTCCACTTGGCATCAATCCGAGAGCTCCTCCGATTCAATCCTGGCCGTACGAGCTCGCGGGAGGAGGCTGAATAGGTTGGTGTTCCCCAGAGCTCAAGGTTCGATCCCAGCATTTTGAAACGATTCCCCAGAGTTCTCTCAATCTCCCAGTGTCTCCCCTCGAGCTCCCAGACCTCTCCTTTCATTACTTCGAGCGAACTCCGGTGAAAGGCTTTGGTGTCCCGCTCAAAGTCCTACCTCTGGCCATCCTCCAGTCGCGGTCTCTGAAGGAAACCTGGTCGCCTTCATCCCCTGAAGCTTCCAGATAGAGAAGCTCATCCGTTGAGACTTTCTCTACGGTAATTCCTTCATCCCGAGCTCCCTAGATAGGTAGTCCGGTCAAGTGTGAAGGAAACCTTCACCCCAACGGATTTCCACCGTTGGATTGAAGGTTAACACCCCCCTGATCCTCCCTGTGAAATTTCGTCGAAGTTCGCCGACAGGATCAATCGGATCACGCCGGAGAAGGTTCACGGCCTCGGATACGAACGGAGGTTGAAGACGAAATCTCAGCCGTTGATTCCGATCAACGGCTCGGATTAGATCCCGCTGTTTCGGAGCGCGTCTGATCCCAGCCGTCTGATCCGCCATCCGACGGCTGTGGTTAATCCGATCGTTAACAGTTGGCGCCAATGATTGCCCAGCCAATCAGCGCGCGGCGCGTGTAAAGCGAGCGCTGACTGTGTAATGGCCGAATTAATAATTCTAGAAATTCAAGGGAACTTTGGAAATTCATATCTCCCTGCACACTTGTCCAAATTAGGTGTTCTTAGGCTCATTGGAAAGGTCTCAGGGAGACCTACAAAATCCCTATGGTTCCATGCCCTGGTTATGTCAGTGTTAGGTTTAATTTGAGTTTGAGCATTTTGTTAATTTCTTTAATTATTCTTTAAATACAAGTCCACCAGGCATGGAATTTTGGGAGATTGAAGTTGAACATGTTTTTGACATGTCCAAATTTTATCTCCCCCTTTTAAGATGTTCAAGGGAATTTTCCTCAAATTTCAAATTTAAGGGTCATGGTTTGACCCTTAAATTCAAAATGGGGTATAGACCTATCCAATGGGATTTAGGGTGTGATTTTTTGTGTGCTGATGATTTGTAGGATAAGGAGTGTAGAGCCACTGATTTTTCCCCAATCCAAGCTTAGGATACACCCCTATAGTGGTTTGAAGGTGACTTAGAGTTCACCTTAGGTGGTTTAGTTAACCACCTTAGAGTACTCCATTTGAGCTCAAATTTGGTGAGTTTAGTCCTCAGGGTCAGGTGATCCTATGGTCCAAATTTCATCAAATTTAGAGTCCATTTGGTTTCCCAAATAGGAACCATAATAATCCCCCCTTAGAAATAACCCTTTAGCCTTAATAAATTCTAATAATTCTAATTTAATTCTTAAAATTCCCTAAAATACCCCCAATTAACTTAAATTTATCAATTAATCAGTGAAAATTGAAATCACTTTAATTTGACATTAAAATCCACTTTAATTTAATTTTAATCAAAATCAATGTTTAACCAATTTTAATTAATTAAAAATTATTTAAAATCCCAAAAAATCTTTAAACACTTGCTGATCTCTCCTTAGATCATTTCTGATCTTTGGAGTTGACTTCAAGAAGTTTGGGACTCATTTGGGATCAAATCACTAAAAGGGCCCTTAATTGAAACAATTTAATAATTTCAATAAATACTCAAACTTCCTAAAAATTATAACTTTTGATAGAAAACTCCAAATTGAATGTGCCACATGTCTAACAACTCATAATTAGGTCTAGTATTTTAATAAAATACAAACTTTCCAGAATTTGAGCTTAATCAAATAGTCAAATTTTTGACCCTTTAATAAAGTGATTAAGATTTTCAAAAATTCATAAAAGATCAAATCACTCTAAAACTCCAAAAAATATTGGTTTAATGCTTAAAACATTTAACAAATCCTCTAAAACACAACAACCACCCTAAAGACGAAGTTTATCGGCTGGACTACTCCGGGCTGCGGGGCTAAGTGTCCTGAGGAGGCTGGTTCCTCGAGCCTGGTGGCACAACGCCACGAATGAATTCTAAGGGGTGTTAAATCTTAAAATAGATTTTTTTTTTAATTATTTAACATTTTAAAATCTCTAATTCAATTACATTAATTTGGTTTATCGGTTGGACTACTCCGGGCTGCGGGGCTAAGTGTCCTAAGAAGGCTGGTTCCTCGAGCCTGGTGGCACAACGCCACGAATCAATTAATGGTAAACTTAAATTAATCAAATTTTAAAAATTAGCTACTAACTCATTTTTATATTAATCCACTCTTTCATTTCCAACCAATTTAAATAACTTAATCAACCCCGATTGTTACTGGGTAACCCAGGCCTACGAGGCTATTAGCTTAGCCCCAAGGAAGGTGAAATAAACTTCATGGCCTCGGTGTGAAACAAAGGTAGCAATCAATTAACATTTAAAATATGTCTAATTAAAATTCTTAATTCATTAATAGTTAAATTTTAATCTAAATCCCCTTTTAAAACTTAACAAACCCAGACTTTTAGACAACTTCAATTAATAACCTACTTTAGGATCTATCCCAGCCACACGACCTTTCTCACACACTTTAGATGATGTGCTAGGACAACCAACTCTAGATCTAGGTTAGGCCGGTGTTTACTTTACTGTTGTGTGCCGGATTTTTCGTAGTTTTCACTACATGTTGTGGATGAAATTGCTTTGTTGTGTCTGCTTACTTTTTTTTTGTACTATGTGGATGGATTGATGTGTTTGGCCTTAGGTTAGGTACGATCTGGATGTTGACACAGTTTTCTGCAGGTGGCCACGCTCATGCAGGGCAATATAAAAAGGGGGCAAATCAAAAAAATGCATAAATATTATAAATTCTTTGCACAGGTGCTTCAGCTGCTAAAGCCCCCAAATCATAAAAAGAGCGTGGCCAGTGTGTTTACTTTCTTTTCTGCTCATATACAACTGCTTGGGAATAACTGTTTTTTATATATTAATTGCTTAGGATAACCCTGCAGGTGAGTCTAGATTTTTATTTTGATATTAATGTAATTTGTGTAAGTGTTAAGTGTTGTGAAAGTTGATTTTGAGTTGGGATACATAGATCCAAAGCTTGGATTCAAAAGAGGAAAGGATACCCCTTTAGGGAACACTCCTTTTCCATTTGGAAATCCAAATTTGGATCATACCTCTTCCTTACCCAAAGAGGAAAGAGTGGCCTTCCCCTTAGAGGGAAGTGCCCTCTTGTCCATTTGGGTAATCCACTACGAAGATTCCAAGAAGATTGAAGAAAAGGAGTCCAAAGAAGAATGAGATTGAAGATCTGAAGATTTGAAGATTGAGAGTATCCCACTCAAAATAACTTGCGTCATTACTAGGTTTAGAATCCGGGTTGTTGTCAGTGGTGCCCGGCCACTTTACTTTCTGTAATATTCTGGTTTGTAATAAGCAAGGAAATTCTGCCTATGGACATTTATTAATTAATTTATATTTGATGTGATGATTTGATTGCCTTTAGGATTACTTGTTTTTACTAGTTTTTTGGCGATTGCATGCCGCTTTTTGTTTTCGCCTGGATACGTGAGACTCGTGAGGGTGTGAAAGTTTTCTACTCATAACCTTAAAAGTCTAAAATTTTAGTGAGTCTAAATAACATAGAAAGATAACGAATCTAGGGAATTAGCCGGGGATCGACCCCGGGGTCGCATGCTTATTTCTGCATTACTCTTTCCTTGCTTTATACCCTTCCCCGCCTGCGGGTAGAGTCCGGATAGTCTGACCTATGAGGACGAGGTGCCGGACCTGGGGAAGTCCAGTCTTCTAAAAATTTATTTTTATAAGCCTGTTTTTAAAATTTCAAGCATACTTGATTTGGAAGTTGTCAACCAGCATGCATTGCATTAGATACAAATTAAAAGAGTCAAAATTTTAATTTCATAGTCCTTAGCATTTTAGCACCCAACATAAGTCAAAGGGGTCAATTAGGAGAATCTCTAGATGTCGGCCCCAACTCTCCAAAACTTTAATTATAACGTCCCTACCACTCTTTCATAAAAGACCGGACTCATCTCTTTTAAATCGATTAGGTGGTTAGCTGGCTCCCCAATCCAGGCCGGGGTAAGTCCAGACCTTGCACTGCATTAGTTAGGATCGGACGACTGTGGTCCAGTGTCCAAAATAGATTTAGGTTCCGGGGCAGATCTTTGATTATAAGACCCCAAACTTCGGGAATCTAATCCCAAATTTCTAATAAAATGCTCAATTCTAATTAAAACTTCATTTCAATCCTAAAACATAAAGCCCAACACTTAGATTAAGTTGGGACACTTCCGGATGGTTCTGGAATCTTAAAGTGTCCCCTACTTCTCCTCCTTTAACTTCGTTAATAACTGCTCAATTTTGATCCATTCCCTTTTGAGTTTCTAAAATTCATCTCTTTTTGATATCACTCCTAGAAAATCTAACAAAATTCTGCCATTATTTTAATCGGGAGTTTTCGTAGGAGATTTTATCTCCCTACGATGTAATTAACTACGAGGGCTTGCGCTCGTAGGAGATTTGGAACCCCACACACCTGATTTTAAAAAATTTTATTAATTTCTAAAACTTCATTAGATTTCTTTGGGAAAAGTTAAATAATGATCATCGTAGTTGCATTAGAAGAATTATCGTAGAATGGTGTCATTTCCCTTTGAGGAGATACATCCTTCTTCGATAAGGCTTTGGATGTGAATGTGACGATCATGTTTCTTGAATATTGTAATTGGGTACTTAGTCGAACTATACTTTGTCCCCTCGGGGCCATATAAAGTTCTTCTTAGAACCCGATCATAGTATTCAAGATGAGTTTACATAATTCTAAATCTGAACACCATTATAAAAGTTTATTTTCGTCCTTCGGGGTGATATGCTCTTTCTAACAAATTGATTCGACCTTAGAATTGGAACTCAACCTTAATCTTAAAATCCCCAAAGAAAACTAATATTTTTCAAAACATGTTTTCTAAAATTCCACCAACAAAAAATGGCACGCCCGGTGGGACCAAATTTCTCTTCCCATCTTTAATAGTGGCAGAATTTCGTTTCATCGGTAGTTTCAACTATCGTTTCTTCCGTTGGTCCCTTTGCCCATTTCTTCATTCGGTGACTGTGGCCAACATCTAAAAAAATAAAAAAAAATATAATAAAATATTAAAAGAGAGGTTGTACCTCCAAAATTGGCCTTATCTAGATTTTTGTTCTGATTTTGACCTTCTGCCCCGGCATAGCCTGTGAGGCGACAGCGTCAAATCAGATCTCTGGATATCCTTTTCAATCTTATGGATTTATGGTCGATTAATTTCTCATTCAACATATAAATCCTTAAAATTGAAAAGAATTCAAAATTTTTGATTTCGGACATCCCAAATTACTTTAGTTTTAACCCCCTCACTTCCCCTTTGACCTCCAGGGGTGGGGAGGGTTAGACTATTCCTTTTACTTGGGTTTTCTCACGATTCCATAAGCCTTCGGGCAAGGGGAAACTCTGTCCGTTGTGTTTTGGAGCCTGTAAGAAAACTCTTTTCAAACCCTCAAAATTTCTTCAAAATTTTCTTAAACTCTAAGTTGTCATGTGTTACCCCATACGATCTCCTTGTGGGCTAACATATGTCAATTTTTTTTTTTAAAAAAAAAAAACTTTTTGGCATGTGCTTAGTCTCTTCACCCTTTTAACATGTGTTAAGCAATACCCTTCACTGCTTGACACATGTTTCGGGGGGGTTGAGATTTTCTTACAAGCCTCAATTTTAAAAAAATTATTATTTCTTTCATCACCTTTTCAAAGAAAATCTAATTTCAATCCTCTCTTTAACTTTCAGAAAATCCCAAATGGCTGGCCAATTGATTTTCTCTTTTGACCGAGAGTTGTCCTCGACTGTTAATGTCCAAGGGAGCACTATCATTTTTGGAATGGGATTTAGTACTCTTGAGCTCTCCATGGATGGACACCAGATTGTTAGTTTGGATGCCAGTAAGGAAATTCCCCCAGTGGTTGAGTTGATTGTGGGATCTGCACCCACCTTGCCAGTAGTCAGTGATGATCAGAAACAGTCTGAACCAGTTGTTGAGCCTCCCACTGAAGTCAAATCCGTTTTTGAGGAGGGGTCTAGTTCTGGACTTAGCTTTGCCACTAAGAATCAAAAGAAGAACTATTTGAGGAGACTTAGAAAGAAAATCTCTAAGGCTAAGAGAGTTCTACCTTTTAAGACCTTAGCTTAAGTAAAACCTGAGGCTGTTGAGGAGCTACCTATTCCTGCTTCCTCTCCCCTCCTAAAGGGGAGTCGCTTTTACCCCCTGGATTCAGCTCAAGGAGAGGAGAAAGCAGCTAGGATAGCCCGTTCTCCACCATGCCCGGTCGACTACTCGACTAAGAAGACTCAGAAAGAAAAACATCTCCAGAAGACAAGGACTTTGAGAAACATAATTCATACCTGCGCTGCACAGTCTGGACAGACTAAAGAGGAATATGTAAAACAATTGAAGGGAGTGATCTCATATCGCTTCCAAAAAGAAATGTTGAAGGAAGAAGTGTCTGAAGCAAAGAATTTAACCCCACAATTCGTCAGAAAGAATAAGAAGTATGTTAGACAGCCCGCTACTTCAGTACTGGTTGATAGATATCACTAGGTGCCACGCCCTCCGTCCTCTCAAACAGAGGGTATTGTGTTGACTGGGTCCGAGAGAGGACACCATTCTACTGGTAGACCCCCGGTACCCCCACATAAACCTGTAAGATTGGCCTCAGTGATTGTTAAACCAAAGGGGGTTGAAGTTCAAAAGTCTATGGACCTTAAAGGAAAAAGACCTAAATCTCCTGAAAAGAAATATGTGTCAAAGAGAACTAAGTTGGAAAGTCTGCCACCACCTCCTAGAACTTCTAAGTTCATTCTGCAGCTCCAACGAGTTTCAGCCAACCCTACTCCGGGTTCAGTTGAATTGATGGATGTCCAAACTAGTACTCCAGTTGTTACAGTTGACAGTCCTACCACAGCCAGTCTAACTCAAGATCCAATAGTCACCATCCCTGCTACCCCAGTTGATGATCCCCAAGGTCCGAGTGTCATTCCTAGGCCCCTTAGTCAGGTGTCTGAGGACCTTACCTTGCCAGATGTGGGAACTATCACTTTACAAGCTCCTGCTTCTCCCCCTGAGGTATATGTCCCTCTCCCTGTAGAGGATGCCACTCTTCTGACTACCAGCTCTGAGATAGTCAAAGAGGAGAGAATTGACCAGGATCTAGAAATGGAAGATGAACCGGATACAAAGTCTCAACCAGATCCTAATCCAAAACTCACAGAAATCATTGCCCTCATGGATTCTGAAGAATTATTTGATATGGCAGAGTACAAAGGATACTTACCCCTTGATCCTAAGTCAATTGGGGATAGACCGGTCGAGGAGGTAGTTCAAGAAATAAGAAACATTTTGTTGAACAAAGAAGGAATGGCCTCTTTTGACCCTGATATGGATGATCTCCTTGGAGATGAAGATGATTATGTTGGTGGAATTCATGTGGTCGAAACTAGAGGGTCTAATAAAGAAGCTGAGCCCAGCAAACGCCGATTTGCTAAAGATGATGATCCACATACTGTTGAGTCAGATTCAGATGAGTCTGTGAAAGACAGAGATGAAGAACACATAAAGAACTTGGAGACTCAGCTCGCTAGCATGATGTCACAAGTTAGGGAGATGCAAGAGAAGTTGGATAAATCACAGCAAGAGTCTCTTAAAATCCATCAGTCAGCTCGAGAGCTCACATAAAAGGCTAAGAGGGCAGAATTTAGTTCCAGACCTCTCGATTAACCACCTGTGACCCTCCCTTGTCCAGTAGAAGCACCTCCAGTTCACCCTGCAGTTTCCACCATTCCTTCGATCCTACCTCAGAAGGATATTAAGCAGTTAATTGAGGACCAGGTAAGGGAGGCCTTAGCCCTTTCTCAAGGAACCGTGTCTATTTCAAAGGGTAGACCCTACCCCGAGGAATATGACTTAGTTCCTTACCCAAAGGACTTTGTGCCACCAACTTTTAAAGTTTTCACTGGAATTAAAAATCCGAGTTAGCATCTGGCCCACTTCCGAGCAAGCTGTTGCAATGCGGGAGGGTCAGATGCTCTACTATTTTGCCAATTTGTAAGTAGTCTATCTGGCATTGCTTTTGAATGGTACGCCGATCTGCCCAATGGTTCATTAAGAACTTTTAGCGAGCTAGAAAACCTCTTTCTTAAGAGATTTTCTGGAGCGCAACAGCGTACCACCGTGGGCGATCTTGTGGTTGAAAAGCAAAAGCCGGGAGAGTCTCTGGTTGAGTACATCTTGAGGTGGCGAAACCTCTCGATGAAGTGTGAACCCCAGTTGCAAGAGCAACATGCTGTGGAGATTCTTTTGAAGAATATCCACGGCCCTGTTGCTTTTCTCCTGAAGGGTTTCACTATTAAAACTTTTGAAAAACTTCTTAATAAGGCTAGCAATTTGCAGGAAGAGGCTCCTAGGATGCCATTCTTACGAGAGCAGTCTGAAGAAAGGAAGGGTCCAAAATTGATGAAAACATTTAAAAAGAAAGCTGTGGTCTCAGCAGTAGATAAAGGAAAGAGGCCAGTGATTAGTCAGCCTAGCACTCCACTTCCACCACAGCCGCCTCAGAAGCAGCCCTATCAGATAGTTCCTCAGTATACTAAAGATCCTGCCTCCATCCCTTTTAGAGAGAGATTGGCAAAGCCTTATCCATTTAAAAGGGAGTCAGTTAAGAAGATCTTCAAGAGCTTGTTAAAGAAACCGGATTTTCAGTTGTCATAGGCCAGGAGGCCTGAGGATGAGAGCAAGAAAGATGATCCCAAGTATTGCCCGTACCATAGGATGCTTAGTCACCCTCTTGAGGATTGTGTTGTGTTCAAAGATTGGCTTGAGAGGAACTACACCCAAGGTAACATCATAATACCTAAGGAATACTTGGTCGATCCAGAAAAGGCTTCAATTAAAACCATTTCAGGTAATCCTCTTAACTCTTTTTGTCTTGTTGAAGATGGTTGGGACATTGCATTGTCCCGGGCACTTAAAAAGTCGATTAACAAGTCTTTTCGTCTTTCGTAACAGCTGACTACGATAGCCCAGGCCCCGGTGTGGAAGGTTGACCTGGACGCTTCGCAGAAGGATGTTGAGCCACTTCCCTCTCCAGTAGTCTTAGGAATTACTGAGAAAAATGTAAAAGAAAAGAAATTTGATTTTGTAGAGAGGAAGTGTGTAGATGAGAGATGTATTAGAATGGCGGATGGCGGTGTTAAAACCCTTTCCCCTCTTTTGTTATCTGACTTTTACTTTGCCCCATCAAAGGCGAAGGGTCAAAAGATGAATAAAAAACATCCTTCTACTTCTGTCTTGATGATTGGCCATGAATCTCAAAAGCAAATTGATGACTCTCCTGTTTTGAATCAAACTCCTAATGAAATAGTTGTTGAGATTAATCAAACCGACCTTCCCGAATCGACTATTCAAGAAGACGTCGAATGTGAAACCTTATCAGAAAGTGATTTTCCCCAATTTAATTTTCAGGGAAGTCCTATCGAGATAGAGTTTTTAGATTCTGACTCTCTTTCGGGAAACGACGATCCAATGCCCACAGTGAGTGTAGACACCGCTCTAGTTTGCCCGCCCGAAGACATCGAGCAGGTGCAACTCCGTGGCGGTAAAGTCTTACCTCCTAGGTTGCCCCCTCAGGACAAAGGCAAGCAATCCTCATTCAAAAATCTAAATCCAGATTCCCCTCAGCAACCAGAATTTCCTTTAATTCCTCCGGGTTTCGAGTCTGTCATTCCTAAGGTTGATTACAACGTTCTAGCCCACCTTAGGAAGTTGCCAGCAAAATTAAGTATTTACGACGCCCTCCTTATCTCCAAAGAAATGAGGGAGTCTTTAATTAAAGCATTTCTCGACCCCGAGATTTGCTTAACACAGTTGGCTGCAACTTCAGAAGGTGAGGCTCTCTACTTCAAAGAGGTCCCCGGGGTTACCTTTTCAGACGAAGATTTACTCTTGGGAACTACTGACCACAACCGCCCCCTCTATATCACCGTAAATGTGGGAAACTTCAAGTTATCAAGAGTCCTTGTTGATCCGGGTGCATCGGTCAACGTGATGAACATAAAGACTCTTGCCTACCTCAGAGTTGATACTAGTAAGCTTTCAACCGACAGGTTGGTGCTTTGTGGGTTCAACGAGAAGGGCGAGAGAGCCTTAGGTTCAATCACTTTACTCCTAGAAATAGGAGGGTTAAAAACTGAAGCTAAATTTCATATCATTGATTCGACTACGTCCTTTAACGCACTTCTAGGTAGACCTTGGATTCACGAATATAGAATGGTTCCATCTACTCTGCACCAATGCGTTAAGTATCAACGAGACGACATTGAACATGTGATTAAGGGTGATTTGCAACCATTCTCGATTCAAGAAATTGGGATATACAAAGATGCTGCGTATTTCATACCAAAAGGGTCCTCGTCCCGTTCTAAATTGGAGATCAAATTTGAGGAGAAAATGGTTGGACAAAAATTCGACCAAAAGAAGGAAAAAGATAAAAATATCAATCAAGAAATGACACAATCGAGTAGTGAAGACGACTCTGATATCGTTGTCCTTAGGCCTCCAAGCACGTTACCTCAAAGAGGTGGGAGGATGGCTTTAAGGGCACGAGGTCGAGGCCGTGCTTCATTAGATAGGAGAGCAGCACCTGTCTATATTGATTTGGAATCAGATTCTGATGGTGAACTAGAGAGTCAAGGTACTTCCCTCTCTCTCGATTATCAGAACATAAATGCTCCTCCAAAATTTGATCTCACCTTAGACCAGGATAGTGACCCTGAGGTAGATGTTTCAAAAGTTAAAAGTGACGAGCCTAAGTTAATAATGTATGAAAAGCTCACTAGAAGGATTGAGGCCCTTTCTCTGACCCCACTGTCGGCAGGCAGGATTGTAGGGTTGGAAGTCAAAGTGGCCCCCAACTTGGATGGTGAAGTTAAGAAAGTCCAGAAATTCTTTCCTGGCTCCTCCTCCGCAAGGGACGAAGGTGATGTAACCCTTGAGGAGGCAGATTTTAATGAATTAATGGAATTACCTTTCGGCTACTTCCCTGTTTGTGTAAAAAACACTTTTTCTAAAGGTTCTATACCATACCGATGGACTAAGGGTCAAGCTAGATACCACGAGAATATTTGGCGAACAAAAATAAATAAAAATCCAACAAGTGGTATTGGCTTTGGAACAGTTAGTTCATTCGATGATGATGAGTATTGCCTAATGATAACTTACCATCTCGATTCTCCAAATGTCCCTACAGATCCTCCTTGTCCTCTAGATGGACTATGTTTGGAGACTTTAGACGATCCCGATGATCTTCAAGTTCGGGATGCACCCCCCGGAATTTGAAGAGGAAATTAAGTCGACAGTCGATGAGTTGAGAGAAATTAACCTGGGAAACAATGATGACCCCCGTCTGATTTTCATAAGTACCTTGTTGAGCGAGGGTGAAACCCAAGACTTAATCCAGTTGTTATTCGAGTTCAGGGATTGCTTTGCCTGGACATACGACGAAATGCCAGGTTTGCCTGCTGAGGTAGCAGTTCACAAACTTGGGGTTCGTCATGATGCCATTCCTGTTAAACAAGCTCCTCGACGCATGCGCTTAGATATTGAGCAACAAGTCGTTTCTGAAGTTAAGAAATTGGCAGAAGCCGGATTCATTCAAGAGGAGAAATATCCCTCTTGGGTGGCCAACGTCGTGCCAGTTCGAAAGAAAAATGGTCAAATTCGGATTTGTGTCGACTATAGGGATCTGAATAAGGCATGTCCTAAAGATGAGTTCCCTCTACCAATACCAGAACTCATGGTGGACATTGCCTCCTCACATGCTATTTTCTCATTCATGGATGGCTCATCGGGTTATAACCAAATCAAGATGGCCCTAGAAGATGAGAGAAATACTGCGTTCAGAACCCCTATTGGAATCTTTTGTTATAAGGTAATGCCATTCGGCTTAAAGAATGCCGGAGCAACCTTTCAACGGGCCATGACCCGTATCTTTGACGACTTAATTCATAATCAAGTTGAATGCTATATTGATGATTTAGTTGTCAGGAGCAAGGTCAAAGAGGCTCACCTATATGACTTAAGAGTTGTTTTCGAACGGTTGCGCCGCTATGATTTGAAAATGAATCCCTTGAAGTGTGCCTTCGGCGTCGCCTCGGGAAAATTCTTAGGATTCGTAGTGAGGCACCGCGGAATCAAGATCGATCCTGCTAAAATTGAAGCCATCTTAGATATGCCATCCCCTAAGAGCCTTACCCAGTTAAGGTCTCTACAAGGTAGATTGGCATATATAAGGAGGTTTATTTCTAATCTTTCCGGGAGATGTTAACCCTTTTCTGTCCTTGCGAAAAAGGATACTAAGTTCGTATGGGACGAGAAGTGTCAAAATGCTTTCGATGACATCAAACAATACCTTTCTAATTCGCCAGTCTTGGCAGCTCCGATTCCGGGAAAGCCGTTAATCCTCTACACTGCAGCCTTAGATGAGTCTTTAGGTGCCCTGTTGGCTCAAGTTAACGACGAAGGGAAAGAGAATGCTCTCTATTAGCTTAGTCGGAGACTTCTTCCTACCAAAATTCGATACCCGTCAATTGAGAAGCATTGTCTTGCTCTGGTTTTTGTAGCTCAGAAACTGAGGTATTACATGCTCTCCCACTCAATCAGTTTGATTTCGAGAGTTAATCCTTTGAAATATCTTATGACCCGGCCTACGTTGTCAGGACGTTTAGCTCGTTAGTCTATGATACTACTGTAATTTGAGATTACTTTCACTCCTCTTCGTGCTGTGAAAGGACAGGTTGTCGCCGATTTTCTGGCAGCACACCCGCTGCCTGCAGATTCTCCCCTGAACGTTGATCTACCCGACGAACAAATCATGGGTTTGAGGGAATCTGATGAGGCTGTCTGGGAATTGTATTTTGACGGAGCAGCATCCTCTCATAGAATTGCGACCCAACAATCTATAATTCCTGGAAAGGCTGGAGTCGGTTTAATTTTTATAACACCGGAAAAAGAATGATGCACTTTTCCTATCATTTATCAGAGTCCTGTACAAACAATGAGGCCGAATACGAAGCTCTGATAACCGGTCCGGAACTTGCAATTCTAATGGAAATTAAAGAGATTAAGATCTTTGGAGATTCCCAACTGGTTATTAACCAAGTCGTCGGAACTTATAAAGTCTTGAATCCTAATCTCCTAAGATATCACCAGTACACACTTCACTTGTTGGAACAAATCCCTATTGCTACTTTGTATAGGGTTCCCCGTGGAAGCAATTCCGCGGCGGATGCCTTAGCAAAACTTGCGAAGGAATTTGCATGTCCTGAGGAGGATTCCATCCCTATAAAGATTCAGGGTCGTAAAACCCTCTCCCTTATAGATTTGGAACACATTAGTAAGACTCCCCTTCAGATCCTTTCCGCCTCTTTGACGACCGACGAAGAAGGCGATTGGAGACAACCCTTAATCGATTACCTTAAAGAAGGGAAGCTTCCCCAGGATAAATCACTTTCCAACCAGATCAAGAAACGTGCCCTATCATATGCACTAGTTAACAATCTGTTGTACCGTCGGTCCTTCGATCACATGTGGCTGCGCTGTTTGGACAAGCGAGAAGCCCTGAAGATTGTTAATGAAGTTCATTCAGGACTGTGCGGTGCACATCAATCGGGTCCAAAAATGAAATTAAAGATTAAAAGACTTGGATACTTCTGGCCTACAATGATTGACGATTGCATGAATACTGCAAAGCACTGTCATCAATGTCAGGTCCATGGTGTGGTTTTACATCAACCGCCTAATGTGTTACACCCTACGATAGCCTCGTGGCCCTTTGAAAGTTGGGGCACGGATATCATTGGGCCGATTGACCCTCCTTCCGCGAGAGGTCATCGTTTCATATTAGCAGCGACTGATTACTTTTCAAAGTGGGCGGAATCAATTCCCCTACGCAATGTAACATCACACCATGTTTTAAAATTCTTTCATGATCATATCGTATATCGATTCGGCGTACCTCGCAGAATCATATCCGATAATGGGTCCGCATTCAAGTCTACGAAAATCAATAGTTTTGTGAGACGCCATAATATTGATTGGAGATACTCGACGATCTACTACCCTCGGGCAAATGGATTGGCCGAGGCCTTCAACAAAACCTTGGTGCAAATTGTTAAAAAGACCCTTGATGATAACAAACGACAATGGGATGAGCGGTTGGTGGAAGCTTTGTGGGCTTATCGTACCACTTATAGAACCCCGACCCAATCCACCTTGATTGCACTAGTGTATGGATCTGAGGCTGTTCTACCCTTGGAAATACAAATCCCTTTGCTCAAAATTGCAGTTCAGAATCAAATCACAACGAACAAAATGCAAAACTACGATTGGAAGAACTCGAAGGCCTTGAAGAGCGACGTCTCCAAGCTCAACAAAGTTTAGAGTTGTATAAATCCCGTATGGTTCAGGCCCATGATAAGTTAGTGCGACCTAGAACCTTCCGAGCAGGAGACTTGGTGTTGGTCCTTCGGAGGCCTATCTTAGCCCATCGAAAGTTGGGAGGCAAATTTGAACCTACGTGGGAAGAACCCTTCGTTATAGAGACTGTCTACGAAGGAGGCTCGAATCAGTTAGTAGATTGTAAAGGGAACCACCCAATGCTACCTGTCAACGGGCGTTTCCTTAAGAAATATTATGCTTGATGTAGCTCATCTTATCAATTAACAAAATTCCCCTTTCTTGATTTGCAACTTGATTCTTCCTTTTTTTTAAGGTCTTTTCTGTTTAACGCCCTTCGCCTTCTCCTTAGGGTCGAATCGTTCCCTCCCTTAGAATCACATTCGCTAGTGATGGAGTACGCCCTTCGTGGCACCATCCTAGTTTTGCCAGTTGAGGTCCTCTGTGTGGAGCAAGTTTCCTCACCACATGACCATTCGCTAGTGGTGGAGTACGCCCTTCGTGGCACCATCCTAGTTTGCTAGTTGAGGTCCTCTGTGTGGAGCAAGTTTCCTCCCAACATGACCATTCGCTAGTGATGGAGTACGCCCTTCGTGGCACCATCCTAGTTTGCCAGTTGAGGTCCTCTGTGTGGAGCAAGTTTCCTCCCCACATGACCATTCGCTAGTGATGGAGTACGCCCTTCGTGGCACCATCCTAGTTTGCCAGTTGAGGTCCTCTGTGTGGAGCAAGTTTCCTCCCCACATGACCATTCGCTAGTGGTGGAGTACGCCCTTCATGGCACCATCCTAGTTTTCCAGTTGAGGTCCTCTGTGTGGAGCAAGTTTCCTCCCCACATGACCATTCGCTAGTGGTGGAGTACGCCCTTCGTGGCACCATCCTAGTTTGCCAGTTGAGGTCCTCTGTGTGGAGCAAGTTTCCTCCCCACATAACCATTCGCTAGTGATGGAGTACGCCCTTCGTGGCACCATCCTAGTTTGCCAGTTGAGGTCCTCTGTGTGGAGCAAGTTTCCTCCCCACATGACCATTCGCTAGTGGTGGAGTACGCCCTTCGTGGCACCATCCTAGTTTGCCAGTTGAGGTCCTCTGTGTGGAGCAAGTTTCCTCCCCACATGACCATTCACTAGTGGTGGAGTACGCCCTTCGTGGCACCATCCTAGTTTGCCAGTTGATCTGCCTATTTGGAGTAAGTCTTCTATCAGCATCCTATAGGCCTAAGGTTGGGTGATGCCCTTCCTTAGACCCAAGGCTAGGTATTCCCTACCTTGGTTTCTCCAGTCCTCTCTTCAAAATAGGTGTAAGCTTTTCACTTGTTTCCATTGGACTTAAGGTTGGGTGATGCCCTTCCTTCAACTCTTTAAAATCCTACACCTATTCGGTCAACGCCAATGTGTGCAGCAGAAGTTCCTTCTACCCCACACATTGGGGGTCCATTTGTTGACCTCATTTTTGTATGAGGTCACTAAGGCCCTTCCAAACTCCAGATTAATTTTAGATCCTAGGATCCACTCTAGACCTTAGGATTCTTTCCTAGAGCCAGACCTTAGAGCCCACTCTAGAGCCTAGGATTCCCTTAAATCCTAGATCTTAGGACCACTCCAACTTCAAATCAATCCCCACCCTTGATCAACCTCAACCTCAAATCAATTCCTACATTTGATCAACTTCAACTTCAATTTGATTCCTACCTTTGATCAATTTAAATCTCAAATTTTATTCAACTCAAATTCAAATTAATTCAAGTTTCAAACATATCCAAACCTTGATCCAATCAATTTGACAATCCAACCTTCAACTTAGACTTTGATCCAAACTTCAATCTAGCTTTGACCTCATCCATTCATTAACAATCACCACATGAATGTAAATGATTTGGATACTTCAATACTAATCATTCAAACTTAAAATCCATTCCAAATCCAGAAGTCTAAACTCAAATTCAAAGTCCTAAGGTCTTGTCCTAAAGACCCTTTTCAAAGAATTTTCAAACATTTCAAAACCCAGTCAAATGTTCTCTGATTCAGGGTCTATCACTTGAAAAGTGATAAGACATGTCTCTAAAAATTACCCTCCAACTTTGAGCTCATTCTGAGGTCTCTAACCCCAGAATCTGAATTAAAATCCAAAGGCTGTAAAACCTTCAAATATTTACAGCCTATGCCACTGAACCTAACCCCTTTGAGATCTTGACCTTGGAACCCTTATCCAAGCCTCCAATCACTTTTAGACTCTTGATTTTAACCCACTGAGCAGTAAACTGCATTTTTCAGAACAAGTTTTGGCCATAGTTGACCAATGGGCCAAAATTGACCAAAATACCCTTATGAGATTTCAAATGGCTATTTCAATTCAAATCAATTCCAAACTCTTTGAAACCACTTTCAATGAATTTCAAATATCAAACCCAACTTGTTGAACTCAAACCCAGACCTTGGGTCAACCTGGTTGACCAAGTCAACCAAGTTTGACCCATGGACCCATACACCCTCCTCTTTCAAATTTTTGAATCTAGTCCATTCCAAGTCCTTTGAATGTATGGGATGAACCCTTGGGTACCCAAGAGACCCCTCTTGGTGACCTAAGCCTTGGGCTCACTTGGGTTAGCCTTATGGCTTGACCCAAGTGATCAAAGAGAGGCCTCCCTTGAGCCATCTTTTGATCTTAATTAAATTGAATCCAAATCAAGGTGTCATTGGGTTCCCATTGACCCAATACATCTTCCTTGACCAGCCCAATCCTTGGGCTCACTTGGGTCAAGAGTTAGGCTAACCCAAAGTGCCCAAAAGCACTTGGGATTGAGCCAACTCTCAACCTAAGCCCAATTGAACCTGATCAACACCTCCCATAGGTGGCCCTAGGTCCAATACACCCCCTCCAGCCAGCCCATGCCTTGGGCTAGCTTGGGTCAATAGTTAGGCTAACCCAAAGTAGCCAAAAACACTTGGACCCGAGCCATTTTTCAGCTCAGATCAAATTGGACCCAATTGCCACTTGCATTGGGTGCACCAGACCCAGACCCACTTCCCACCTCAAGCCCAGGGTCTGGCCTGACCTGGGTTGAGCCCAAATCAACCCGAACCGAGCAGGTTTGGATCAACCCGAGCTAACCTTTGACACAAGCCAAATTGGACCCAATTGCCACTTGCATTGGGCGCACCAGACCCAGACCTACCTCCCATATCTAGTCCAGGATCTGGCCTGACCTGGATCGAGCTCAATTCGACTCAAACCAAGCAGGTTTGAGCCAAACCGAGCCACCAGATCGATCCCGGCTTCCCCAGACCAATTTGACTCCACTCCCCAGACCAATTTGACTCCACTCCCGGCGGCGGTCGGAACTAATGGAGAGAAAGTTTCGGTGGTCCCCCCAGGCCGATCCTGACCGAAAGCCTTCCAAAGGCTGTGGCTCGCCGGCTTGAGACTCACGAGCTCTCTGGAACGGTGCCCCTTTCCACTTGGCATCAATCCGAGAGCTCCTCCGATTCAATCCTGGCCGTCCGAGCTCGTGGGAGGAGGCTGAATAGGTTGGTGCTCCCCAGAGCTCAAGGTTCGATCCCAGCAATTCGAAACGATTCCCCAGAGTTCCCTCAAACTCCCAGTGTCTCCCCTCGATCTCCCAGACCTCTCCTTTCATTACTTCGAGCGAACTCCGGTGAAAGGCTTCGGCGTCCCGCTCAAAGTCCTACCTCCGGCCATCCTTCAGTCGCGGTCTCTGAAGGAAACCTGCTCGCCTTCGTCCCCTGAAGCTTCCAGATAGAGAAGCTCATCTGTTGAGACTTTTTCTGGGGTAATTCCTTCATCCCGAGCTCCCTAGATAGGTAGTCTGGTCAAGTGTGAAGGAAACCTTCACCCCAACGGATTTCCACCGTTGGATTGAAGGTTTCCACCCCCCTGATCCCCTGTGAAATTTCGTCGAAGTTCGCCGGCGGGATCAATCGGATCACGCCGGAGAAGGTTCACGGCCTCGAATACGAGCGGAGGTTGAAGACGAAATCTCAGTCGTTGATTCCGATCAACGGCTCGGATTAGATCTCGCTGTTTCGGAGCGCGTCTGATCCCAGCCGTCCGATCCGCCATCCGACGGCTGTGGTTAATCCGACCGTTAACAGTTGGCGCCAATGATTGCCCAGCCAATCAGCGCGCGGCGCGTGTAAAGCGAGCGCTGACTGTGTAATGGCCGAATAATAATTCCAGAAATTCAAGGGAACTTTGGAAATTCATATCTCCATGCACACTTGTCCAAATTAGGTGTTCTTAGGCTCATTGGAAAGGTCTCAGGGAGACCTACAAAAGCCCTATGGTTCCATGCCCTGGTTATTTCAGTGTTAGGTTTAATTTGAGTTTGAGCATTTTGTTAATTTCTTTAATTATTCTTTAAATACAAGTCCACCAGGCATGGAATTTTGGGAGATTGAATTTGAACATGTTTTTGACATGTCCAAATTTTACCTCCCCCTTTTAAGATGTTCAAGGGCATTTTCCTCAAATTTCAAATTTAAGGGTCATGGTTTGACCCTTAAATTCAAAATGGGGTATAGACCTATCCAATGGGATTTAGGGTGTGATTTTTTGTGTGCTGATGATGTGTAGGATAAGGAGTGTAGAACCACTGATTTTGCCCCAATCCAAGCTTAGGATACACCTCTATAGTGGTTTGAAGGTGACTTAGAGTTCACCTTAGGTTGTTTAGTTAACCACCTTAGAGTACTCCATTTGAGCTCAAATTTGGTGAGTTTAGTCCTCAGGGTCAGGTGATCCTATGGTCCAAATTTCATCAAATTTAGAGTCCATTTGGTTTCCCAAATAGGAACCATAATAATCCCCCCTTAGAAATAACCCTTTAGCCTTAATAAAATTCTAATAATTTTAATTTAATTCTTAAAATTTCCTAAAATACCCCCAATTAACTTAAATTTATCTATTAATCAGTGAAAATTGAAATCACTTTAATTTGACATTAAAATCCACTTTAATTTAATTTTAATCAAAATCAATGTTTAACCAATTTTAATTAATTAAAAATTATTTAAAATCCCAAAAAATCTTTAAACACTTGCTGATCTCTCCTTAGATCATTTCGGATCTTTGGAGTTGATTTCAAGAAGTTTGGGACTCATTTGGGATCAAATCACTAAAAGGGCCCTTAATTGAAACAATTTAATAATTTCAATAAATACTCAAACTTCCTAAAAATCATAACTTTTGATAGAAAACTCCAAATTGAATGTGCCACATGTCTAACAACTCATAAATAGGTCTAGTATTTTAATAAAATACAAACTTTCTAGAATTTAAGCTTAATCAAATAGTCAATTTTTGACCCTTTAATTAAGTGAGTAAGATTTTCAAAAATTCATAAAAGATCAAATCACTCTAAAACTCCAGAAAATATTGGTTTAATGCTTAAAACATTTAAAAAATCCTCTAAAACACAACAACCACCCTAAAGACGAAGTTTATCGGCTGGACTACTCCGGGCTGCGGGGCTAAGTGTCCTAAGGAGGCTGGTTCCTCGAGCCTGGTGGCACAACGCCACGAATGAATTCTAAGGGGTGTTAAATCTCAAAATAGATTTTTTTTTAATTATTTAACGTTTTAAAATCTCTAATTCAATTACATTAATTTGGTTTACCAGCTAGACTACTCCGGGCTGCGGGGCTAAGTGTCCTAAGGTGGCTGGTTCCTCGAGCCTGGTGGCACAACAACACGAATCAATTAATGGTAAACTTAAATTAATCAAATTTTAAAAATCAGCAACTAACTCATTTTTATATTAATCCACTCTTTCATTTCCAACCAATTTAAATAACTTAATCAACCCCGATTGCTACTGGGTAACCCAGGCCTACGAGGCTATTAGCTTAGCCCCAAGGAAGGTGAAATAAACTTCACGGCCTCGGTGTGAAACATAGGTAGCAATCAATTAACCTTTAAAATATGTCTATTTAAAATTCTTAATTCATTAATACTTAAATTTTAATCTAAATCCCCTTTTAAACCTTAACAAACCCAGACTTTTAGACAACTTCAATTAATAACCTACTTTAGGATCTATCCCAGCCACACGACCTTTCTCACACAATTTAGATGATGTGCTAGGACAACCAACAATAGATCTAGGTTAGGCCGGTGTTTACTTTATTGCTGTGTGCCGGATTTTTCGTAGTTTTCACTGCATGTTGTTGATGAAATTGCTTTGCTGTGTTTGCTTACTTTTTTTTTGTACTATGTGGATGGATTGATGTGTTTGGCGATTAGATTACCCTTAGGTTAGGTACGATCTGGATGTTGACATAGTTTTCTGCAGGTGGCCACGCTCATGCAGGGCAATATAAAAAGGGGGCAAATAAAAAAAATGCATAAATATTATAAATTCTTTGCACAGGTGCTTCAGCTGCTAAAGCCCCCAAATCATAAAAAGAGCGTGGCCAGTGTGTTTACTTTCTTTTCTGCTCATATACAACTGCTTGGGAATAACTGCTTTTTATATATTAATTGCTTAGGATAACCCTGCAGGTGAGTCTAGATTTTTATTTTGATATTAATGTAATTTGTGTAAGTATCAAGTATTGTGAAAGTTGATTTTGAGTTGGGATACATAGATCCAAAGCTTGGATTCCAAAGAGGAAAGGATACCCCTTTAGGGAACACTCCTTTTCCATTTGGAAATCCAAATTTGGATCATACCTCTTCCTTACCCAAAGAGGAAAGAGTGGCCTTCCCCTTAGAGGGAAGTGCCCTCTTGTCCATTTGGGTAATCCACTACGAAGATTCCAAGAAGATTGAAGAAAAGGAGTCCAAAGAAGAATGAGATTGAAAATTTGAAGATTTGAAGATTGAGAGTATCCCACTCAAAATAACTTGCGTCATTACTAGGTTTAGAATCCGGGTTGTTGTCAGTGGTGCCCGGCCACTTTACTTTCTGTAATATTCTGGTTTGTAATAAGCAAGGCAATTCTGCCTATGGACATTTATTAATTAATTTATATTTGATGTGATGATTTGATTGCCTTTAGGATTACTTATTTTTACTAGTTTTTTGGCGATTGCATGCCGCTTTTTGTTTTCGCCTGGATACGTGAGACTCGTGAGGGTGTGAAAGTTTTCTACTCATAACCTTAAAAGTCTAAAATTATAGTGAGTCTAAATAACATAGAAAGATAACAAATCTAGGGAATTAGCCGGGGATCGACCCCGGGGTTGCATGCATATTTCTGCATTACTCTTTCCTTGCATTAGACCCTTCCCCGCCTGCGGGTAGAGTCCGGATAGTCTGACCTATGAGGACGAGGTGCCGGATCTGGGGAAGTTCAGTCTTCTAAAAAATTATTTTTATAAGCCTGTTTTTAAAATTTCAAGCATAATTGATTTGAAAGTTGTCAACCAGCATGCATTGCATTAGATACAAATTAAAAGAGTCAAAATTTTAATTTCATAGTCCTTAGCATTTTAGCACCCAACATAAGTCAAAGGGGTCAGTTAGGAGAATCTCTAGATGTCGGCCCCAACTCTCCAAAACTTTAGTTATAACGTCCCTACCACTCTTTCATAAAATACCAGACTCATCTCTTTTAAATCGATTAGGTGGTTAGCTGGCTCCCCAATCCAGGCCGGGGTAAGTCCAGACCTTGCACTGCATTAGTTAGGATCGGACGACTGTGGTCCAGTGTCCAAAATAGATTTAGGTTCCGGGGCAGATCTTTGATTATAAGACCCCAAACTTTGGGAATCTAATCCCAAATTTCTAATAAAATGCTCAATTCTAATTAAAGCTTCATTTCAATCCTAAAACATAAAGCCCAACACTTAGATTAAGTTGGGACACTTCTGGATGGTTCTGGAATCTTAAAGTGTCCCCTACTTCTCCTCCTTTAACTCCGTTAATAACTGCTCAATTTTGATCCATTCCCTTTTGAGTTTCTAAAATTCATCTCTTTTTGATATCACTCCTAGAAAATCTGACAAAATTCTGCCATTATTTTAATCAGGAGTTTTCGTAGGAGATTTTATCTCCCTACGATGTAATTAACTACGAGGGCTTGCGCTCGTAGGAGATTTGGAACCCCACACACCTGATTTTAAAATTTTTTATTAATTTCTAAAACTTCATTAGATTTCTTTGGGAAAAGTTAAATAATGATCATCGTAGTTGCATTAGAAGAATTATCGTAGAATGGTGTCATTTCCCTTTGAGGAGATACATCCTTCTTCGATAAGGCTTTGGATGTGAATGTGATGATCATGTTTCTTGAATATTGTAATTGGGTACTTAGTCGAACTATACTTTGTCCCCTCGGGGCCATATAAAGTTCTTCTTAGAACCCGATCATAGTATTCAAGATGAGTTTACATAATTCTAAATCTGAACACCGTTATGAAAGTTTATTTTCGTCCTTCGGGGTGATATACTCTTTCTAACGAATTGATTCGACCTTAGAATTGGAACTCAACCTTAATCTTAAAATCCCCAAAGAAAACTAATATTTTTCAAAACCTATTTTCTAAAATTCCACCAACACTTAGCAAGATGATGATGCATTCCCTCCATCCTTAATATCATCTCTTCAACTTTCCTTCCCATGTTCCTCATGTATTCATCTTTATTCCTCAGCCTAATTGACCCATTCAAATCAAAATCAACTGTCGATAAATCCTCTTCTCTACATAGCCTAGGTTTATTGGGCTCAACATCTTTAACTGATGCTCTTGTTTCTACCATATAGTTACTACTAGTAGTAGCATACTTTTCATCCATTGAAAGTTCATCCAAGTATGGTTTGAAGGCTTATATGGCCTCTTTATTATTGAGGACATGTCAAATTTCTTGAACCACCTCATCGACCAATTTTCCCTCCATTGACTCATAGTAGGTGGGTAGGTATCTATTGTAATTTATCATGTCATTAAACTTTTTTTCTCACCTATCTTAGATAGAATATCTTGTAGCGTAAGATCTTCTATAAAATCACAAGACTCTTCCATTATCTGATTAATCATCATTTCATCTATGCTAGCTGTTAACCTTCCCCTTTGACTATCCCAAGGTCGGTAGTCACAAGGGTGGCATCCAAAATAGGTTGAGGGGAAACCTCCATAGGAGAAGATTAAGGAGCTTGAGGAGTAAAACCTCCTACATAGAGTGAGGTGGAGCCCTCACATCCCTGAATAAGGAGTCCATGGATATCTATAGGTGCTTGAAGATTTTTGTTCTTTCAGAGTTTCTTGGCAATATAGTGTTTCTCCGAAGACTTTGGCCTCTTGCCCTATACTTCTACCTATTTCTTTTCATTCTCCTTTTCTCGAGGTTTAACTATAATTGAGGCAGACTTTAATGTTTTTATAGGAGGGATCGGTGGCCTACCATTATAATGGCTGATGTTTTCGGACCCAATTGAAAAATAGTATTATCTATCTTGGTAGAAGAAAGGTGAGGCACCAAATGGTAGCCATCCACTAGTACAAATGTGGCTAGTTTCCTTTCATAATTATTTTTATTCCTCACAGGTTGAGGTGTCAATCCTTATTTCAATGTTTTTTTCTATTAAAATCTCTTTCTCATTTTTTTGTGAAATCACCCCCTTTTGGTGTTTCATGTATTATTCCTTTGTCTAACCTGCTTGAGAAAGAGATTTTTTGTGAAATCACCCCCTTCAGGCATGGTGGAGAGCAGACTATCCTGCTGACTCTCTCCTCCCCTACGATAGTAGCAAGGAAGTAAAAATGACTCCCTTTTAGAAGGGGAGAGAAGACAGGAATAGGGAGCTCCTCAGGAACCTCAGGCTCTACTTGGTCTAGAGCTTTAGGTTCAACCATTTTCTTTGACTTAGTGATTTTCTTCCTTACTCTATGTAGGTAGTTCTTTCTATATTTTTTATTGGTAAAGGGGATCTTAGAACTTGCCCCTACCTTGTTCATAGATGTTGGTTCAGTATTAATAGCAGATTTAAGTTTCTTAAATGTTATTTCAATCATTATTATTCTACAAATAAGAAACTTTATCACATGTAAAGGGTTTATTGCATGGGTAACAACTAGGATAGACGTGAGTGAGTGTGTGTGTTCATGTGTGAGACTTCTTCTCATGGATCTTAGCTCTCATGTACCTTTATATCAGTCTTATATTGGTGTGGAAAGAAGGAAGGAGTGCAAATGAGTTTGAACTACTTAGCCCAGGTAATTTCTATAGTTATTCTCTAGTTGTACTTTTGCCTTGCTTAGTGAAATAAAAATATTTATTCTGTTAAATTTTGTCTTACGTGGCTAGATATTTTTATCTAAATTTATGATAATTTAAGAACCTTGTATTGCATAGAGTATATTTATTATTATTTAACATTATTTTTAATTCCTCCAAACTATTTTTAATTTGTGTATAGGTCATGCATAAACTTAAAACATAGTATGATCAATAGCCTCAACAAAGGAGTAGAAGAACAAATAGTGAAATTAAAATGTAATCTTGTCATGCATAAACATATGGTAGATAAGATTATGAGATCTTGAGGAGATTATAAAATTTTAGTTGGGAGGAATCCTAACTAATACTCCAATGAGCTTAACAGAGACAAGGAGTACTTATGCTCTGATTCACAACAACATTAGGAAGAAATCTCTCTCTTGCAAGCACATGTTTTTAAATATCATATATTCATGCTAAAAAGGTTATATTTATCTTTTGTAACAGCATCTTTCTTTTTTTCATTACATCACCCATGTTAATTGAATACCAGGATAAATAAAACAATTTTACTAATCAACATTAGAGTGAGCTTAAGAAAATTTCAAATCATCATGGAAATGATACTCATCATATCACTTTATTACTTGACATGACACATACACTTACATAAAACATGAATTGCATCATAGAATAGTAATAGAAATTAATAGACCAAGTAGTATGTGGAATTACAATCCTATCACTTAGATTTGCTTTTCCTTATCTTATCATTTTACTATTTGACATGACATGTGCACTTGCATAAAACATGAATTAGACCTTAGAATAGCAATAGAAATACATAAAACAAGTCATAAGTGGAATTGCAATTCTATCACTTAGATTTGCTTTTCCTCCTCTAGCCATTAATTATTGTTTGACCTCACCTACTTAAGTGAGAAGTAGATTTTTGAAAGAGTTGCTACAAGACTTTATGGCCTCCATCAATGATGTTCCTTGCTGTCATATCTGATGTCCCGATAAATCATCGTTCTTCAATTAGATCAATAGTAACTATGATGACAGGAGCTCGCCTCGCTCCCTTGTTATGAAGGTAGTCATCTTTCTCCCTTTGGCGTGCTTCTTCAACCAAATCCCTTAAATGTGCCAACCTCCATGATACAGTGAATCTATGATTTATGGAAAAGAGAGAAAACAAAATTTTAACTCGTCATGTGATTTAACTTTTTTTCTAAACCTGTTTGGCAGGTATCCAAACAGCCTTGTAGTTTAGCAAAGCCACCATATGGGGAAAAGGAGAGTGAAAGGAAGGTGGTGTTGGTGGTTGCACTTCACTTTACTTGCAATAAGTCTATATTCAAACACATCGAAGCAACTAAAAGGAATTTTTTATTCTTTTTATTTATATTTTTTTATCGTTGATGATTTCTTGCAAATCCTCTTTTAGTTGATTTAATTCAGTTTAAAACCACTATGAATTGTAGTTTGGCAAAGCTCATATGATATGACTGGCATGGAGAAAGAAACAAAATGAAAAGGAAGTAATTACCTAATGTTATTCTAGATCACGATTGATCATGGACAAGGTGGATCTAGAGGGCCTAAGGATACAAGCTCTCACTATCCCATAAAGCCCACTATAATTTTCATGGGCTCCTATTGACCCCTAAAGCCCACAATAATTTTAAAAGTTATAAAAATATATATTTTTGTTGTTGATACTAGAGGGTTTGAACCTTGCACAACTAGCAACTTAAACTAGGGGCTTAACCTGTTGGACATAGAATAAGATCTTATCATTATATAATTATTTTTTATGTAAATATATATATATATATATATATATATATATATATATATATATATATATATATATATATATATATATATATATATATATATATATATATATATATATATATATATATATATATATAATGTATGTTATTATTATTTTTTGTGTTTAAAACTAACACCTAAATATTTAAAATGAAATAAGAATTTTAAATTATATATATAAGACAAATAATATAATATAATAATTTATTGAAAATAAATATTAATATTATGACAAGATCAATATTATTTCATTATGTTCTATTAAATTGAATGTTAAAAAATATCGTCTAAAAACATTAATAGTGTTTTAAAATTCATTAATTTTTGCCTCGATCCATTAATAAAAAGTTTTGACTCCACCCTGGACTTGTGGAGGAAAAAACGTAGCTCTAACGAGGAGAAAGGAATGTGGAAGAAACTAAGAGAAGAACAAAGAGTAATAACTATTTCATTTTCTATCTCTAGCACTATTTATATGAGGTGGGATATATAATATTAGTAGAGAGCAGGTGGTTATAATGTGCAGAGTATACACAAGTGTGGTAATAATGTGAGGTAGTGGTGTTCTACTCCAATGACATGTGCTGAGCCATATAGTGGATAGGTGCAGTTAATGTATGCTTGCTCTTCACCATGATTCTTATAGCTTATCACCACCCCTCAAACTAAGTGTCTAGTGGTTAGACGATTAGTTTGGAACGAATTTGATTAAAGCATAGGGGAGATAGAGCTTTGTCAAGGATGTCAGCTGGTTGATCTTGGGAAGAGATGTGATGGATGGTGAAATCCTTGGCATTGATTCTATCACGGATGAAGTGATAGTCTATCTAAATATGTTTGGTGTGGGCATGAAAGACAGGTTATTTTCTAGTGCCATTATAGATGTTATCATAATACAGAGGGGTGGCTATTGATTGTGGGATGGCGCGGTCAGCTAAAAGATGCTGAAGCCAAATAATGTCAGCTACTGCTAAGGTGAGGGCACAATACTCAACTTCTGTGGAGGATTTGGCGTCAATTGGTTTCTTCTATACGCTCCAAGATATGAGAGTGTTTCAAATGTAAGAGCAGTGTCCTGAGATTAATTTGTGGTCAGTTGGGTCTAAGGCCCAATCAGCGTCAGAGTATGTGTGGTGAGTGGGATCTCTACGGGTGACTGGTAGGCAAATGGCTAGCGGTCCCTTGATGTAGCAGAGTAGGCATTTTAGTTTGTGATAGTGGAGATTGAAGGGTTGATACACGGATTGACAGAGAAGGTTTGTTGCAAATGCTATGTCAAAATGTGTAATGGTTAGGTATTGGAGGGAGCCAAGGATTTTGCACTGTAGAGAAGGATCTAAAAATGGAAGGTGACTATTTGATGAGAGAGTAGCTTTGACCGAGATGCGTGTGAGGGATGGTATACAGGTTTGCATGCCAGATAGCTAGAGAATGTTGGTTGCGTATGTGGACTAATGAAGAAAATAGGAATTATTTTGTTGTTCAATTTGTATACCCGGGAATAGGGAGATGGTGTTCAGATCTTTGAGCTTGAAGTGGCATTGGAGATCATTGAGAATGGATAAGATGTGAGTGGTATTATTTCCTATAAGGAGAATGTTGTCGATATAGAAAAGAAGGATTGTTTGTGTAGTAGTTATCCGATGAATGAAGAAGGATGGGTCATATTTGCTTATTTTTAAGTCATGGTTGAGAAGGAAGGATGAGAATGTTTGAAACCATTAATGTGGTGCTTGACTTAGGCCATTAATGGCTTTGTGAAGCTTACAAATATGAGTGGGTTAAAGGGGATCGACAAAGCTTGGAGGTTGTTTCATGTATATGGTGTCTTTGAGAGTGCCACATATAAAAGAATTGGAGACATCATATTGATGAATATGCCAGTTATTATGGAGTGCAATGGTGAGGAGGAGTTGAATGGTGGGCATTTTGGCTACTAGGTTGAAGGTTTCATGGAAGTGGATAATGAGTTGTTGAGAGTATCCTTGAGCTACAAACTGAGCTTTGTGGCATTTAATGGTGTCATTAGGTTTAAGTTTGACGCAATAGGTCCATTTGTAGCCTATAATGGGTTGATTAGGAAGTGGTGGTGTGAGGGACCAGGTGCCTTGTAGTTGGAGTGCACAAAATTCATCGGACATAGTTGCTCGCCAATTTGAGTCCTTATTGGCTTGGGTGAAGTTGGTTGGAGTGGATGGGGTGGTTTGGGTAGCTTATAATATGATTATTTGCATTGGTTTTAGGCTATCTATTTTGAGTCATGTAAGCATTGGATGGAAGGGAGTTGAGCTGTAGGTTTAGAGGCCCGATGTTGTGGTAACGGTTCAATAGGTATTTAGTTTGTAGTGGATGTGCTTGTTGTGGGGTTTGATGGTGAGGATGAGGGTATATATGTAGGTAGTAAGGGATTAGTTAGGATAGATATTAGAAAGATAGATGGAGGGAGAAAGGTGGGAGTGAGTAGGAGGGGGGTGTTGGTTGACTTTGAGTTGGGGGAGTAGATTGTTGTTGTGTGATGGAGTATGGAAGTTGGACTACATGAAAGACAACGTGGCCAAAGATGATAATTTTATTTTTGGAATGGTTGTAGAAGCGATAGGCATTGGTGGAGTTGGAGTATCCTAAAAAGATGCAAGGTGTGGAGCATGGAGAGAGTTTGTTGGGAGCTAATGGCTTGAGACGGGGAAAGTAGAGACAACCAAAGACTTTTAGCTAAGCATAGTTAGGTGGTTTATTGGTTAAGAGTTGGTATGGGAATTTGAGGGAAGTGTTTGTAGAGGGTAAATAGTTGATAAGGAAGGTGGAGTTGAGGATGGCATCAGCCCAGACTGTGAGAGGGAGGTTTGCTTCATATAAGAGAGTGCGTGCTGTCACTAGAAGATGTTGATGCTTGCATTCAAAAACACTATTTTATTCAAGTGTGTAGGGACATGTTGGTAGATGTATGATGCCTTTGTTCACAAGGAACATTTTGAATTAGGTTGAAGTATACTCACCTCTATTGTTGGAGCGAAGATTTTGAATTTCATTATTGTATTGATTTTCTGTCATGGTAGTGAAATGTATAAACTTATTATAGGTTTTTTATTTAGAGCTCATTAAATAAAGCTAGGAAAATTTTGCGTAATCATCAATGAAAATGATATAGTAATGGAAACTATTTTGAGATAAAATGGGGGAGGATCCCCACACGTCGCTGTATATTAAGGATAAAGGTTTAGTTACAGATTTCACATGAAGATTGAAAAGTAACTTGTGGATTTTAGCAACATTACAAGAGTCACAACATAACTTAGAAGAAGTAAAGTAAGGGTGTAAACGAGTCGAGTCGAGTCGAGTATTTGCCTTATCAAGCCTGGCTCGTTTAGTCCTTAATGAGCTCGAGCTCGAGCTCGAGCTCGAGATCGAGCTCGATTAGTAGGCTCGAGCTCGACTCGTTTAGAAAATATCAAGCTCGAGCTCGACTCGAAAGCTTGAGCTCGTTTGAAAAGCTCGAGCTCGAGATCGAGCTCGTTTGAGAAGCACCAATGCATGTGATGGGTATTATTATATATATAATTAATATTATAAATATAATATATATAATTATATCGAGTAGCTTGATAAGCTTTCGAGTCGAGTCAGGCTGAGCTTGAACTCGAGCTCGTTAATCATTCGAACTCGATTGTAGGCTCGAGCTCGAGCTCGAAGCTCGATAAGCTCGGCTCGCGAGCTCGTTAACGAGTCGAGTTCGAGCCGGCTCACGAGCCGGCTTGGCTCACTTACATCCCTAAAGTAAAGGGTAAACTAAGTGACTACAAGACTACAGAGGTTACAAAATTATGAGGATGTTTAAGGTATGAGTGTCATAGCTTGCTAATGTTGGATTAGGCAATGAGGGCGATATGTCCTGGAGCAGTGTCAAAGCTGGTGATCGGGTATAGTCCATGGGAGCTAGTTCCTTATAGAAGAACTTCATGGGTTTTTAGATCCTTAATGTGAAATCCATGCAGATCAAAGTGAACAGAGCATTCATTATTAGAGGTATGTTTATGAATAGAGAGTAGATTGTGAGAGTGTTGGTGGAATTTTGGAAAATATGTTTTGAAAAATATTAGTTTTCTTTGGGAGCTTTAAAATTGAGATTTAATTCTAATTCTAAAATCGAATAGTCCCGTTAGAAAAATTATATCACCCCGAAGGACGAACATAAAATTTCATAACGGCGTTCAGATTTAGAATTATGAAATTCATCTTGAATATTATGACCGGATGCTAAAGAGAACTTCTTATGGCCACGAAGGGTCAAAATGAGGTTCAACTGAATATCCAGCTACAATATTCAAGAAGTGTGATCGTTAGGTTCACATCCAAAGCCTTATCAAAGAAAGATGTATCTCCCCGAAGGGAGAAAATATCATTCGATGATAATTCTTTGAATATGATAATAATGATCACTAATATTTTAAGTTTTCCCAAAGAAATCCAATTGAGTTTTGAAAAATCAATTTTTAAAATCAGGTGTGTGTGGTTCTAAATCTCCTACGAGCGCAAGCCCTCGTAGTTAATTACATCGTAAGAAAACGAGGTCTCCTACGAAAACTCTCGATTAAAATAATGGCAAAATTTTATTAGATTTTCTAGGAGTGATATCAAAATATGAATAGAATTATTGGAAATTCAACAGGGAATGGATCAAAATTGAGCAGTTATTAACGGAGTTAAAGGAGGAGAGGTAGGGGACACTTTGAGATTCCAGAACCATCTGGAAGTGTCCCAACTTAATCTAAGTGTTTGGCTTTATGTTTTAGATTGAGGAGGAATCTTTATGTTCAAGTTGAAATTTTATTAGAAAATTGGGACTTATATTCTCGATCACATGATCGGAAAAATGCCCAGAAAGTGAGGGTGAAGACTAACCTACCAAGTGGGTATGACGTCCCCGGTCAAGATCCCATGGTTTTCCATCGTCCCGGGTTCGTCGGAATCCTTAGCCTACTTAGTCGAGTGCCGACTAGAGGATCCTTGTTAGCAACCATGGGTTACCTCATTCAAGGGGACCTCGTAGGCCAAGGGGCTGGGGACCTAATCCTAGGCTGACAAACAGGAAGTGCACAGGTCTGTGGACAGTGAACCTATGTCTATATTATCTAACCTAGGATGCCACTCTCATTTCGTATGCATATCAATCTATCAAAAAAAATAAAAAAGGAATACCGGCCTAACCTAAAGCTAGAGTCCGTGTCCTAATGGGTCAATCTAGGTGTGTGTAGCAGGTTGTGTGGTTTGGATATATCCTAAATCGGGTAATTGGTTAAAGTTATTTTAATGTTCTGGTTAGTTGAAAGGCTCAAGGGAAGATTTTGGTTAAAGTTTAAATCTTAATGATTTGAAATTGATTTTAAGATTGATTGTTGGTTTTAAAGTTAGATTAAAATTTTCTGGATTTTGAATAAAATATTTAATGTTCTAAAATTATTCGAATTATTTAATGATTTCAATCAAGGGGTTAAAATTTGAATTTTATATTAAGAATGTTTTTTTGAAAAGTTTGTATTTTATTAGAATATTAGATCTTGAGATGAGTTGAATGCCTTTAAGTTTGATTGATTTAGAGTTTATTTGAATTATTTATGAATTTTCAAAGTTTTGATCACTCATTGGAATAATTAAATTATCTTAATTAGAGAGGTTTTGATGTTTTGAATCTAACTGAGTTCCAAACTCCTTGTAATCAATTCCAAAGGTCATGAATGACCCAAGGATAGATTCGCAAGTGTTTAAGAATTCTCTGGAATTTAAAATTATTATTAATTAATTATATTAATTAAATATCAGATTCTAACGATTATTAACTTACTCTTAAACTTGAAGTCAAATCTAGTTGATTTTAACTTTAATGTGTTAAGGATTCAAATCTGATCGATTAGAGGGGTTGTTTATAGTTTTGGATTTAAAAGTGATTTATTGAAATTTCTGGAAGGTTTTAAAGTTTAATTAAGGTTTAAACTTAAGGGGTTTAAAATTGATGTCACTTGGGTTTAAAATTTGATTTGCTTGATTAAGGATTTAATTTAGATTAGATCAATTAATTGGTTTAATGATTAAAAGGAAAGATAATTTTTTAAGGTTTAAGATGTCACTAGGTTCAAGTTATTCAAGTCTTAGGTTAATAGGAGATATCTCCTAATCTCTAGAAATTTTCTAAGTTCTCTAAAAGTGTCCTTAATTATTATCCTTAAAGATGTCACTAGGTTTAATAGGTTTGAATCAATGTCACTAACCCTTTGGACATGCCTAAGGATGTAAACAAAGCTATGTCGATGAATTTTGAATTTGTAAAAAGAAGAAAACAGATATTAACTAAATGCAAGAATTATTGCAAGAATTTAATGCTGTCAGAAATAACTCAACAAGTAAATCTAGAATATCTATTCTTTTCTAAGTCTTAAGAAAACTTACCTGGTCACCGGAGCTAGTCAACGGTGACTCCCGCCATAGCACCCCGTTTAGAAGAAACGGGGCGACTAAAGCTCCTTGACTCAGCCCCCAATCAACTCCGTAAGTACCTCGCAAAAAGGCGAAGAGAGAAGACAGTGTCAGAATATCATGTATAAAAGTATAGCAACTACTATGAATGGACATATAAATGAATATGTGAAAATTTGAATCAAATCAAATTATTTAAGCAATTTCAAAGTGTATAACTGGACAATGACATGCTTGTAATTTATAACAGCAGTCGTGTCAGGAGATTATAACCATAAAGCAAGTCAAACTCTATGTCACAAATAATCATCCACATCAATATATTCAAAAGTATAGATCATATAAACAACAGTTCAAGTCAATATGTGGCATTAAGAGATATATACTTTTCCATTACCAAAATCATAAGTTATATATTGAATAAGTATAAATGTCACTTTAACAACCAATATGCAATTTCTCTACATATTCTAACTATGTCGATGTCGTCAAATTCTACAAATGAATAACTTCAACCCACAAGTGTGTTCGAATCATAATATTCATACAATTTGATAGAGTTTAAAACTTATTCACATAGAAAACAAAATCATGTTTTTGA
Source organism: Dendrobium huoshanense (assembly GCA_016618105.1). Lineage (NCBI taxonomy): Eukaryota > Viridiplantae > Streptophyta > Magnoliopsida > Asparagales > Orchidaceae > Dendrobium > Dendrobium huoshanense. The sequence continues at coordinate 12,848,474 of CM028346.1, forward strand.
ACAAATGTAATGAGGGGAAAAAAATGGAACTAAAAGATGGTTTGTTTGTATAAGTGGAAAATAAATGCGGCGAGCCTTAGACTTAGATTAATTGTGATTTGATTTTAATGAATATTAAGTTTAGGATATCATTCAAACTAGTAACATTAAGCTAGCATGCTAGTTCTGAGCAAAGGCATTACTTCAATTCTCACAAGCACCCAAAGCTTTGAGATTTAAACGACAATAGTAATAATGACAAAAACTACCACCACTTTATTGCTACCCGGGAAAATGAAAGATTTGCAAAAGTATTATTGTAAGAACTCAGATAATGAAATCAAAAACATATATCCATTTTAAAATAATAAAAAGGCATTTTGATTTTGATAACTATATTTTGCATATATGAGTTTTGATATTATTAATTTACCTCTTAAAATAAAAAAAAAACTTATGAACAATAAAATCTGTAAGTCATTCACTAAAACAATGATATAATATGAAACTTATCCTATCAGTTTAGTTATATATATTCAACATGTCATATCATAAGGAATTCTCCTTAAAAAAAAAAGTAAAATAAATGCACACAAGATATGCATAACATAGATAATCCATTCAGAATATTTTGAACCTTCAACAATATCGCCCATGTATGTATTGTGCAACAACTAACCAAATTTACTGCCCACACAACTGACACAAAATTTCAAGAGTAAATAACGACCAGTTATTTAGGTAGAGGAATCACAAAATTTAGTTTTCCTATCCGGTAAAGGAAACTCTTAAATGATCCGCTGGATCTCATATAAGGTCAAAGCAAGATCTACATCTATAATGTTCGAACTTTTGATAGTGCCCAATCAATATAAAAGTAAAGGAAATCAATCAGATTTAAAAGAAATTCAAGACTAAACTTAAATCTGAGTGATGAAAACAAGAGCAGTAGATATGGCATTGCGATGAGCGATATAAAATAAAATAAATTAATCACCTCGTCTAGAGATTTGTACAAACTTTTTGATGAATATAGAATTTCAAATTAACATCTCATTGAATTCAATCAACCATCAATTAACATATGTATACTTAATTTAAGAATGAATAGTGATTGTGGATGACAATGCATCTTGAAGATGAAATAAATAAACATATAGAACACAATTATGCTCACACGCATTTACTCTAACAATTGGTGTTATTAAACTCGGTACAATTAAATAAGAACACAGTGTGAAAAGAAACAATATTTTCAACAAATTATATATGGATGCGAGGTATTCTGACATATGATATTTAACGAGAACTACGAACTTTTGAATTGAACGTGTGATATTGTAATTCAGACAGGCATATAGATATCCCAATCTGAAAGATATCAGCCACAGCACAAGCATCACAGCAAAGAAGTTCAATATAAAGCATACATGACGTGACTAAGAGTTCTTAATTCTTCACTGTTGGCTATCACAAAAATCTGGATAGAAAACTAAATAAAAAAAAATTCATTACAAAAATTACAAACATAAAATCCTGAAACGATTACCCCACATTCTTATATCCATATATTGAAATGTATGTCCAGGTGTATTCATTCATTGGATTTTATGATAGGAAAAACACATATCTGGATGTAAAATAGAAGGTAAAAAAAAAATTATCTTTCACAGGAAAGTTCAGTTATGAACAGTTCAAACAAAGTACAAGCCGCATAAGTAAGATATACAGGATTTGATTAATAAATATCAAAGATGAGCAGAGAAAGAGCTACTACAGCCATTAACAGAGATAATAAAAAAAAAAACATATATAAAGATAGATTTAGGGATTTATATGCAAGCTCGTTTAACTCTTAAAGACATTCATGTTCATTCAATATATGAGAGATAGTAGACAAAAAGAATGAGTGGAGCTAATCGATTTTTGGTAAAAAAAAAGAAATATAACCATCTAACTCTGATAGAAGGAAATGTTCATTACCGTCTTTACTCTTATACAGGGAAGGGAGAAGGATGCTTGTTCTTGCTTGATAGCGTAAGAACGATTGCAGTTGACGACTTTTGGGCTTCTCTTCCATTAATGCTGGACTCTCACAGGATCTTTGCCTTCTTCTTCTTCGAATGACAACGGCAAGCAAAATGGCTTAGAACTCATTTCCTTCAAGCAACCGGACCTAGGAGAGGTCAAGAGGGAGGCGTCTGAGCTGCAGCTAGGATCGAGGGAATGAAAAGCGTGAAAACCAAGCTGCTCCCTCAAATGATCGGATCTCCTCACTTGGATCGCACAAACCACTGCTCTTGGATAGGTCCGTTCATCCTTCATGCATCCCTTCAATGTGGGTTGCTCCAGCCTTCATTTCAAGGAACTAAAGTCTTGTCCAATCCTAGGAGCAACTCCTCTTGACCTGATCCTTGCGTCTTCTTCCTCCTTTTGGATGGGTGGAGAGAAGCAAGGAGTGCTGCTTAGCCAACCCTAGCAGCTCCAAAAGAGGGGATCGTGTGTGTGTGAGAGCTTGGCCGGCTCTAGCAGCTCTCCAAAAATGAGTGAGATAGTTCTCCTATAGGGATGATCCGGAGACTCTTATCGAGTGGCGGCTGCTTGGAGGCGTGAGATGAGAATGGAGTCGTGGGGATTAGAAGATGACGGCTTGCCCTAATGCTATATCCAAATCAAGAGACCATCATCCCCTTCAAAAGTTGATCATATGGCTGTTATCAAATGCTTAATTAATTTTTTTTTAAAATAAATCATGGGCTGAAATTTATCTAAAACTTTGAGGATAATTAGAATTAAAAGAATAGATAAAGCAATGAAGTTTTTGATAGATTCGTAATTTAAATCAATTATTCAAAGTTTGTTTAGGGATAAATGATGTCAATTAGATATAGATTAGGTCAAAACATGTTGAAATCAACTCAATCGAAGCCGTAGAAAATAAACTTTCATCAAAATTAATTCAAATCATCTCGAATGTGCTTGATTAAATTTGTTTGAAGAAAATTCAAAGGATTTTGATTAGTCTAGATTTCGCTCAACTCAAAATAATAATAAATTAACTCAATTTCACAATTGACGACGGCGTCATAGGACTCAAATTGGCTCAAATCGAACTAGATATCCCCAAATGTAATGTGTGCACTCAAATTGATCTTAATTAATATGTATATACAGTTCAATGTTGATTTCAAAGAAGAGCAATGAGGTCGATCACAAGTCGTATTGTAGGCGATGATGATTGAAAGGTTAATTAATCAAAATGTAGATAAAAAAAATTGGATGATTGAAAGTTAATTGGAACTTTGATTAAGAGTTGAATGGGATATGTTTGGGACCTATATGATCGGCAAGTGAGAACTTGTCGATCATTAGGTCACCAAAATAAAACCCGGGTGGGTCCTAGTAACCTCATACAAAAACGAGGTCAACAAATGGACCCCCAATATGTGTAGTAGAAGGAACTTCTGCTGCACATATTGGCGTTGACCGAATAGGAGTAGGATCTTGAAGAGTTTAAAGGAAGGGCATCACCCAACCTTAAGTCCATTGGAAACTAAAGAAAAGCTTACACCTATTCTGAAGAGAGGACTGGAGAAACCAAGGTAGGGAATACCTAGCCTTGGGTCTAAGGAAGGGCATCACCCAACCTTAGGCCTATAGGATGCTGATAGAAGACTTACTCCTAATAGGCAGATTAACTGGAAACCAAAGTAGGGAATACCTAACTTTGGGTCTAAGGAAGGGCATCACCCAACCTTAGGTCTACAGGATGCTGATAGAAGACTTACTCCTAGTAGACGGATCAACTGGAAACCAAGGTAGGGAATACCTAGCCTTGGGTCTAAGGAAGGGCATCACCCAACCTTAGGCCTATAGGATGCTGATAGAAGACTTACTTCTAATAGGCAGATTAACTGGAAACCAAAGTAGGGAATACCTAACTTTGGGTCTAAGGAAGGGCATCACCCAACCTTAGGTCTACAGGATGCTGATAGAAGACTTACTCCTAGTAGACGGATCAACTGGAAACCAAGGTAGGGAATACCTAGCCTTGGGTCTAAGGAAGGGCATCACCCAACCTTAGGCCTATAGGATGCTGATAGAAGACTTACTCCAAATAGGCAGATTAACTGGCAAACTAGGGTGGTGTCACGAAGGGCGTGCTCCACCACTAGCGAGTGGTCATGTGGGGAGGAAACTTGCTCCACACAGAGGACCGAAACTGGCAAACTAGGGTGGTGCCACGAAGGGCGTACTCCACCACTAGCGAGTGTGAATTAGGATGGTGCCACGAAGGGCGTACTCCACCACTAATCCCCAAGTCAAGAGCCAGGGTGGTGCCACGGAGGGCGTACTCCACCACTAGCGAGTGTAATCCTAAGGGAAGGAAGGACCTAACCTTAAGGAAAAGAGAACTGAAAACGATTGATTGATGATTTTGAATTTGATTTAATTTCTATGAATTTGAAGGGGTGAATTTGATATTTAATTTGATCCTCATTAGGCATGATACTTCTTAAAGAACCGCCCAAATGAAAGGAAGCATCTGCTGGTATCTTCAAAATTAATTCATTGCCATGAACTTTCCTTATAAATCATCTCTAAAGTGGACGATCCAGTCAACATTGATTCAAAGCTTCCATTGATCTTATGGTGGACTAAAATTGGTCTCCAAAGGGCTATAGCCAAGTCTCCTACTTGGAAAGCCCTGAGGTGACACAGTTTATAACGAGCTTGAATCATACGTGACTTATGTAATTTCAAATTTTATTGAGTTCAAAACAACTTTCTTCAAGGCCTTCGAGATCCTCCAATTGGAGTCAGGCACTCTACTTAGTTGTGACTCAATTTTGAAAGTCAATTTTGTGCGATGTAAAACACACCTCTATTTGAGAACAACCTTGGACCCAGCATAGAGTGTTATTTTACATAGTGGATCTTAAAAGAAATGATGCCTATGTTTAAAGATTCACATATATCTCTTGAGAATGGGATTTGAATTCTTATCGAGAATAGAAGATTCATTCTTTTTATTGAAAATTTCCTCTTAATCATTTGGACCCTGTCAAAATGACAAGCGGGAACAAATTCAAAAGTATAGTAAGAAGTAGAGTGACCCCAATTGACCCGAAAAGAGCCAAGGGTTTTGGATTTTGTTGACCCAGATCAAATTTCATAGAAATTGAATTAGGTTCTCCCCTTATAGAAATTTTGAATTAAAATCAATTTCAAAAAGGCGTAAGTTGGACAGTGAAATTTAATCTTTTCAATTCTCTTGCATAGAATTTTCTATCTAATAAACTGTCCAAGCATGACAATAAATCTAGATTCAAGATTTTTTAAAGTCAAGCTATTAAGGGTGATCGGGACCTTTGAAATTTAAGGATTTAAAAAGAAGGAAGCCTCTTTCACTTTTTTTGTGACGTGCTTTGCACACCTTTTTATTTCTTTGGCGTACTTTACGCTTCTTTTGATTTTAAATTTTTTTAATGCACTTTGTGCATCCTTTGAATTTTTTTTTAACAAGAGGCTTCACTTTCTTTAAAACCTTAAAATAATTGTTCTTTTTTTTTTTAATCCAGGATTATATCGCAAGTATAAGAGAAGGAAATTCATTCTCTTATCCAAGGAAGAATAATCCCCAAATTGGACCCAATCTTTTGATAAGAAAATATCAACTTGACTTTGAAAATCATTGAATAGATTTAGAACATGCAAGAGAAGCCTATAAGATGAAAAATCACGAGAAGACTAAGAAGATTTTCATTTCAAAAACCAACTTAAGTTTGATACAAATTTTAATTCAAGAATCAAATTAACCCGCAGAAGCCGTGGGAGGGAGGGGCCTTTAAAGATCCAGTGGGGTCAATCACTACTCTCCCCTATTTTTGATTTAAAGTAGAGGTCAATTTTCATTAAAAAGATGGATCAACTATCTTGAAAATTCTGATCTAGTACACTTGAGAAATAATGTGATTTTCTTCAAAATAGCAAGTCCAGGTGGCAAGACCCTATCAATATAAATTATATTTCCACAATCTCTTAAAATAAAGAGATTATTGTGGGGTCTGCACTACCCCTAACTAGTGCTGCATCATCTCACTCTAAGGATCTATCGTGATAGGACCTCTTTTAGAAGTTAAATTCAAATGGTGTCACTATCTGACAAGATCTCAGATCCATCATTATTTCCCTCCCTAATTACTAGTGATCTAGTAATTATGAGAGTGGCACCCCGAGCGGTTTCTACACCTCCTCCTCTATAGATTATATAGTGGGACACGTATAATAACGTAACCAAACATCATCTAGTAGAGTGGATGGGTCATAACCTTCAACTGGGGGCCTATAGTCTATTATTGTTGATTGCTCAATTTAGATTTGGTAGATCTTTTATGCGCAATAGTCAAAAGGGCAAAGTGGATATCATGCTATCATTCTCACAACCTCCCTTCCTTGAGTATGAGGAAGAGGGTAGGAGTGGCTTCCACCAAAGAGGGGGGCATGTGAGAGGAGCAATGAACCCTCCATTAGCCTCAAATTTGACTTACTCTTAAGGCTTCTGATTCAGCAATCTTTCTAGCCTTTTGAGTACATTTGATTTCCTTGAATTAAGAAAAAGTGATTTAAATCAATTGATTTTGAAATGGAATTGGAATCTTGAAATCAATTGATTTTCTTCAAATTTTGGAACTCAAAATATTGAGTTTTCATTCAACATGAAGGTTCACAAAATTGTTAAGAAAATCTCAAGAGTTGTGCTTGACTCTCTCATTCCACCAACTAACTAGGGATGAAATGTCAAAGCTTAGATTTGGTTGAGAAAATTTGAACTTAATGTTGAAGTTAAAATGGATCTTCTTCAAATTTCGAAACTCAACATGTAACATTTTGTTTTTTGAACATGCAGGTCTACGAAATTGATATGAAGAATCCCTAGGATTGGGCTTGACTCTTTCATTCCACCAATTGACTTGGGGTGAAATGTCAAAGCCTACATTTGATTGAGAATATTTGAATTTTAGAATTGAAAATAACATATCTTCTTCAAATTATGAAACTCAACATATTGAATTTCATTCGAGTATGCAGGTTTACAAAATTGACATGAAGACCTTGAGGTATGGCTTGACCCTTTCGCTCCACCAATTAACTTAGGGGCAAAAATGTCAAAGCCTGGAGTTATTAGAGGGAGAATTGAATTTTGATTTTGAGACTGAAGGGTCTTCTGTAGGATGTGAAACTTAGCATATTCGACATTTAATTGGATATGCAAGTTTGCAACATTAAGGAAGATCTTAAAGAATTTGACTTGACCCTATTGCTCTACCAATTAACTTGGAGGCAAAATGTCAAAGTCCGACTTGAACAAAGGTTTCCTCGCTCACCTCTCTGTTTGACATGTCTTTTTGATGTTGGCCACACTCACCCAAGGAAGAAATGGGTAGAGGTACCAACGGAAGAAGGGTAGTCAAAACTACCGATGCAATAAAATTTATGCCGTTATTAAAGATGGAGAGAGAAATTTAGTCCCACCGGGCGTGCCATTTTTTGTTGGTGGAATTTTGGAAAATATGTTTTGAAAAATATTAGTTTTCTTTGGGAGCTTTAAAATTGAGATTTAATTCTAATTCTAAAATCGAATCGTCCCGTTAGAAAAATTATATCACCCCGAAGGACGAACATAAAATTTCATAACGGCGTTCAGATTTAGAATTATGAAATTCATCTTGAATATTATGACCGGATGCTAAAGAGAACTTCTTATGGCCACGAAGGGTCAAAATGAGGTTCAACTGAATATCCAGCTACAATATTCAAGAAGTGTGATCGTTAGGTTCACATCCAAAGCCTTGTCAAAGAAAGATGTATCTCCCCGAAGGGAGAAAATATCATTCGATGATAATTCTTTGAATATGATAATAATGATCACTAATATTTTAAGTTTTCCCAAAGAAATTTAATTGAGTTTTGAAAAATCAATTTTTAAAATCAGGTGTGTGTGGTTCTAAATCTCCTACGAGCGCAAGCCCTCGTAGTTAATTACATCGTAAGAAAACGAGGTCTCCTACGAAAACTCTCAATTAAAATAATGGCAAAATTTTATTAGATTTTCTAGGAGTGATATCAAAGTATGAATAGAATTATTGGAAATTAAACAGGGAATGGATCAAAATTGAGCAGTTATTAACGGAGTTAAAGGAGGAGAGGTAGGGGACACTTTGAGATTCCAGAACCATCTGGAAGTGTCCCAACTTAATCTAAGTGTTTGGCTTTATGTTTTAGATTGAGGAGGAATCTTTATGTTCAAGTTGAAATTTTATTAGAAAATTGGGACTTATATTCTCGATCACATGATCGGAAAAATGCCCAGAAAGTGAGGGTGAAGACTAACCTACCAAGTGGGTATGACGTCCCCGGTCAAGATCCCATGGTTTTCCATCGTCCCGGGTTCGTCGGAATCCTTAGCCTACTTAGTCGAGTGCCGACCAGAGGATCCTTGTTAGCAACCATGGGTTACCTCATTCAAGGGGACCTCGTAGGCCAAGGGGCTGGGGACCTAATCCTAGGCTGACAAACAGGAAGTGCACAGATCTGTGGACAGTGAACCTATGTCTATATTATCTAACCTAGGATGCCACTCTCATTTCGTATGCATATCAATCTATCAAAAAAAATAAAAAAGGAATACCGGCCTAACCTAAAGCTAGAGTCCGTGTCCTAATGGGTCAATCTAGGTGTGTGTAGCAGGTTGTGTGGTTTGGATATATCCTAAATCGGGTAATTGGTTAAAGTTATTTTAATGTTCTGGTTAGTTGAAAGGCTCAAGGGAAGATTTTGGTTAAAGTTTAAATCTTAATGATTTGAAATTGATTTTAAGATTGATTGTTGGTTTTAAAGTTAGATTAAAATTTTCTGGATTTTGAATAAAATATTTAATGTTCTAAAATTATTCGAATTATTTAATGATTTCAATCAAGGGGTTAAAATTTGAATTTTATATTAAGAATGTTTTTTTGAAAAGTTTGTATTTTATTAGAATATTAGATCTTGAGATGAGTTGAATGCCTTTAAGTTTGATTGATTTAGAGTTTATTTGAATTATTTATGAATTTTCAAAGTTTTGATCACTCATTGGAATTATTAAATTATCTTAATTAGAGAGGTTTTGATGTTTTGAATCTAACTGAGTTCCAAACTCCTTGTAATCAATTCCAAAGGTCATGAATGACCCAAGGATAGATTCGCAAGTGTTTAAGAATTCTCTGGAATTTAAAATTATTATTAATTAATTATATTAATTAAATATCAGATTCTAACGATTATTAACTTACTCTTAAACTTGAAGTCAAATCTAGTTGATTTTAACTTTAATGTGTTAAGGATTCAAATCTGATCGATTAGAGGGGTTGTTTATAGTTTTGGATTTAAAAGTGATTTATTGAAATTTCTGGAAGGTTTTAAAGTTTAATTAAGGTTTAAACTTAAGGGGTTTAAAATTGATGTCACTTGGGTTTAAAATTTGATTTGCTTGATTAAGGATTTAATTTAGATTAGATCAATTAATTGGTTTAATGATTAAAAGGAAAGATAATTTTTTAAGGTTTAAGATGTCACTAGGTTCAAGTTATTCAAGTCTTAGGTTAATAGGAGATATCTCCTAATCTCTAGAAATTTTCTAAGTTCTCTAAAAGTGTCCTTAATTATTATCCTTAAAGATGTCACTAGGTTTAATAGGTTTGAATCAATGTCACTAACCCTTTGGACATGCCTAAGGATGTAAACAAAGCTATGTCGATGAATTTTGAATTTGTAAAAAGAAGAAAGCAGATATTAACTAAATGCAAGAATTATTGCAAGAATTTAATGCTGTCAGAAATAACTCAACAAGTAAATCTAGAATATCTATTCTTTTCTAAGTCTTAAGAAAACTTACCTGGTCACCGGAGCTAGTCAACGGTGACTCCCGCCATAGCACCCCGTTTAGAAGAAACGGGGCGACTAAAGCTCCTTGACTCAGCCCCCAATCAACTCCGTAAGTACCTCGCAAAAAGGCGAAGAGAGAAGACAGTGTCAGAATATCATGTATAAAAGTATAGCAACTACTATGAATGGACATATAAATGAATATGTGAAAATTTGAATCAAATCAAATTATTTAAGCAATTTCAAAGTGTATAACTGGACAATGACATGCTTGTAATTTATAACAGCAGTCGTGTCAGGAGATTATAACCATAAAGCAAGTCAAACTCTATGTCACAAATAATCATCCACATCAATATATTCAAAAGTATAGATGATATAAACAACAGTTCAAGTCAATATGTGGCATTAAGAGATATATACTTTTCCATTACCAAAATCATAAGTTATATATTGAATAAGTATAAATGTCACTTTAACAACCAATATGCAATTTCTCTACATATTCTAACTATGTCGATGTCGTCAAATTCTACAAATGAATAACTTCAACCCACAAGTGTGTTCGAATCATAATATTCATACAATTTGATAGAGTTTAAAACTTATTCACATAGAAAACAAAATCATGTTTTTGAACAAATGTAATGAGGGAAAAAAAATGGAACTAAAAGATGGTTTGTTTGTATAAGTGGAAAATAAATGCGGCGAGCCTTAGACTTAGATTAATTGTGATTTGATTTTAATGAATATTAAGTTTAGGATATCATTCAAACTAGTAACATTAAGCTAGCATGCTAGTTCTGAGCAAAGGCATTACTTCAATTCTCACAAGCACCCAAAGCTTTGAGATTTAAACGACAATAGTAATAATGACAAAAACTACCACCACTTTATTGCTACCCGGGAAAATGAAAGATTTGCAAAAGTATTATTGTAAGAACTCAGATAATGAAATCAAAAACATATATCCATTTTAAAATAATAAAAAGGCATTTTGATTTTGATAACTATATTTTGCATATATGAGTTTTGATATTATTAATTTACCTCTTAAAATAAAAAAAAAACTTATGAACAATAAAATCTGTAAGTCATTCACTAAAACAATGATATAATATGAAACTTATCCTATCAGTTTAGTTATATATATTCAACATGTCATATCATAAGGAATTCTCCTTAAAAAAAAAGTAAAATAAATGCACACAAGATATGCATAACATAGATAATCCATTCAGAATATTTTGAACCTTCAACAATATCGCCCATGTATGTATTGTGCAACAACTAACCAAATTTACTGCCCACACAACTGACACAAAATTTCAAGAGTAAATAACGACCAGTTATTTAGGTAGAGGAATCACAAAATTTAGTTTTCCTATCCGGTAAAGGAAACTCTTAAATGATCCGCTGGATCTCATATAAGGTCAAAGCAAGATCTACATCTATAATGTTCGAACTTTTGATAGTGCCCAATCAATATAAAAGTAAAGGAAATCAATCAGATTTAAAAGAAATTCAAGACTAAACTTAAATCTGAGTGATGAAAACAAGAGCAGTAGATATGGCATTGCGATGAGCGATATAAAATAAAATAAATTAATCACCTCGTCTAGAGATTTGTACAAACTTTTTGATGAATATAGAATTTCAAATTAACATCTCATTGAATTCAATCAACCATCAATTAACATATGTATACTTAATTTAAGAATGAATAGTGATTGTGGATGACAATGCATCTTGAAGATGAAATAAATAAACATATAGAACACAATTATGCTCACACGCATTTACTCTAACAATTGGTGTTATTAAACTCGGTACAATTAAATAAGAACACAGTGTGAAAAGAAACAATATTTTCAACAAATTATATATGGATGCGAGGTATTCTGACATATGATATTTAACGAGAACTACGAACTTTTGAATTGAACGTGTGATATTGTAATTCAGACAGGCATATAGATATCCCAATCTGAAAGATATCAGCCACAGCACAAGCATCACAGCTAAGAAGTTCAATATAAAGCATACATGACGTGACTAAGAGTTCTTAATTCTTCACTGTTGGCTATCACAAAAATCTGGATAGAAAACTAAATAAAAAAAATTCATTACAAAAATTACAAACATAAAATCCTGAAACGATTACCCCACATTCTTATATCCATATATTGAAATGTATGTCCAGGTGTATTCATTCATTGGATTTTATGATAGGAAAAACACATATCTGGATGTAAAATAGAAGGTAAAAAAAAAATTATCTTTCACAGGAAAGTTCAGTTATGAACAGTTCAAACAAAGTACAAGCCGCATAAGTAAGATATACAGGATTTGATTAATAAATATCAAAGATGAGCAGAGAAAGAGCTACTACAGCCATTAACAGAGATAATAAAAAAAAAACATATATAAAGATAGATTTAGGGATTTATATGCAAGCTCGTTTAACTCTTAAAGACATTCATGTTCATTCAATATATGAGAGATAGTAGACAAAAAGAATGAGTGGAGCTAATCGATTTTTGGTAAAAAAAAAGAAATATAACCATCTAACTCTGATAGAAGGAAATGTTCATTACCGTCTTTACTCTTATACAGGGAAGGGAGAAGGATGCTTGTTCTTGCTTGATAGCGTAAGAACGATTGCAGTTGACGACTTTTGGGCTTCTCTTCCATTAATGCTGGACTCTCACAGGATCTTTGCCTTCTTCTTCTTCGAATGACAACGGCAAGCAAAATGGCTTAGAACTCATTTCCTTCAAGCAACCGGACCTAGGAGAGGTCAAGAGGGAGGCGTCTGAGCTGCAGCTAGGATCGAGGGAATGAAAAGCGTGAAAACCAAGCTGCTCCCTCAAATGATCGGATCTCCTCACTTGGATCGCACAAACCACTGCTCTTGGATAGGTCCGTTCATCCTTCATGCATCCCTTCAATGTGGGTTGCTCCAGCCTTCATTTCAAGGAACTAAAGTCTTGTCCAATCCTAGGAGCAACTCCTCTTGACCTGATCCTTGCGTCTTCTTCCTCCTTTTGGATGGGTGGAGAGAAGCAAGGAGTGCTGCTTAGCCAACCCTAGCAGCTCCAAAAGAGGGGATCGTGTGTGTGTGAGAGCTTGGCCGGCTCTAGCAGCTCTCCAAAAATGAGTGAGATAGTTCTCCTGTAGGGATGATCCGGAGACTCTTATCGAGTGGCGGCTGCTTGGAGGCGTGAGATGAGAATGGAGTCGTGGGGATTAGAAGATGACGGCTTGCCCTAATGCTATATCCAAATCAAGAGACCATCATCCCCTTCAAAAGTTGATCATATGGCTGTTATCAAATGCTTAATTAATTTTTTTTTAAAATAAATCATGGGCTGAAATTTATCTAAAACTTTGAGGATAATTAGAATTAAAAGAATAGATAAAGCAATGAAGTTTTTGATAGATTCGTAATTTAAATCAATTATTCAAAGTTTGTTTAGGGATAAATGATGTCAATTAGATATAGATTAGGTCAAAACATGTTGAAATCAACTCAATCGAAGCCGTAGAAAATAAACTTTCATCAAAATTAATTCAAATCATCTCGAATGTGCTTGATTAAATTTGTTTGAAGAAAATTCAAAGGATTTTGATTAGTCTAGATTTCGCTCAACTCAAAATAATAATAAATTAACTCAATTTCACAATTGACGACGGCGTCATAGGACTCAAATTGGCTCAAATCGAACTAGATATCCCCAAATGTAATGTGTGCACTCAAATTGATCTTAATTAATATGTATATACAGTTCAATGTTGATTTCAAAGAAGAGCAATGAGGTCGATCACAAGTCGTATTGTAGGCGATGATGATTGAAAGGTTAATTAATCAAAATGTAGATAAAAAAAATTGGATGATTGAAAGTTAATTGGAACTTTGATTAAGAGTTGAATGGGATATGTTTGGGACCTATATGATCGGCAAGTGAGAACTTGTCGATCATTAGGTCACCAAAATAAAACCCGGGTGGGTCCTAGTAACCTCATACAAAAACGAGGTCAACAGAGAGATGGAGGGAACATGTAGAATATTTTTGAGATAGAGCTTGAGATGGGAAGTAGGTGTAGGGAATAGCTCGTCTCCAGTGCTGTATATCGAAAGGGAGGAGCTATCACCAATGATCTATGCATCAGAATCTACATAAGATTTCAGCTTTTTGAGGTTACCCGTGTCAGGTGTGATGAGGGTTGTAGCTCCAGAGTCCATATATTTGTCTAGAAAAGCAACAAATGTGTTGGAGTAGAACGCTCTCACTGGAGGTGAAGTCTGTGGAGTATAGTTCATATCAGAGTGATGCTAGTTGTGAAGGGCAATATGCTCAGGATTTCCACAGATTTGGCAACTAAAGCGGTGATACCCTGGGGAAGTCCGCATCCACGAGATGCAGAGGAGGGTGGACAAGTTGAAGGTTGAGAATCACTGGCAGAGCGGGAATGACCACCGAAGGCGTCAGGGAGAGCTTGAAATGTTCGGTCATAAGATTTATCTCCTTAATGTAAGCAATGAGTATTACTCATCCAAGTTGATAGTATTATATATGGTTCTTATGGTTGTTTTGAAAGATTGGTATGAGGTTGGTAGCCCATTTAGAATGTAGAAGATGATCTCCTCCTGATCTATGGTAGAACCCGTAGCAGAGATGTTATCAACAATAGTTTTGATGTGGCTTAAGTATTGGGACATAGTAAGGTCTTACATGGAGGCATTGTATAGCTCATTTTTAAGCTGAATCACTTTGCTTCGGTTGGTTGGCTGAAGCCTTTTCTCCTGGGTGAGCCACATGTCGTGGCAGGTGGAGAGATTGAGGAAGTAAGAGAGTATAGGTGTTGTTATAGTGGAGCACAGAGCAGATGCAAGGTTTTGGTCTAGGAATGTCTAGGAGGAATAAAGGGGAATCGGTATAATGCCGGAGGTCGAGGATGGTAGGTGTTTGGAAGGGCATTTGCCGATTCCAGTCAGATGACCTTCAAATCAATTGCCAGAGAAGATTTTGAGGGTTTGTAGTCGTCAAATGGCATAGTTGTCGGAGCTTAGATGACTATGCCATTTGACCGACAACTATGCCATTTGACGACTACAAAATCCGCCATGGAATGAAGGGCCTAAGAACTGCTGAGAGGCTTTCAATGCTCTGATACCATGTGAAAGAAACTAAGCATAAGGGAAAGAGAAGAAGAGAGAGTAATAACCATTACATTAACTATCTATCTCTTGCACTCTTTACATGAGGCAGAATATATAATGTTAGCAGGGAGCAGGTGGTTACAATGTGCAGAGTACTCACATGTGTGGTAATAATGTGAGGTAGTTGTATTATGCTCCAATGACATGTGTTGAGCAATAAGGTAGTGGATAGGTGCAATGTCTGCTTGATTTTCACCATGATTCATATAGCTTATCAAGACAGACATGTTGTAGAAGAAATTCATTGAATGTAGAATAAATCTTATGGCAAAGGGAGTTCGGCAACAAAAGTGGCAAAGGCTCTAAAAGTTGATACTAGAATGGATGTGGCCTTCATTTATTTGTTGCGCAATATCTAATTTTAAATAAGATCAACTTCATGATTTAAAACATTGAAGATTTAGGATAAAAATGAGAAAAATGGATGTAATTTCAAATCTTTTTGAGCATGTTAAAGATAAAATTCATTCATTTATCATGAAGTATAATTGTGAAGTCACAAAGTAAATATACAATTCAATAAATTTAACTCACCGTTAACTTTAACTTCATAATTTGTTCTGCCCAAGCGATGCATCCAAACATCAAGTCTTTATTCCACTATGTAGGGTCGGCTATATAAGTCTTTATTCTCTGTTGTGTCCAATTAAAAGTTTTATATATTTTTATAATCTAATAAAGAAATGTCATTTCTAATATTTTCTAACCAAATCTTTTAGGTCTACCTCAACATTTCTTAACATAAGTCAAAACTAATACATCTACATTTCTAATCGGGTTATCAGAAAGTCGTTATTTTATTTGACCAAACCATCTGACTTAATTAGAGAAAATGTAAAATAATTGCAATCATTCTAATGAATGGGTGAAATCGTTTTACGCTTACATAAAATTGATTTAAGTATTCAGCTCAACAAAATATAAATTTGTATCCTAAAGTAAACGTAAGAATTATTTAAATTAAAATATTTCTTACATATAATTATACATGTTAAAGATTAATTTTAAAATATTTTATTTCTACAAATATAATTATTTTAATTAAACTATTTATCAATTAAAAAGTTTATTTCTAATAAAAAAAGACTTTTTAGATATTTACATATTTATTATTAAAAAAAGTCATTTTAAATTTGATTTATACGTAATAAATATAAAAAATATATTTTAATTCTACTGGATTTTATAATTATTTCAAAGTATTATTTAAATTTTATATATTTAATAATAAGAAGAAAAAATATACAAATTATTAAATTAGAATGTAATTTGTAATTTATTTTCTTATTAAAAATTAAATATATATAGACATAGATTTATTTTAAAATTTCATAGTTCTATTTTAAAACATATAAATATCTAAATTATTTAACTAATTACTCTCAATTCACGAACTATATATATATATATATATATATATATATATATATATATATATATATATATATATAGTTTTAATTTAAAGATTTATGGATAAAGACTTGACATTATTGTTGTTGTAGTATACAATTTTAATTTTAAACTATTAAATAGATAATTTAAAAGTTATTATATTTAAATAAATAATTAACTAATATTAAGTGAAATTTGATCAATTTATTTATTTAATATATTAAATAATTTTTTTATCAATTGTATTAAATATTAATTTATTTTTATTTTAAACATAATTAAATTAAATTTATTTATTTGAAAGCCTTAAGTTAAAACTCTCTCTCTCTGACTCTCTCTTTCTTTATATATATATATATATATATATATATATATATATATATATATATATATATATATATATATATATATATATATATATATATATATATATATATATATATATATATATATATATATTAAAATTTAAATTACATATCTTAAATAAATTTTGGATGAATATAGTAGAATCGAGCAGCTTGACAAGACAAATCCAATTCTACCACTAGTGCTAGACTCCGCCACTCGACCGCTAGCGAATCTTTTATAAGAAGAACGTTACCACGAACCAAATTTGGAGAGCACTTGACCATGCAATTAATGTCATGAGGTTTTTAATTTTGCATTAAGCCCTTCATTTGAGCTCCTTTGGACTTAAATTAGACAACTTTTGATTTAATCTGATTTGTCTCGTTGAGATATCTAATTATGCTATAGAAGTACCGATTTACTAAAATTATTCTTTTATACATAATTAAAAATTTAAGTAGTAAATAAAATTAAACTAAAAATTAATACATAATAGTTTTATTTTAATTAAAATTATTCCATGACTAGATTTATCAGTAAAAATAAGTAATGCATTTGACCTATCATTAAAAATATATATGACAAACATGAATAATTCATATTTTTTAAAAATTTTCCTATTTTGATTATTTTTGGTTTAATTTCTCTAACTTCATCATAATCTTTTGTTATAGATTGAGCTATAATTAAGTCAACGAAATGTTCAATTTCCATATATTTTCTTGAGCATTTACAAAAAATAACATCTTTTTGTCAAAAATATTGTGATGATGTTGTTATAATCTTCTCTTGGATGCCTAAAAAAAAAATAAAAAAGTTATGATTATGTATGTATAACAATTAATATAAAAAGAATGATATATGAAAATATATAATTACCTTGATTTTCTCTAAATTCATAACGAGCATGCCAGTAATTTATTCGTCTTCGTTATAAGAAAGTGTAAATATTATAGTTAAACTATTATCTTTAATAAATAATATGATAAGATACATATACAATTATGATAAAATATATTAACAAAAGTTTTATTATTTAATAAAATTAGGATAACATCATATGACTATTTTACCCCAAATTATATTCAAATATTTCTTTGAGCATTTAGTGTAATGTACAATATCATTAATAATTATATATATATATTACATGAATTGTATTAAATATTTCTTTCTTAAATTAAAATTTTTAACTGAACTCTTGTAAAGTAGTACTTTATCTGTAATGTTTAAAAAAAGAAAAAAAAAACTTATAATAAAAATTTATGAAATTGATTACCTCTCCTATGGATGTTCAAATGTATTGATATTTTATAGATCTCTCATCAAATATTTATTAAAAGTAGATGATATATTGAATATTTTCACTGGACCTAAAGATTTAAATATTCAATAAATAAAATACAATTATATTCATAGAAATTTATATAATAATAATTAAAAAATTATTAAAAATTATACCAATCTAGGATTCTTTTGATGTTGGCGAATTTGGATTAATTTTTATAGTAATTCATCTTGTTGTTGAGAGTATGTAATTCATTCATGAAAGTGGATGAAGAGAGATGGGTATTGATATGAAATTTGACAAAATACCATTTTAGTCCCGTTTTTTTTTTTTTTTTTTTAAGGAACCAAATCTGCATTATAAACTAAAAGAAGAAGAAAAAGCCTACGAAGAACAAGCTAAAGATTCCTCTTTCAACATATTAACAAACGAAGGAGGAATCTTATCAAGAAGAAAATCATCACAAAAAAACATGAAAAAACACCAAAGTTAGCGCATAAGTTCGCTAACTTATTACAATCTCTCTTAATGCAACTGAATATAACATAATTAAAATCATCTATAAAGGAAATATATTCTATACCTTTTCCTTCTCTTTTGAGAGCTTTATGTATGAATTTGATGACATTTGCATTATCACTCTCAATAATGATTCCTTTATACTCATGCATCCAATCTTTGATAACATCTTTAACATAAGTTATGGAAAGAAGCTTTAGGTAAGTAATATCCCAGTGGATATACGGTTTTCCAAAAGCTGCAAGCATTCTACCTTTATGGTCTCTAACCACTCCTCCAATGCCTCCTTTGTAAGAAGAAAGTAAAGCCGCATCTACATTTACCTTGATTCAATCGGGTGGAGGAGAGTACCAACGATTTCCCAATAGCATAAGCTGATTAGAACTCAACCGACATGTAGAGATATAATTAGGAGAATTAGTAGCTCCGGCATAGCAAATCGACTCAGCTGCTATGTGAACCGAGCTCCTTTCCTTTTTTTCATGTACTAGTTCATTTCTCTCCTTCCAAGTGAAGTAAATGGCATTACACAACAAATTAGATAAAAATGCATTTTGTGTTTCCAGCCAATTATAAGTTTCCTCAAAAAACAAAGAAGGAATAGCAAATCCCCAACTGTTCAGCTGCTGAATTACTTCACTGATTTTATAACATTTACAAACCAAATGATTTATGTTCTCTTCCTCATTACATCCTCTTGGGCAATGTTCAATCCTGTGAAGTCTTCTATACGATAAAAAGGAGTTGGTTGGGAAAGCATTATTGAATACCCTCCACCAGAAATTTTCAACACGAGCACTCAGTTTTGATTTTTTTAGCTAGTTCTAGCTTTTGAATTCAGTGTTTGGTTGTGTTTTATTTGCATCAGCCATTGAAGTAATAGTTTTCCCTTATTCGATATGAATAAGCTCTATTTGATCTTCATCGAGATCAGGCTAAATTTGAACCTTACAAATCATATCCATGAGTTCATTCCCAAATAATTTCTCCAATTCTAGAATACTCCAGTGATCTCCCGAGATAAATCAGTCTACTGTGAATGACTCAGCCATCTCGTCTTCAAAGTTTACAAATGTAGGTCATTTGTTGAGACTTTTATCCATAATCCATATGTCTTCAAGGACATCAATAGATTTGGCCATTACCTATGTTCCATCTCACAATTGGTTTAAGGTATTTGCCTCCATCCTTGATTAACTTCCAAGCCACCGAAACAGAATTAATTCTGCTTCCAGCATTCCAGCAGGAGCCATATCTTGGATACATAGTTTTATGCAACAAGGATCCTTGATCTTTTAAGTACCTCCAAGCTAATTTAGCCCTTAGAGGACCTACTTTGTTGGAGGATGAATGAAGCCCTCTACCTCCATTTTCTAGTGGTTCACACAATCTATTCCAGCATACATAATGCAGGCCATGCTCATTATTCATTTTATTCCAGATAAAATTACGGCATAGTTTTTCTATGTCTTCAAGAGTACCTCTTAGAATCAAAGAAACAGTAGAATGAAAAGAGGGTAGTGAAAGGATTACTGATCAAACCAATGTAATTTTTCATGCCAAAGAGATGAATCTTGATCCCCTATTGTTCAACTTCTTCAAACCTTTATCTATAATGAATTGGAAGTCCACTTTGGAAAGTCTTCTTAATTCAATTTTAGTTCCAAGATAGTCGAACTCCTTAACCTCTTTATATCCCAAAATGCCTTTAATCTTCTTCTTTTTTCTTTTATTGACAGCTGTCCCAAATAAAATTCTAGATTTTCTTGTGTTAACTTTTTGCCCAGTCCAATTAAAATACCTTCTTATAATGCCATTTATCATCTTCACATTATTAATTTTTTCATCAGCAAAAAAAAATGACATCATCCGCATTTAGCAAATGTGAAATCCTTGGACTGTTATGGCTCACCCGAACACCAATTGCTTCCTTTTCCATAATAGCTGACAGTAGCTGAGAACATAGGATAAAGAAGTAAGGTGACAAGGGATAACCCTGTCTCAAACCACTTCTAGCATTGATCCAAGTAGAAGGATTTTGATTGATCACTATAGAGAAAGAAGGATTTTGAACACACTCCATAGTGAGCTTAGAAAAGAAATGTGGAAATTTGAAGTATTCCAGAACTTTATACAGGGTTGGCCACACCATAGAATCATAGGACTGTTCTAAGTCTAATTTGATTGAGACAAGCCCTTTTGTAACTTTAGAACATCTGAACTTATGGAATAGTTCTTGAGCAATCAGAACATGTTCTTGAAGTGACCTCCCCTTAATAAAGACCGCTTGATCTAAGGAAATAAATTTTGGAATGATTTCATTAAGTCTATTGAGAAGAACTTTGGAAAATTTTTTGTAAATTGTGTTACAAAGACTAATTGGTCTGTAGTTGGCTGCAGATTTCAGATTGCTGACTTTGGGGATTAAAATAATGACTATTTCCTTCCATTTATCATTCATTTCCGCCGTAGAAAAGAACAACTGGATTGCTTTCCAGAAATCATTTTTGATTATAGACCAATAAATTTTTAGAAAGGAATAAGAAATTTCATCCTCACCTGGTGCTGTGTATCCACTAGTTTCTTTTATAGCCTTTTCCACTTCTTCAATCAAGAAATATTTGTTGAACAGATTTTTGTCTTCTTCTTCCAGTCTTTGCTGATTTTTCGGCCACCTTTTAAGCTAGCAATTTCTTTCACACCTTTTCTTTTTGAAGAATTGTATTAAAACATCTTCTATCTTATTTTGCTCTTCCACCACATTCCCATTATCATCTTTAATACAAGCGATGAAGTTTGCTTTTTTTCTAGCACTAGCAAACGAGTGGAAGAACTTGAAATTATTATCACCTTCAATTATCCTATTTATCTTGGCACTTTGTCTCCACCATGTGCTTAATCGTGCCAATGTAGAGTTTAGCTCATTAATTTTGTATTTCAGCAAGTAAATATCATCTGAACACAGCATACAAACCTCTGCTTTCTTAGTTTAAAGTTGTAGAATCTCCATTTTGAGAGTTTCCTTCAACTGGTTTAGATTCTTAAGTTTGGCCTTGTTCCAAAAAAATAGAGATTTCAAAGTTCTTTTCATTTTGAAGTTGAGGATATCAGAAGCCGAGCCAGTATCCTTCTTGTTCCAAGCTTTTTCCACCAATGTATAGGATGCCAGGTAAGAAGCCCAAACATCCTCAAATTTAATTGCACTTCTAATTTTTTGAGATGATTCAAATAAGTTTAGAAGTACGGGACAGTGATCCAAAGCAATTCTAGGAAGATGCTTAACCACCAAATGCTGATTTAAATTAACAGAAGTCGAGTTGACAATCATTCTGTCTAGCCTTTCCATGATCCGATCTGCCCCTTTTTTGTTGTTGCTCCAAGTGAACATAGGACCAACACATCCTAGCTCATTTGGATCATTGTTTGTCTTGAAAGATTTCATTTCTTTTGGCCCCATAGAAAACAAAAATGTCTTACCACCAATTGAGTCCGTTGAAATGAATTATTGTGTTTATTTTCTTGTTCCTACTACTACTGAAAATTCGCTACTAAATAAAAATGGAATGTGTGTATATATATATATATATATATATTATATTATTAAAATATTTGATGATGATGCGTTTTGCTAAAATTATTATTTAATTAGTCTTTTATTTTTTTAAATTAATTTTCTTTTATTTTTGTGAGTGTTTCATATAAAGTAAATGTATACACTTCTAACATATTATTTAATAAAAAAATAATATATGCAACAAGTATAATTAAAATAAATAAATCAGCATTATGTACCTTAAGTAAATAACTTGTAAATCTCGTTTGACAATTTCCTTTTTATTAGTATGTCTATTCATCTATACTTAAGAAAATTTTATAACTAATAAAAAGATATATGCTTCAAATTTGAAAATTAAAAGTTGTTATAATTGTTGTGTCCTAGAATATTCGCATCGGTATAGAAAAATAAAGTTTATTATCTTAAAGTTGCATGAAGATCCAACACAGATAAAAAGGAGGGTGCGTCATTCACTATAGAAACCAAGATTTTTACGTTAAAAACCCATGAAAAGGGGGGAAAACTATGGGGTATAGCCCAGTATGATTGAATCCACTAGTATTTGCAGTTGATTAGAAATGAGACCATTCTTTGGGGGTAGACCTTAGCTTGATGTACATCTTATAAAGTACATTACATGGTGAGAATACAAAGAAGAACTATTGATGTGTTTGTTTGGTCAGAAAGATTGTAGTTGGTGGGTGATGCAAGTCGGAAGGACTGTAGTCGGCGGATGATGGAGGTCAGAAGGACTGTAGTCAGTGAGCGACATAAGCCAGAAGGATCGTAGTTGCTGGGAGAAGAAATTGAAAGTACTGTTATCTGATGATGGAGGTCGGAAGGACGACGTTAGAAGAAGTCCAACAATGGACATAAGTCAAGTATTGGATAGAAGTCCGATGAATATCCGGTGACGAGCAGAAGTCTAATAATGGTAGAAGTCTGATGGAATTCCTATATCAGGCAGAAGTCTAGCATTCAGTAGGAATCCGATGACGGGTGAAAGTCTAGCGTTGGGTAGAAGTCCAATGTAATTCAGTGGCCGAGTAGAAAACTGGCATGAGTTGGTTGTCAGAAAAAGCTCCGGCATCACTTGGAGGTCAGACATAATTCTGACGACACTTGGAGGTCGGGAGGAACTCCAGTGTCACTTGGAGGTTGGGCGAAACTTCGACATCACTTGGAGTTTGGGTGGAATGCCAGCGTCACTTGGGGTTTGACAAAAACTCCGGTGGTGGTCGAAGAGGATTCTCTTCCTTCTCTTCTTGCCTCATCTTCTTGATTGGCTAGTAAATAGGAGGGAGATCAGGGGAAAATCGGTAGTGGTTTGAAAGGATGGCCGATGTTGAATCTCTTGATCATGGACTATTTATTAGGCATTTAAAGGCTCTAATGATATCAAAATTCAATGATCTAGGGCTTGTTGGATTCATCTCATCAAGCTGCTCGATTCAACTATAAGCATGTCACATTTGGAAATCATTTGATAATCAAATTGTGGTTTGAACCTTCCAAATGTGTTTCGAGCCTTTGATTTGGGCTAATTCAGGCTGAGATTAAGTAGAAATTGATGTTGTTGAGTTCATATTTTGGATACATTCATTTCGACTATAAATTTGCTGAAATTAGAGTTCAGATGGCATCTGATTTAATTTTTGAAGCTTCCAAAATGGTTTTGCTTCAAGATTCATGCCCGATCAATATAAATTTTTTTATGATATATCAATTTCCCAACTTTTTTTGGACATCGAAGCCTAGAGAGTTTGAAAATGCTTATCACAGCATTTTACATTGGAAAAATTGCAAAAAATATCATTCCAAAAATTAAAAGCTTGCTTCAACTCAATCATAGAGGCCCCGTTGAGCTTCGAAAGTGTCAAAGTTGAGTACAGATCATCAAACAACATGTCCCGGGACCCTAACAATGTCTAATTTGGACATTTCAGGCCAAAAATTAGTCCTAGACGTGTTTTGGCTCCCGAACCAGCAGGCCGGTCGTCGTCGCCTCCACTGGCAGTCCACGTTATCACACGCAGTTTAAAGCAGCCAACAGTTGCCGACTGCATAAAATTAAAAATTAAAAAAACATTTTTTGACCCAAATTAAAAATTATTTTTTAGGAGGCGATGGATTTTCTTTTTGTGCCTACCTGTGTGAGGCGGGCTGCTCTAGCTATCCAAAGGGGGCAGAAAATATAACCGGCACCTTTTTTTTTTTTAAAAAAAAAAAAATTTCAAAATTGGACATTTTTTGTGCCAAAAAATTCTAAAAATTTCTAAAATATTTAGGAAAGTTTAAGAAGCTTCTAGAAGCCTCTTTCTCTCTCTTTTTCAAAATATTTCTCCCCCCATCCTCTTTATATCCTATAAATACCCCCTAGGGGTAAATGATTATTTACACCGTCTTTTCTTCTATCTTCTTCCTCCAATTTTCTTACAATTAAAGCATTCCCCTATTTTTTGTTGGCGACATCCCCAACCAAAATTCAGGGTACCTCTTTTTGTTTAGAAGTTGGAATTTTTTTGGTCATTTCTTTTCGTTCTCCTCCCGCATTCTAAATTTCTTACAGTTTAGGTTTTCCACTCTTTTTTATAGGTGACTTTCCCTATGCAAAATTCAGGACCCCTCTCCTTGGGTAGAAGTTTGAATTTTTGGAGTCGTTTCCTTTCTTTCTACTCTCACGTTCAAACTTTCTTATAGTTGAGGCATTCCCCAACATTAGGTGACATCCCCTACTAAATTTCAGGGCCACTCTCCTTTTGTAGAATTAGAATTTTTGGAGTTGTTCCAATTCTTTCTCCTCCCGCATTCAAACTTTCTTACAGTTAAGGGATTCCCCATCTTTTTTTAGGTGACATCCCCTACTAAAATTTAGGGCACCTCTCCTTCTATAAAAGTTGGAATTTTTGGAGTAGTTCCCTTTTTTTCTCCTCTCGCATTCTAACTTTTTTTATATTTGAGGCTTTCCACTTTTTTTGTAGGTGACTTTCCCTACGCAAAATTAGTGCCCCTCTTTAAGTAGGATTCTTCTCCCCCTTCTTTAAGAGATCCTACAGTTGGGGGAAATTCAACATCGGGTAGAATTCCATTGAAAGTCCTGTATCGTGTAGAAATCTAGTGACGGGAGGAAGCTCAATGTTAGGTAGAATTCTGACGGGTCTCGCAATGGGCAGAAATCTAATGATGGGAGGAAGCTTATCATCAGGAAGAATT
This sequence comes from Dendrobium huoshanense, assembly GCA_016618105.1. NCBI lineage: Eukaryota > Viridiplantae > Streptophyta > Magnoliopsida > Asparagales > Orchidaceae > Dendrobium > Dendrobium huoshanense. The sequence goes on from CM028346.1 coordinate 12,873,920, forward strand.
CTGATGATAGTCTCGCAACGGCCAAAAATCCAAAGATGGTAAAAAGCTCAACATCGGGTAGAATTCTGACGAAAGTCCCATAACGGGGAGAAATTAACCGACTGGAGGAAAATTTTGATCTTGTTTGAGCTGAAGTCCATCAGCAGTCAATAGATGAATGGAGAGCTGAAAGAGAGAGTTGGAGGGTGTTCTGCTATCAATAGTTAAATGAGAAGCCAATGATGGTTGATATGAAGTAAAGGACTGCTAGTAGACATCCGACAAAGGGTAGATGATGGTACGTATCCAATGGTATTTTGCTAAGGTAATATGCTTCCATACTAAAATGTGCAGACATTAGACATCCTTAATGGAATGAGTCAAAGCAGTGTGTCATATTAGTAGTCTATGAAAGTTCGTTAGGGATGTTAAGCCCTATTGAACTGGCCCAAGCTAACCAAGAGGGGGGGGGGGGGTGAATTGGTATTTTAAAATTTCTTTTCAACAAAAGCAATAAGATCACAAACCAAAACCAAATCACACCACAAGGCAAAAAAAATGCGGAAATTTAAATTGCGGAAGCTAGAAAATAATAACACATAAATTTATAGTGGTTCGGTCAACTTGACCTACGTCCACTCCTTGGAGGCACCCTCTAAATATTGCACTACAAAACGTGTCTCTCCTTTAGCCCCTACGGCTAGGCGGAGAAGCCCTCACAAAGAAGTCCTTTTTGCCACCCCGGCAAGGCAGAGAACCTATCTCCTTTTGCTTCCTTCTGAAGCTGGCAGAGAACCACAACCCAGTGCTAAAAACCTAACCTCTACCGACCCTTCTATGGACAAGAAACTCTAGACGAAGAAGAAGCAGAGCGATCCTTGAAGCACCCTTATGAATCCCCTCACAAGCTCCCTTTCACAAGATCCTCTCTCTCTCTCCCTCTCTCTCTTTCTCTCCTCAAGGCCTTCTCAGGTCAAGGCAGCAGCAAATGATTGTTCAAAATGTTGAACAAGAGCTCTTAAATAGAAGAGCTTCAAAGGAGCTTATTAATTGCAAGTTGCCGACAATATCATCCAGGCTGATATGGACATCGTCCTGGCCGATCAGTACAAATCTCAGAAGATCAGCCAGAGCATTGCCCTGAATGCAAACTGGATGATTTAAAATTGGCTTGATCGTCCAGGTTGATATCACGATCGTCTCGGCCGATCAGTTCAAATCAGAGGATAATCGTCCAGAGCATCGCCCTGAATTTGAGCTGGCCGATATGTTTTGTCCAGAAGTAACTAATGTTTTTGAATAGATCGTCCTGGCTGATCCTGTGATTGTCCAAGATGATATGATCGTATCACTCATCCTTAATTACTCCCTTGATTTCCTGATCAATTAAGGCATAATTTGTGAATATCATCCAGGCCGATCACTGATCGTCCTGGTCGATTATTAAAAAATACATAATACCTTAATTGTCTATGGCGGTAACTTCTTTATGTTTTGAGCTTATTGTCCTGGCCGATACACGTATCATCCAAGACGATCTGTTAATGTCAACTTCCTTAATTAAAAATCCTTATTTAGACTTTCTATTTTAAGCCTGATCGTCTAGGACGATGTAAATATTGTCCTGGCCGATATAAGTAAAAACAGAAATTATAAGTCTCTCAAGTGTGTGTGTGTAGGGTTACTTAGCATCAGTCTCTTGACCATTACAAATAGACTCAAGAAGAGAAAAACAAAGTACAGACTGACTCATCCCTAAACTTACGCAATCTTGAACTGGCTTCGTTTGTTCATCCGATCTTCGATTCCTGAAAAGTTAGAAGTAACAGGCAGTCCAAGAGAATCAATAGTGTTTGTCGATCATCAAAACATAAGTCATGAAAGTAGATTTGCAACAATCTCCCCCTTTTTGATGATGGCAAACACAAGTTAGAAAAACTCAGTAAAAAATAGCAGTTCATTAAAATTTCAAAGCTACAAGCACATCAACGTTTCCTACCACATCCTACTCCCCCTTTTGTCATCACAAAAAGAGGGTCCTAGACACACAAAAGAAAAAGTAAACAGCACAACAGAAACTAAAACAAAAAATAGAAAATAGAAAATAGAAAACACAGACTAGAAGAACGAGGGACCCTAATCATCAGATAGAGGTGGTGGAGGTGGCTGCTGAAAGTAGCTGGCAAGCATAGTAAACGTAGCATTGAACCAGGCAATGTCCTAGTCATGCTGCTACTGCTGGTGAGTAATGTAGCTATCAAAACAGCCTAAATCCTTTGTGCGGTGCTGCTCGTAGCGGGCAATATATATATATATATATATATATATATTGTAGCAAAGAATTTCATATGAGAAAGTCTCAAAAAATTTAAACCTAAGAGTTCCAAGAGATCAAGGAGTTTAACAAATCCCAATCATAAGAAGGTAGAATATCCGATTCTTGTAACCCTAGATCGGACATCCTTCAGGGTGCAAATTTCTTTTGAAAAACAAAAGACCTAACTCAGAATACCTTAAAAGGATAAAAAGAAGATCCGTTCATAACTTATTTACAAAGAAAATATCTCATAAATAAAAAACAAAGTAATTTGTCTCAATCATGGAATTTGAAATTAAGCCCTTGAAAGCATCAATTAATCACTGAGTTCTCTAAGTTTTAAGAGTTTAGAAAAGAGAGGATAGCTTGCATTTAGTGGGCTCATTTTATGCCTCTTGTCACTTTGATTGGCTCTTTGAGCATCTTTTGATCTTTTGATACACTTTTGTGTATATAGTTTTCTTTTCAATTTGGCGCCATTGGCCTCTTTCCTTTTTAATTCTGGCAAGCTAAATACTCTTTAACAAACCCTTAAAAAAATAAACTTAGTTGTGAGTATATCCTCCAAATATTAGAGAATAGGAGCTCTCTCTCTAACATAGGGAAGAACAAGTCACAAAACAAAGTCATAATCATGTGATAAATGCAATGGCAAGATTTCAATTAACATGAAAGATATATAAGAGCTTTGGCTATTATACATAAGATAAATTATTGTAACAAGAAAAAGGATCTTAATTTCAAAAACCATTGGTTAAAAATGAGTTTTAGACTTTTGTTTAGAGAAGAAAATCAGACCACTAAACAAGGTCAGAAGGAGGGAAACCATCAACAGTATTTCTCCCTTTAACCGATTTAGAAAAGCTAAACACTATCTCCAAAACTCCAAAATCTAAAAGCTTGAAAAGATTCAACATATGGAAAACCAATCATAAAAGGCAACGTGAAAATAAAATAATCTAAAATAACAAAAAGCTAGCACACAATCAACACAAAAACAAAAAAAAACTTAAAACAACACTAATCAAAATCGCATTTCAAGAATTTATTGAATCAGCAAGTTTAAGCATTTATGAGCTGCGAGCCTCCATATGTCCAATTATCCTATGCTCCCATGAGGTCTTTGTTGAGAGCACACCTGCAAAAGCTCAACAACTGTTAGATTTAGGAACCCAACCTAGTTTGGGTCCCTTCTTTGGAAAAGTATAATGCAATGCAGGTGTTGTATGCTGTGAATCATGAACTTTATGTCTCCACACCCAATGTGTACTATGGTGAACAGTGCAAGTGTGAGAGATGTGTCATAGCATGCCACATGAAAAACATCTAACTCCTGGAAAAGGATTTCTTAAATGGTTTGAGTTATAATGCCTCTTCCTAGGTCTTGGTTTTAAATCAAAAGTGGGTGTCTTCCAATTTCCTTTAAGTGAATCCAATTCGTTCTTTAGTCTCAAGTTTGTATTTTCCAAAACATTATTATCAATCCTCAACTTTTCTTCTATCCCTTGAGATTTCTTAAACTTAGACTCAAGTGAGGTGTGTGAAGCTTTCAATGCAACATGGTCATCAATTAATTTCAAATACTTTTTATTTAAATCATCAAATTCATCAAGTAAAGTCATGTGATTTGAATCAATCGTAGAATGATCTTTGAGAATAATTATACTCTTTTTGTAAATTGGAAAGTTCTAACTTTAAACTAGCATGCGTCTTTTTAAGTTTTTTGTATGATGCATGAATTTTCTCACAAATTTTAAATAATTCATCATAGGTGGGTTTACATACCTCTTCCTCATCACTTTGATCAAGATGATCTTCCCCCATTAAGCACAAGTTTGTAGCCTTTTCCTCTGGTTCAGTCTCAGAGGAATCAGTACCAGATTCTGCCCAGAACGCCTTTTGAACTTTCTTCTTGTCCTTCCTAAACTTAAGTTTCTCCTTGCCCTTTTCCTTTTCTTTTCTTGAGTGATCTTGAAGTGTAGGACAATCGGCTTTCACATGTCCAGGCTTCCTGCATTCATAACAAACAATATCAGAAGATCCTTTAGAATATTTATGATCCTTACCTTTTCTCCAATGATGCTTTTGCTTCTTCCTTAGAAAGCTTTTGAATTTTCTTGTGATGAAAGCAACTTCATCACTTTCAGACACGAAAGATTCAGAATCTGATTTGTGGGCCTTCAGTGCTACTATTTTCTCCTTCTTTTTCTCACCTGCATTAAGATTTCTTTGATTCACCCCTTGCTCGTAAGCAATGAGTGAGCCAAGTAAGTTATCAATAGAAAAGTGTTCAAATCCTTAGATTCAGTGATTGCAGTGATTTTAGCATCATATGACGAAGGCAAGCATCTTAAAATCTTGTTTACTTTTTCATAGTTTGAAAGTTATTTTCCTAATGCATGAAGTGAAGTAACTATCTGAGTAAACCTAGTACACATGTCAGAAATTGATTCATGAGGTTTCTTGCAAAAAAGTTCGTAGTCATGCAAGAGAATATTCAACCAAGATTGTTTAACTTCATTAGTTCCTTCATAGGTGATACATAATTTGTCCCAAATTTCTTTACCAGTTTTGCAAGTGGAGACACACATGTAATCCTCAGATTTTAAAGCACAGAAAAAATAGTTCAAACATTTTGCATTCAATTGAGCTAAATCTCATTCATCGAAAGTCCATTCAGTAAAAGAAACTTCAGTTTTAACACCATTAATTTTACGAGAAGGTGGAGAATAACCTTCTTTGATAAGCATCCACATGCGATAATCAGTAGATTACAAAAATGTTAACATGCGGGTTTTCCAGAAATCAAAAGGTAGGTTATCGAACAGGGGAGGTCGGGTAATAGAATACCCTTCCGTAGTGTTACGATTCCCAAGGTTAGCCATGGATCAAAATCAAAAAGTTTTCAAACTTAAAATTTTTGAATCCCTCTCTGATACCACTTGAAAGTTTGTTAGGGATGTTAAGGCCTATAGAATTGGCCCAAGCTAACCAAGAGGGGGGGGGGGTGAATTGGTATTTTAAAATTTCTTTTCAACAAAAGCAATAAGATCACAAACCAAAACCAAATCACACCACAAGACAAAAAGAATGCGGAAATTTAAAGTGCAGAAGCAAGAAAACAATAACACATAAATTTATAGTGGTTCGGTCAACTTGACCTACGTCCACTCCTTGGAGGCACCCTCCAAGTATTGCACTACAAAATGCGTCTCTCCTTTAGCCCCCACGGCTAGGCAGAGAAGCCCTCATAAAGAAGTCCTTTTTTCCACCCCAACAAGGCAGAGAACCTATCTCCTTTTGCTTCCTCTTGAAGCTGGCAGAGAACCACAATCCAGTGCTGAAAACCTTACCTCTACCGACCCTTCCATGGACAAGAAACTCTTGATGAAGAAGAAGCAGAGCAATCCTTAAAGAACCCTTGTGAATCCCCTCACAAGCTCCCCCTCACAAGATCCTCTCTCTCTCGCTCTCTCTCTTTCTCTCCTCAAGGCCTTCTCAGGTCAAGGCAGCAGCAAAAAATTGTTCAAAATGTTTAACAAGAGCTCTTAAATAGAAGAGCTTCAAAGGAGCTCATTAATTACAAGTTGCCGACAATATCGTCCAGGACGATATGGACATCGTCCTGGCCGATCAGTATTAATCTCAGAAGATCAGCCAGAGCATCGCCCTGAATACAAACTGGATGATTTAAAATTGGCTTGATCGTCAATGCCAATATCACGATCGTCCCGGCCGATCAGTTCAAATCAGAGGAAAATCTTCCAGAGCATCGCCCTGAATTTGAGCTGGCCGATATGTATCGTCCAGAAGTAACTAAGGTTTTTGAATAGATCATCCTGGAAGATCCTACGATCGTTGAGGACGATATGATCGTATCAATCATCCTTAATTACTCCCTTGATTTCTTGATCAATTAAGGTATAATTTGTGAAAATCGTCCAGGCCGATCACTGATCATCCTGGCCGATTATTAAAAATACAGAATACCTTAATTGTCTATTGTGGCAACTTCTTTCTGTTTTGAGCTTATCGTCCTGGCCGATACACGTATCGTCCAGGACAATCTGTTAATGTTGGTTGCCTTAATTAAGAATCCTTATTTAGACTTTCTGTTTTAAGCCTGATCATCTAAGACGATGTAAATATCGTCCTGGCCAATATGAGTAAAAAAAGAAATTCTAAGTCTCTCAAGTGTGTGTGTGTAAGGTTACTTAGAATCAGTCTCTTGACCATTACAAATAGACTCATGAAGAGAAAAACAAAGTACAGACTGACTCATCCCTAAACTTACGCAATCTTGAACTAGCTTCATTTGTTCATCCGATCTTCGATTCCTGAAAAGTTAGAAGTAACAGGCAGTCCAAGAGAATCAATAGTGTTTGTCGATCATCAAAACATAAGTCATGAAAATAGATTTGCAACAGTTTAGTGATATATTTATAGTGTCGACTGAGTTGAGTCCTTATGAAGATCAAAATATAATCTTTCTTTAAGGAAAATGTTATAGGAAATGCATTAATATGCAGTAGAAAATAAATCATTTAAATCCACTAAGTATATTTAACAATTTGAGGTTGTATATCAGAGTCCTTCTCGATGATGTTAACCTATATGAAAAAGGTTGAGAGAATCCACCAATGATGTATAACCAATCTGAAGTTGTATGTTAGAAGAAGAGGTCGAGAGAATCTACCAAGGATGTATGACTTATCCCAGGTTATATGTCAGAGCCCTTCTCAATGATATTAACATATGTGGAAGAGGTCGAGAGAATCCACCAAAGATGTATGACCTAGCTAAGGTTGTATGTTAGAGCTACACACGATGATGTTAATCTATATGGAAGAGGTCGAGAGAATCCACCAAGGATGTATGACCTATCCGAGGTTGTAGGTCAGAGCCCTGCTCAATGATGTTAATCTATGTTGAAGAGGTAGAGTGAAACTACCAAGGATATATGACCTATTCGAGATTGTATATTAGACCCCTGCTTGATATTGTTAACCTATATGGAAGAGGTCTAGAGAATCTATCTAGGATGTATGACCTATCTGAGATTGTATGTAAGAGTAACGCTAGATGACATTAACCTATATGGAAGAAGTCAAGAAAATCCACTAAGGATGTATGACATATCTGAGGTTGTATGTTAAAGCACTACTATATGATATTAACCTATGTGAAAGAGGTTGATATAATCCACCAAAGATGTACGACCTATCCGAGGTTGTATGCTAGAGCACTACTCAATGATATTAACCTATATAGAAGAGGTTGAGAGAATCCACTAAGGTTGTATGATCTATCAGAGGTTATATGTTAGAGCATTGCTCGATGACGTTAACCTATATGGAAGAGGTCGAGAGAATCCACCAAGGTTGTATGACCTATCTGAGGTTGTTTGCAGAGCACTACTCGATGACATTAACCTATATAGAAGTGGTCGAGAGAATCCACCAAGGATGTATAACCTATCTGAGGTTGTAAGTTAGAGCCTTGTTCGATGACGTTAACCTATATGGAAGAGGTCGAATCAGATCGCACTTGGATCAATTTTTCCTTGATTTAGAGGCGACGAATGCCACGTGTATCCCAAATCAATGGTGAAGAATGGTCTATCTTTAAACCATTACTGCCTTTGTGAGGTCGACATTAAGACCTTGCTCAAGGAGTAGAAGTCCAGTAATAGACTGTATAAAGCTTGCAACCTTTGCAGTTTCTATAAACTATATAAAAATATTTTCCCAAAATATTATCTTGGATGTTGGAAACATTGGAGGAACTTTATTTAATGCTGTTGTAGTCAAGGTTGGCCCCAGTCCACAAAAAACTTCTATGAATTTGAGGGAGAATTAGATGATATCAAGATATTGACATAAACCACTTTTGGTATTGGAGCAATAATTTCCCCCCAGTTGGAATAATTTTCTCATAGATGGTGCCAAACTATTGAGTCCACAAATATTCACAGTGGTTAAGAAAAATAAAATTTATTATCTTAGTGTTGTACGAAGATCCAGCACACATACAGATAAGAAGAGATGGTGTGTCATTCACTAGAGACACCAAGATTTTTACATGGAAAACTCCTAAAAAGGGGAAGAACTATTGGGCCTAGACCATTATGAATGAATCCATTAGTATTTATAGTTGATTACAAATGAGACCCTTCTTTGGGGGAAGAGCTTATCATGATGTATATCTTATAGAGTACATTACATGGTGGGAATAAAAAGAATCACTATTGATTTATTTGGTCGGAAGGACTGTAGTCGGTGGGCGATCTAAGTCATAAGGACCATAGTCAGCGGGAAACGGAGGTCAGAAGGACTATAGTTGGTGGGCGACATAAGCTAGAATGATCATAGTCAGCGGGCGACAGAGATTGGAAGGATTATTATCTAACGATGGAGCTCGGAAGGATGACGTCAGGAGGAAGTCCATCGATGGAAATAAGTCCAGAGTTGGATAGAAGTGCGAGGAATGTCCAGTGATGAGCAAAAGGTTTGTGATGGGTAGAAGTCTGATAGAATTTTGATATCGGGAAGAAGTTTAGCATATGGTAGGAATCTAATAACGGGCAGAAGTCCTTCATCGGGTAGAAGTCCGACGTCAGTCTGTGTCTGGGTAGAAAACATGCATCAGTCGGTTGCTGGATTAAGCTCTGAAGTCACTTGAAGGTTAGGTAGATTTGCGGCGTTACTTAGAGGTTGATATGAACTCCGGCGTCACTTGGAGGTCGAGGAAAAATCATGTGTCCCTGGAGTTTGGGAAGAACTCTAGCAGTGGTTGAGGAGGAGTCTCTTCCTTCTCTTCTTCCTTCCCTTCTTCCCTCCTCTTGTTACTTGGGGTCCCCTCTTATGAGAAATGAGGGGCTATTTATAGTTTTTTTAGAGTGGCATGGCCAGTAAATATGAGGGAGATTAGGGGAAAATCGAGAGTGGATTGAATCGATGGCCGATACTGAATCTTTTGATATTGGGTCATTTATTAAGCATTTTAAGGCTCCAATGATATCATAATTCAATAATCATGGGCTCGTTGTATTTGTCTCATCAAGTCGCTTGATTTGACTATAAGCATGTTACGTTTGGAAATCATTTGACAATCCAAATTGTGGTTTGAACCTTACGAATGTGCTACGAGCCTTTTATTTGGACTAATTTGGGCTCGGATTGAGTTGAATTTGATTTTCTTGACTTTGTATTTTTGAGACGTTCAGTTCGACTATAAGTTTGTTGAAATCGGAGTTCATATGGCTTCTGATTTAGTTTTTGAAGCATCCAACATGATTTATCTTTGAGATTCTTGCCCGATCAATAAAAATTTCTGATGATATATCAATAAAAAAATTAGAAAAAAATTATGATAAAGGTAGTAAAAACGGTCGTAAATTTGGATTTGCTTTGATATCTTCAATTATAATCAAATTATCGTTTAGTGATTCGGTGATAGATGGTTATATTTTTGAGATGTTGTTTAAAGTAATATTAAAATTTCATAAATATTATAAAAATCTTTATTTATTTGTTTTATTTGTATATTTGAAAAAAAAAACAATTTTTTTCAGTCTCTAATCTGTTATGGAATATTTCAATTATTTCATTAAAAATGAAGACAAATATTTTTTAACTCTATAAATAAAATGAAAAAAAAGTTAACGTGTCATATTATTTATTAAAAAAAATAAAAAAAATTTATTTTATGATAAAAAATATATTATTATTTTTAATTAAAATAAAATATTATTTTCTTATTCATTAAAGTAAGTTTCTAAATCTTTCTTTTTCCAAATTTATATGATCTAACAGTGTCAATTTGATTTAGTGCAATAGTAATAATCCAATGAAATTTTTGGAGAGATAAACTCTTGAAAAGACTTTATGCCTCCATTAATCTTTATATGATATTATTAAAATTATAAATTTCATCAATAAAAAATTATAAAAATTACTTTTTTTACAAAACTAATTTATTATATTTAAATAATAATTATAATTCAATAATTCATTTAAATGCATGTCTATACATGATGATTATTTGAAAGATGTGTAAATCTCTTTACATATAATATCTTCTGTGTATGAACCTTAAATTAAAGAATATGTATATGGTATAATAACTAATAGGTAACTATGCTTGACTCATTAATATACCTCTTGATATTAATATATATAATTATTCATATAAGAAAGGCTGCAAAAATTGTGTTACGAGTTGGGTTCGAATCCAACCTGAAATTAACCCGACACTATTTGACCCGACTCAAAACCGCTTCGAGGCCAAGTAAACCCAACACGACCCACCAACCTGAGTCCGGAGCAATGAAAGTTACAGCAATCATAACAATAACCAAAAACAACTACCCACCAACCCACATGGCTTAGAAGCCTCAAATTCCAATGTACAAGTTATCAAAACATCAACTAAACAACTTCTTACATTATAAGACACAACAACATGTAATAACACAAACCAACAATTTGCAAGTTATATTGAAAGTAAAGCCCAAACTCAAAATATAAAGTCATCAAAACAGCATGTTATAAATTATAAGACATCATAATTCATAAAATTGGCAGTCGGATTAAGAGTATGCCAGATAAGGAGTGGGGATGAAACCATAGATGAAGTCAAAGATCTAAGGAGAGAAAACCCTAAACAAAGTAATGAAGCATTGATGGAGAGGAGAGGAGAGTGGAAAGCACGTAACGCGTAATGAGAACTATATAGTGATCAAAGTCTCAGGTGAGTGACTAACCACTCGGCCTAATTAGATTGCATGAATCAATTTAGATCACTATCAGGTTCTTGGTCTAACCCAAACCAAACAAAAAATTTTGAACGGGTCAAATTTATAGACCCGAGCCTGACCTATTTCTATGTTGGGTCGGGTATAACCCAAAAAAATTTTAGGTTATGATTAGGTCAGGTTATCATGACGTGTCAATTTTTAACAGCTCTATATATAAGAAAGCATTATGTGAAAGATAAATCTCAACAGTTTGAATTGCTTAACCTTATGACATATTGATTATCATTGCAAAACATAAATGTATTTATAATTATTTAATCTAATATTTCAATGGTAGAGCTTCATCATTACTTACATATAATGGAATTCAGGTATCATAATTATTTTACTTAAAAATTAGCCCATTAAAATTTTTCATTAAGAATATTATTTTAAATGATTTATATGTCATTAGTGTTCCATTACACAAATTATTTGAAGGGGTTAAATTTTGTAATAGCATTATTGGATAATTGTTCTTCAAAATAAGATGACGAGGAGGAAGTCCATTAAACATCAACGAGTTAAGATATTCAACATGATAAAGATTACAACTATCATCTGTAATACTTTTAAAGTTGAAGTAAGTTACCTTATCTCCTAAATAAATATTAATAATCTTTGATTAAACTTATCAACATACTCCTTTTTAGTAGTTAGGATAAATCTTTCCATACTGTATGTATTTGATATAGAGAAGGAAATATGGTATTTATTAATAAATCTTTGATATATGATCACTAATATTCTATTATTATCTCATATGTAACATGCAACAATCTACTTTGATTTCCTCTTCATCTCCATTTCTAGTTCTAAGAATGAAATCATAAATAAATTATATATGCTTTCTCACATGTTCTCTTTTAAACTAAAAGCTTTAATATATGACCACAAGTACAACATAACCATGTTATAGTTAAGGTCTCTAATCTTGATGCACATCTTGTCTCTAGTAAAACTTGTCAGAAGTCACCTTCAAATATAATTATTTTACCACCAAAATAAATGGAACTATTTATAATATCTTTCAACGTCTATTTAAAGATTCAATAATTGCTTGTTTTACCATAGGAGGTTCATCTCAAATTAGAATAATTGACTTTTTAAATAGCTGAGCAAGTCAATTTTATTTGGTAATTTAATAGAAACTTATCTTTGTTGAATTTATAGCTATTTTGGACCTTGAATGTGTTGTTAGCCTCCAAGAAATATTGATACAATTACTCTTAATGTAGCTATTGCAATTGAAACGTGATAACTATTTTTTAAATTTATAAATAAAGCGTGATACATATATGTTTTACTTGCCCCTCCAAGACCTATGAAAAACTTGTCATTTCATTTTTAATTGACACTATGGATAATTTCTTAGAATGTGTTCTTATGATCTATATTGAGAATATGTAGTATATTTATATCTTAAACTAGAGTATTAATATTTTACTCTTCAAAATTTTCTCTATTATGAAGCTTATCATTATAATCAACAAAGTTCTCTAGCACATGTGGCAATTTTGGCAAGTCAAAATCATCAATAGACTTCCCCATCCTCTCAAGAAATAAATTAATATCTAATCATATTTTTGACACGCATTCATCATAAAAAAACTCCATATTGGTTTGAAAATCATGAGAGAAATCCATTTAGAAAGCATTCCAAAATTAAAGAACATTAGTTGACTCATAATAAATATGAAGAATATTAAATAATTATCAGAGTGCATTTGACATTTGATAAATGGATACATCATTTAAATAATATGATATATAATTATCCATTTCTAGAAGACCATGCTTTCTACAACTTCTTTAAAATTACAACATTGAATTCCAAAAACTTTTAATAAATTAGAAAATGATGTTTATCCATATACGTGATTCAACAAAATTATGAGATAATATCTTCACCATATAATGAATTTGTTGTATTTATACAAATTATTTGCTCTTATTTTTTTCTTCTCTTCAATATTTATATTTTTTCAAAAATATTTTTCAAGAATTTCCTTATACATGTACTTCTTTGTCTTTGAATAAGTTTTATTGAGATTAAAGAAGACAATCAATATTTTTTTAGTCTTGCTTTAAATATCAAGTAAATTATACTAAACTGATTGTTATTATTCTAAATAAAGTTATAAATTACACATTAATGGATACATCTCATTTAAATCAAATTCAAATATTCTCTATAGTGCTTTTGGTGCAAACTCACATTTAACATCTTGATATTATTAAATCTCATCAAAATTTTATTCTCTATTTTCTTGTGAAAATTACACTGAAATCTTATCTTGCCCCTTGTAAATATACTTATACATATATTTCACAATTTTGATTCATAATATATCTCAATATTTATGTGACAATTATATTACAGATAATAGATATAGTTTATAATGAATAACCTAATGAATATCAAAAAAATTCTTCTTACTCTACTTGTTGACCGTCATTTCATCTCCAACAAATTGGATATGAGTCAAGATATGAGATACTTATTCTTACGTAATCTTTTTTTTAATGCAAGTATTATTCTTGTATAAACTTATAGATGGATCATATTGTTTACAAATAATTCATGTAGCCTCAAATATTTTAAAGGATCTCGTAATTCTACAATTATAATTCTATCAAACCATATTAAAATTATTATCTTAAATGCAATCTTTAAGATAATTAAAAAATGAGAATATGGAAATCCTCTTTTTAGATATTCTATGACATATATATGAACAATTACACCACCAAAATTAGATTTCTTAAATAACTTATCCTTTAAATCTTATATTTACCTGAAAAATATGTGTTGTTAAGTCATGTCTATCATGTGCCATTTGACCTAGCTTCAACTCATTTTAAATTTCTTGCTAATCACGATTGCATGTTATTGTTATGAACAAGTCTGATTTTTTAAAGTGTTAAAAAAGAGCCATTACATCTAAAGATCTTTGCCTAATATCTTGAGGTCAACTAATGAATGATGGTGGAAGTATAACGTTTTGTCTGGTATTATTACTTAATGTTTATCTAGCTATTAAATTATAAATAATCCCTTTATACAAATCAGATTGTATTGTATGTTAATTTTTTCTATAGAAATCTAATCGACTTATTTCAATCTTTCCATACATGTTAAAAACATATTGATATAGTAATCGACAAACGTACAAAATAACTTATTTATGATTTTCTCAAATGTGAAACTTATAACTATAATATTCTCTGCATGAAGTTCTTTGCTTTGATGATTTCTTAATGCCTAAAATATTTATAACTAAATAATATTAATTATTATTTAAATGATTATAAATATTTTGTATTAACATAATACATTTAATAACATACTATTTTCTATTTGGTTAAATAACTTTTTCTCCATTGGAGATGAGCTTATTAAAAAAATTGGTATTTATTTGTTCCGTTTTTAAAACTTAAAAGTTTCATCTATATTTTGATACCATCCAACTTCTTCATTTAGGAACAGAATAGGATATTATAAAGGGTCACAACATCCAATGTAATGCCTAGTCTTTATGTATGTCCCAGAATGTAAAGTTGGTATCTCCCAGAATGTAAAGTGATATATTAAGTTCAATGAAATCAATATTTTTTTTTGTTAAATCCTTGCATATTTTTACTATGTCTTACATAGGATCCACTTCAGGAAAGGTAGTGATTCGCAATAGATTATGGCAGCCCTTAAGAAAAAAATTTCTTTCTAAAAAATTATAATGGATTTGTGATGAAAGTATTTATTATTTTATTTTTGATAGATTTATGATGGATTTGTAGCAAAAATTCTGCTTCAAATGTTTGGAAAAATTTCCATCTTATATTCGCCGCAAATTTGCCACAAATATGAGGAAAACAAACCTATCTAAATAGGCTAACTAGGCCTTTGTTTCATTCACTCATGCTTTGTTCTGGATCAAGACATTGCTCAGCTCTAGCAGATGATGTTCCCCTTTGATATCGCCTCTTTGATGATGTTCCTTCCTGTCATATCCAAAGTCATACTTCCTTGCCATTCTTCTTCATCTTTACAGTCATCATCTCCTCTAACTGTGACTTGCACGAAAATAGCGATAAGAGCTCACATGTTGTGAATGTAATTAACTTTTTCCCTTTTGCGCACTTCTTCATAAAAATCCCTTAAATCCACCAAACTCCATGATTGAGTAAATTCAGGAATTATGAAAAAAAGAGGGAAATTGAGGATTTATTCTCTTTGAGATCTATTATCCTGCTCAAATCTTGTTGACAAATAGCCCCTAGTCTATGTTTTTTGCTAATGATATTCTCAAATCTTGCATATATTATGTTTGCATAGATGTTCTTTCTACGACATTTGTTAGAGGATGTACCTTGGTGTATGATTTTTGCTAATAATATTCTTCTTATTAATAAAACTAGAGAGGGACTTGATGAAAAATTGGATTTAAGGGGGGGAAACCTTAAAATCTATTGGCTTTCATTTGAGTAGATCTAAAACATAATATATGGAGCATAATTTTAATGGTATTAGATCTAATGGTAGGATTATGATAATGCGTGATTGATTAATTACAAATATTGCACTTTTTAAATATCTCGGGTCTATTGTTCAAAGCCATGGTGAAATTGATTGGGATATTATTATTATAATTCAAGTTGGATGGTTGAAGTGGAGGACTGCATCATGCTTATTTTGTGATAGAAATGTACCCCTTAAACATAAGGAACAATTATATAAGAAGGTGGAGAGATTTGTAATGCTTTATGACACATAATGTTGGTCATTATAAGAGAAGCATAAAATCAAGTGTTATAAAGATGAGGATGCTTAGGTGGATTAGTGACTTCACACTTAAAGACAAAATACATGAAAATTTTTATGTAGATCTGGTGGTAGATAAGATTAGAGAGTTTTCTTAGATAGTTTTTACACATAAAAAGTTGGGTTTCGAATGACCCATTTAGGAAAGCAAATGTATTAAATATGTTCTATGTCAATTACCTTTCTTTATATCAGATGGAAGGTTTCATTTTCCATGTTCCAAACAAAAAAATCAAGCCTACCTCACAACAGATGAAATAACTTTTGATCTTTAACATAAAGGATTAATGCCAGAATATTGTTATGGGAATTCACATGGTGAATATGAGCCTCATGTCAACTTTCAATGTGTCCCATCTATAAGTTCTAACATAGTTAAGAAAGACAAAGTTAGGAAGTTTGAGTACTTAATTTATGATGCCAGTGAGCTACAATTTCAACAATATATAGAGTAGTCCCCAAAAAACGAAGCACAAAAATTCTCTATGATTTGTTGCACCCTGCATAATAACCAACTTGATATGGGTGCACTACTCAATCAAAGTTATCTATTGATGTGAAGATATCAAGCATAAATATAGAATATAATATACACAAAAATTCTTTAATCAATTTATTTCCCTACTTAAGGAGACCAACCCGATAGATAATACAATTCTAATAGATTTATACCAAACTAAAAAATTTAGTTTTCAAACTTGATTTGATGATTATAAAAATATATTGTTATGTGAACAACTGTATGTTATACAATGGGGATAATTTTTCAGAGATTAAATATCATCATTATAATGCGCCAAGATTTAAACTAAATTATGGAAAAAAAATAGAAAGTAGAAGGATGTGCTAGTATATCGATTATTTTACTTACCCATCATTTTTAGATTGCAATGTTTATATGCACCTATCAGCTCTGTTGCATATATGAGATGGCATAAGAAACACATCTCGCAAGTAGGTATTCTGACACATCCATTATAAGAAGAAGCATGGAAACACTTTAATCATACACGTCAAACCTTTATCGTAGAAACAAGAAATATAAGATTAGATTTATATGCAAATAATGTTACTTTACTTAGTCAAATTACCTCACCTTATTCATGCTTGCTCGTAATACTCACCGCATATAATCTTCCTTAAGAGTTGTGTATGACTATACCATGCATATTTCTACACTTCTCATTACAGGCTCACACAAACTGAAGGAAAATATAGATATGTTCTTGCAACCTTTGATTAATGACTTAAAATTATTGTGGAATGAAGGTTTTTCTATATATGAAGTTACCATAAACAAATTTTTATATTGATGGTTGCATTACTTTGGATAATTGGTGATTTTCTTGCATACAATATGCTTTCTAGTTGGAGCACTACTAGAAAGCTTGCTTATCCATATTACATGGAATATATAAAATATTTCACATTGAAGGGTGATGGAAAAATACTTGGTTTAACTCTTACCGTATGTTCGTACTTGCAAACTATTCACTTAAGCAAAATAAGGATACTTTCACTATAAATAAATTGGAGATAACATAGCCTCGACCAAGGTTAAGCAAAGAGCAATTATTTAAAAGAGTAAATTTTATACCATGATAATTGAATTTTCATCATTAGTTGTTTACTAAGTGCACAGGTATGGAGTTACTCATAATTCACTACAGGAAAACTAGTGATTTGTAATGGATATGTCATAGATTTATGATAGAATAAGATTTTGGCAAAAGTGCGGTGGATATTTATACCATAAATATTGTGACAAAATTATGACAGATGTGCAATAGAAAATATGTCACAAATTTGTGATGAATTTCCTACCTCAAATCTACTGCAATTCCATCATAAATCCACCATAAATCTGCCATAAAAAAGTTTATCTAAAATGGTCCCAACCCTTTATTTCATTTGCTCGTTCATTCTATATTCACTCCGTGCCCACATCCTCTCCTTTGATGATATTCCTTGAATTTCAATTCCCTCGCCTAGCCTAGTCATGTTCTCTTTCCTCAACAATGTTTCTTGCCACTTTGAAAATGTGTTCGCATGGTTACCTCCTTCGACTACGTTCCTTGCTCTCGCCCCTTCGACACTCCAGTCGCTTCCTTTAATGATGTTCCTTCGACGTTTCGCCTAGCCTAGTCATGTTCTCTTTCATCAACAATGTTTCTCGCCACTTTGAAAATGTGTTCTCATGGTTACCTCCTTCGACTAAGTTCCTTGCTCTCACCCCCTTCGACACTCTAGCCGCTTCCTTTGATGATGTTCCTTCGACGTTCATTCGATGAACATTTCTTCAACTCTTGGCCACCACCAAACCTCTGATTTCTTGGTCATCATCTCCTTCCACAATATTATTCCTTTAGCAATTTATCCCTCTAGTAAATGAAGGTAATCTTCCTTCATTAGTCTATTATGCATATTTTATGATTAATTAAAAGATGCATGGATATTGTTCAATGTTTAGGATTTTTTGTGTGATGAAACCTACACTGCTTTATTTGTAGAATGTTGTCCATTAAAGGAGAAGCATAAAGTTAAGGGGGTGTTTGGCAATGGGATTTAGGCCTTATTTAAGCAGGATTTATACTAAATCCTACCAAAAAAGATTTATGGAGCCACTAAAATTTATAGCAAAATACATCCTCCATCTCATTATTTTTATAGTAAATCCCATATTTACTAAATCCTATAGTTTGGTGGATTTAAGATTTAAATTTAAATCCTAGATGTTGTCAAAAAGCTCGTAAGTGTTGCAAAGATGAGGATGCTAAATTGGTGGATTAGTGGCTTTACTCTTAGAGTCCATTATTTATGGTGATGGTATAATGAATGGAGATATTATTAGCATAATTCATGTTGGATAGATGTGAGGAATACATTGGATTTATTTTGTGATAGAAAGTTTCATCGTAAAATTAAGGAAAAATCTTTTGAGATGGTGGTGATACCTGTAAAATATTTTATTGTATAGAATTTATTCATTTTAAGAGGAGCATAATAATAATTTAAGTATTACAAAGATAAGAATGCTAGGGTGGATGAGTGGGACATGATACAAAATGACCATATATATGTGAAAGGTTTTTTTTTTTTTTTTTTATGAAAATTCCAATTGCATTAAAAGAAAAGAAGAAAAGAAACCTAGATACAAACTACAAGGTGATAGAATCACTATCACCCTCCTCCTTCTATAAGTAAATGAACGTTGGAGGAACTTTATTACATGAAAGATCATCCCAATAAAAATATCCTTCTAATGCTAAGTTAGCACAGAAATCTGCCAACTTTTACAATTTCTATAAGTAAAATGAAATATAAATGAACCAAAATCTTACGGAATGATAGATTTTCATAGTCATCTTTCCTATTACTCCAATCTTCCTTGTCAACCGACTTTTGAAGATGTTTGATGACATTTAAATTATCTCCCTCTATGATTAAGCCTTTAGCTTCCATCATCCATTCCTTAATAGCCACCCGCAAGTATCGAAATGCAGCAAGTTCCAACACTCCTATATCCCAATGAAGGCATTTCAATCCAAAAGTTGAAAGAAATTTTCCCTTGTGATCTCTAAATACTCCACCAATACCTGCTTCATAGGATTGTAAGAGAGCTGCATCAATATTCTCTTTAATCCAATCGGGAGGAGGAGGGTGCCAACAAGAATAATTCAGCCAAACCTGGTTAGCACCCTAGATTTCTGAAATCAAATTAAACTTTAAAGCATTAGAGGTTATGCTGATAAAAGTAGATGAAATGAATCCAAACCCGAATTCTTCATCTCCATGCTTTAGCCGATTCCTGCTTTTCCTAGAAACAAACACCATTGAACAATACAAAGTTCTAATGAATTTATTGCCACCTGATAAAGATTTAAGTTATGATATGCAATCAGAAAATGAAGAAATCGTTGGAACATTGAATCCCCATTCATTCAACTTGGTTGTAACCATATGGATCAAAGAACAATTTCCTACCACATGAATTATGTTTTCTATTTCCAAACAACCCCTAGGACAAGAGTTGTTATTCACCATCCTTCTATAAAATAAAAAATCATGGGTAGGTATGGCATTGTTAAATAAACGCCACCAAAAACATTCTACTTGTGGAGATAATTAGAACTTCTTAAGCCATTTGATGTACTCCTTCTCCTCATGATACCTATTATTCACAGCCGCCATAGCCAAAATAAATTTGCCCGATAATTTTAGCATAAGCTCAAATTGATCATTAGAAATGTTAATGATCTGAATTTGAGTAATGCTATCAACCAAAATATGTCAAAACCATTTACGTAGCTTCATTATTTCCCATCTCCCATCAGTAATAAACTCCTACAGCTTTGAAAATTCTTCATCAACAATAATAATAAATGTTGGCCATCTATCTAGACTTTTGTCTAAGATCCATACATCTTTCATAATGACGATAGAAGAGCCTGAGCCAATCCTCGACCTCACCATTTCTTTAAGAGATTCCATTCCATTAATGAGATGTCTCCATGTAACCGAGTTGTTCCTCCTAAACTCAGCATTCCAGATATTACCATATTTAGCTTTGATAGATCTGTTTAATAAATAGCCCAAATTATTGAAAAAACTCCATGAAAACTTAGCTATAAGAGATCCTGAAATGAATTCAAATGAATACAACCCTCTTCCACCATCGAAAACTGGTTTCCAAAGCTCAAACCAGGACAAATAATGCATACCACGATCACCTCTAAGCTTATTCATATAAAAACTATACAAAGCTTATCAACTTCTTAAAATGTTCATAGGCACCAAGGAATGAGACACAAAAAATACTGGAATAGATTGTAAAACAGATTTAACGAGCAAAATTCTTCCTGGTAATGAAATGAGCTTGTTACCCCATACATTAAGCTTGCAAGAAATTTTCTCAAGGATGTTCAAGAAATATGAAGACGTCATCCTTCTGAAAGCCAACTTAATCCCAATATAATTCATCTCCTTTAACTCTTTGAATTTGAAAATATTCAGAATTTAATTTCTATATCTCCATCCCACCATCTTACCAAACATAATATTAAAATTTTCCTTGTTTACTGCTTGACCCATCTACAATCAATATTTAGAAATAATTTTCTTGATTTTCCTTGCCTGATTGAGCCTAGCTTCAGAGAACATTATGATATCATCAACATACATCAAATGATTAATCCTTGGAGCCTTTGGAGCAGCTTTAATACCCACATCCTTCCCATTGCTATGAAACTCATCAGATAACAATTAAGAGCAGAGAATAAATAAATACAAAGATAGTGGGCACCCTTAACGAAGACCACTTCTAGCTTCAATACATTCCGACTTATTACTTTTATAGATAATTAAAAATTTTGGATCCATAACATATTCCAATATAAGATTAGAAAATTTAAGAGGAGAACCAAAATAATTCAAAACTTGGTTAAGGGTGGGCCAAGCCATACTGTCATAGGCTTGTTCCATATCAATTTTAATAGCTACAAACCCTTTTTTAGATTTAAAAAATCTAAATTTGTTGAACAATTCATGAACTAGCAAAATTTTGTTTGATAAAGTCCTTCCTTTTATGAAAGCCACTTGCTCCTCTAAAACAATATTATGAATGACTTTCATAAGTCTATTTAAAAGGATTTAAGCAATCATATCATAAATAGACAAAACTAAACTGATCGGACGATACTGAGAAGGAAGGATAGGATGTTTAACCTTAGGAATCAGAACCACCAATGTCTCTTTCCATTTAGAATTCATATTATCATGTGTAAAAAAATATAGAATATCCATCCATGCATCTTTACTAATAACCTTCCAATAATGCTTTAAGAAAGAGTAAGTTTTCCCATCAATACCTGGGGAAATGTTCATGCCAAACTCTTTCAGCACAGCTTCAACTTCTTGGAAAGATAAGTTAGCCTCCATACTCCGAGAATCCTCCATGCTTAATTTAAAAAGAGGATGAGGCCATCCAGACAGCTTACAATCCCTCCTCCATTTGTTGTTAAAGAACTTGAATAAAACCTCTTCAATTTCATATTGAGAATCAACAATATTACCTTGTTATTCCTTCAATTGATAAGTAGTATTTTAATTCCTTCGGCCATTTGCTATAGCATAAAAGAACTTAGAATTTTTATCTCCATCACTCCACAACTTTACTGTAGCTCTCTGCCTCCACCAAGTGTTAATCCGAACAAGTGTAACATTCATCTCAAGCACGTTGGACTGAAGAAAAAGCAGTTTTACTTCAGAAAGAACGTTGCCATTCTCCTCCCCAATTTGAAGATCAGCCACTTCCTTCTTCAATCTGTCTTTCAATCCTGACAAATCCTTCATTTTGGTTATACTCCAATAATGCAATTCCTTTAAATTTTTATAAAAATTTGAATTCAATTTCTCCATTGGGTCTCCAGCATAAGATTTATTCCAGATTATGTGAACAATTGCTGCAGATGTCGGGTATGAGACCTAGATATCTTCAAACCTTCGCCAATATTCCACTTTCTCCTTAGGATTGAAGAGCTTCAAATGGATCGTATAATGATCTGATGCTATCATTGTCAAATGTCTAGTTGAAGCTTGAGGAATTAATTGAAGAGCTTTAGTGTTTAAAAAACATCTATCTAGCCCTTCCAAAATTCTTGCACTTCCAATTTTATTGTTACACCAAGTATACCTTGGTCCAACAAATCCAGCATCATGATAATCGTTAAGTTTCATAAGAGTTTTCATCTCTTGAGGTCCTAGGGAAAATTTAAATTTTTTCCTTCCCTTTTTTGTCTTGTGATAAAACACAGTTAAAATCTCCCCAAAGATAGAGGGAAGATTAGAACTAGAAATGGATCACAACAACTCCCATAAACTTCTCCTTTTATACATATCACTATTTGTATAAACCATCAAAATCAACCAATTTGAATTATTCTTCAAAAATCTCAGCTCCCCAATTACACACTGGGAATAACTCTTCAAAATTGAGAAAGTAGACAAATCAGTCCTCCACATTGTTATAATACCCCCGATTGCCAATTACACAGGTAAATGAAAACATCCCAATTGTTTCCCAAAACTTTACACACTTCTTCCTTTTGAATCAAAGAAATTTTCATCTCAACTATGCCAATAAAATAAAATGTCCCAAACTTTTACAACCTCTTTCAAATAAAGTGAGGCCTCCCTCTTATTTTCCCCTCTACAATTCCAAAAAAATAATGAAACTCATTTAAGCATCGAGTGAGAAGGATCCCCCGATCCTCCTCTTATTCCACTCTTTAGTCCTTCTATTTCTCATGGAAGAGCTTACAGGAACCAGTGATTTAATCTCCTTGCTTAGCCTGATTTTGGAATTCCCTAAAATAGATACATCACCTCCTCCCTCTACTTCAGAAATTTCCTACTAAAAATTTTCTTTTATTGTCACCAAATCATTTAAGCCATCCTCTTCACAATCAGTTACTCCCAGTTCTCCTTCTTTCTAGAATAGAATTTTCTTTCTTATTTTCATCTTTGAGATTAGCATCGTCCTCCTCAATCTCATCCAATTACTTGAACATACTGCTTTTTGAGACATGTAGAATTTCTATCTTTTGAACCTTAACATCAACTTCCACTTGAACACATAGAACTATGTCATTCTTTTCATCCAGTTTATTGAAATCCAAACTTTCAGAACTATTAGCAGCTGGTTCTTGTGCAACAACCTCCTCTCCATCAGCTCTATTTCTTGCATCACAATTTAGTTTGGTAATTCTTTCTTGCACTATACCAACTTTAGGTGCATAATAATAAGCTTCTTTTGATTCACCTTAGTCTTCCTCTTTCTTCTATAATTAACATGGATCCATGGTCCATAGTTATCCAATTCTTCCATTGCTATATCCTTTACCTCTAAGCTTTTACCTCTTGAAATGGTTTAAGATCGATCATTAATTTGACCACTGCTCTTATCCTCCCCATTCTTAATTTTACAATCATATATCAATTGACCAACCCATCTGCATTTATAATAAAAGGATGAAACCTTTTCATACTCCACCTTTTGAAAGAACCTACCATCTCTTCCATCCACCCAAACTCCCAAAGGTAATTGTTTGTCTAATTCCTGTTGACCTCATTTTTGTATGAGGTCACTAAGGCCCTTCCAAACTCCAGATTAATTCTAGATCCTACGATCCACTCTAGACCTTAAGATCCTTTCCTAGAGCCAGACCTTAGGGCCTACTCTAGAGCCTAGGATTCCCTTAGATCCTATATCTTAGAACTCCTCTAGATCTTAGGACCACTCCAACTTCAAACCAATCCCCACCCTTGATCAACCTCAACCTCAAATCAATTCCTATCTTTGATCAACTCCAACTTCAATTTGATCCAGCCCTTGATCAATTTAAATCTCAAACATATCCAAACTTTGATCCAATCAATTTGACAATTCAACCTTCAACTTAGACTTTGATCCAAACTTCAATCTAGCTTTGACCTCATCCATTCATTAACAATCAGCACATGATTGTAAATGATTTGGATACTTCAATACTAATCATTCAAACTTAAAATCCATTCCAAATCCAGAAATCCAAACTCAAATTCAAAGTCTTAAGGTCTTGTCCTAAAGACCCTTTTCAAAGAATTTTCAAACATTTCAAAACCCAGTCAAGTGGTCTATGATTCAGGGTCTATCACTTGCAAAGTGATAAGACATGTCTCTAGAGGTTACCCTCCAACTTTGAGCTCATTCTAAGGTCTCTAACCCCAGAATCTGAATTAAAATCCAAAGGCTATAAAACCTTCAAATATTTACAACCTATGCCACTGAACCTAACCCCTTTGAGATCTTGACCTTGGAACCCTTATCAAAGCCTCCAATCACTTTCAGACTCTTGATTTTAACCCACTGAGCAGTAAACTGCATTTTTCAGAACCATTTTTGACCCTAGTTGACCAATGGGCCAAAATTGACCAAAATACCCCTATGGGGCTCAAATAGGGATTTCAAACCAAATGAACTCCAAATTGAATGCAACCATCTCCAACAAGTTTCAAATGTAATTTTAAATCTTTTGAACGTATTCCCAACCCCCGGGTCAACCTGGTTGACCAAGTCAACAGGTTTGACCCAAGAGGCCCTTTAAGGGTCCAAACATGTGTTTTGACCCAAATGACCTCTCTAGGCCATCCAACCACTTCCATTTGTCTTAAAATATCATTTCAAACCTGTTGAGTTGAGCCCAAACCCAGACCCTAGGTCAACCTGGTTGACCAAGTCAACCTAGGTTGACCAAATAGGCCCTTAAGGGCTCAAATAAGGATTTTGATCAAATTGACCTCCCCATACTTGGGGACCACCTCCAATGATTTTCAAATATCATTTCAAATTTATCCAGCCATGACTCACCCCTTGGGTCAACCTGGTTGACCAAGTCAACATGGTTTGACCCAATGAACCCTTAAGAGTTCAAATGAATCATTTTCGACTCATTTAACTATATCAATATCTTCAAACCCTTGAAATCATTCCATTCAATACCTTGAATATTTCTAAACCTATTTTGAGTCCAACCCAACTTGAGTTGACCAAGTCAACCCTCAATCCTTGGTCAAATTTTGATGGCATTTGCTCCCATTCCTTCTAGCCTTGACTTTGGACTTTTGATCCTTGATTGAACCATTCCAAATGACCCTTTACCTCCCTGGATGCCACATCATCAATTTTGACTTAGTTGACTGGTCAAACCAAGTCAATAAAGCTTTCAACCCTTCTTTGAATTGGTTAAACCCTTTCTTTTGACCTCAAGAGTTTGGACTTAAGCTTGAACTCCATCCAACCTGCACCATTGATCTCCTACTGCCACCTCAGCCTCCTTTGACCCGTTGAATGGTCAAAACAAGACAAACTCAAGCCTAAGCCTCTTCTAGAAAGCATTATCTCATGCTAAGCCCCTTTTCCTCCATTAGGGCTGCCTTAGGCCGACCCATTTATAGTCTAAAGCTCACTTGGTGCTCTCCTAACCAGGCTCAGGGCCTGGTTTAGCCCTAAACGGCAGTGGTCCCCCCCACTTATCCCAAGCCGCCCAATGGAAGCAAGGCTTGTCCAGCCTTTGAGGCAGCCTTCTAGCTGTCCCAGGGACATGTGGCACCATCTAGGGAGCTCATGTATCAATCCCAGCCATCCAATCCAGCCCAGGCCGTTTGAATAGGGGAAAAGGTGGCTTTTGAGGCTATTGGATCAAAGCTCCTTCTCTCACTAACCCCAGCCTCCCAGAGCGAGTTCTTAGTTCGTTTTGGATCTCCAGAGCCTTCTCTACCTCCCCACTAAAAAATCCAAGTGGTTGCACGTCACCGGCGGCGAGTTCTCCGGCGAGTCCACCACCTAGACCATCCCAGGCTTGTAGCAGTCGATCCAGGCGTGTTCGAGCTCGGTTTCGTGCTAGGGATCTTTACTTAGACAGTCTACAAGCTCATCAATCCAGAAATTTCGAAAATCTGACGGTATAATCTCTTAAAACCTTAGACTTAGTTCACTTTAGATGGATTTAATTAGCTTTGCATATAAAGTGTTTTAGGCCCAACGAATGATCCCCCATTGTTTCCGTTCATCTCTCCATATTAAGTTTAAAATTTCAAAGGTTTTGGTTCACCCGATCGAAAGAACGAGCCCAAAAATGTTTCCTAGGGCGTCTTCCGTATTAGGGTTCGCATGTACGTTTTCTGGACCTTTGATCATTTGATCAACGGCCCAGATCTAGCCACCTCGCCGTTTGATTCAGCCGTGTATTCGATCCTTCGCTCGATTATTCGTCTGATGAGATCTGGGCCGTCTGTTCCAAACCGCGGGATGGTTTCCTCACCGTCTGATCTCATTCCGTTGAGATCGAATGCGGGATCCGATCTTGTCTGTTGGATCGAATCAGCGGCAGATCCGACGGCTGCCGTTAGCCACTGACGTGGTTAAGTGAAAACCGCGTGAAGCGGCCCGTGGTTGACACGTGTCCCCGCCATCAAGCGGTTTCGATCCCGCGAATCCGGACGCGCCATCTGTCCTACCGCGCCGCCATTTAATAAAAAAAAAATTATTTTAAACTCTATTTTATTAACAGAACTTTAAAAAAGGATATTAAATTAAATATAAAGTCAAAAAATGAATATAATATATCAAACTGTTCAGAATTTTGTCTAGTTTATGTTAAAAATAAAATCAAACTATTTTAACTATTATTTTACTGGTAATTTAAGAAATACATAAAAACTTATTTTATTTTTAATAAAATATAAATAAGATAATTTTATTTGAAATTTGGCTTGAATATTTTTAAGCATGTGATTGATTTCCAAAAAAATTTATGTATTTATTTGAGCTATGTTTTGATAGATATCAAATGTGCAAAATAAATACATTTTTATTTATAAGTATTTATATTATTTTAAAATCTACTTTAAAATTACTTATATTTAAATCTTTGATGGTTTGAGAGATCTCCTTTGCAATTTTAAACATGAGTTGAGTATATGAATGGAAATAATGGGGATGATTGGTGGATAATCATTTCTTGACTATTCACTAATCATAGGTTTAGTTAATTATGCTAATTAATCCTTACATGTCTAGGAAACACACACCACTTAGTCTAAGGCTCTCCTAGATTTAGGTGTTGAATGTGTTTATGTGATTCATGCATGCCTTATGTTTTGAGTATGAGGGTTAGTTCAAACATTGATTCAAGCCCATTAAATTAGTGACATAATTAAGGACAATAATTAAGGACTCATGTATAGAAAACTTAGAAAAATTTTAATAATTAGGATTCACTTCCCCTTGAGTTGAAACTTTGAACATTTGAACCTAGTAACATCCTCAGCTCCTAGAGAAATTTTCACTGATTTTTGAGGTCATTAGGTCCCCTAATTAATTTTCTTAAGGTTCAACCCCTAATTAAGCCTTTAAACCTTAAAAAAATATAATAAAACCATTTTAAATCCAAAAAATACATATAAACCCTCTAACTGACCATATTCATGCCCTTAATCCATGAAAATTAAAAGCCCCTTAATTTGACAGCAATTCTGTAATTAATTTAATTTTAACTAAAAAACCCACTTTTAATTAATATAATTAATTAATAATAATTACAAAAAATCCCAAAATTTCCCAAACACTTGGGGATCCCTCTTTAGGTCATTTATGACCTTGGGAGGTGTTTTCAAGAAGTTGGGAATTTGTTTGAAGCAAAACCATAAAAGGGCCATTAATTAAACTACTTCCAAAATTCATTAAAATGCTCAGAATTTCAATAATTCATAACTAAAAAGAGAAAAATCCAAATCACCCAAACTCACTTGCATTCAACTCATACTGATGTCTAGTATTTATTAAAAATATCAAAGTTCCAGAAAAGTATTAAAATCAAAAAGTCAACAAACCGGTCAACTCTAAGTCAAAACTAGTTCAGAACTTCAAACCTTCGTAATAAAATGTAGAAAAATCCGATTTCAATGTAATTACTATCTAACTAATTTTAGTGAGGTATAGTATTTTAATAAAATACAAACATTCCAGAATTTGAGCATAATTAAAAGTTCAACTTTTGACCCTTTAATTAAGTGATTAAAATATTCAAAAATTCATAAAAAGTCAAATCGCTCTAAAACTCCAGAAAATATTGGTTTAATGTTTAAAACACTTAACAAATCCTTTAAAACACAAAAACCACCTTAAAGATGAAGTTTATCGGCTGGACTACTCCGGGCTGCGGGGCTAAGTGTCATAAGGAGGCTAGTTCCTCGAGCCTGGTGGCACAATGGCACGAATGGATTCTAAGGGGTGTTAAATCTTAAAATAGATTAATCTTTAATTATTTTACGCTTTAAAATCTCTAATTCAATTACATTAATTTGATTTATCGGCTGGACTACTCCGGGCTGCGGGGCTAAGTATCCTAAGGAGGCTAATGGTAAACTTAAATTAATCAAACTTTAAAAATCAACAACTAACTCATTTTTATATCAATCTACTCCTTTAATTCTAACCAACTTAAATAACTTAATCAACCCCGATTGCTACTGGGTAACCCAGGCCTACGAGGCTATTAGCTTAGCCCCAAGGAAGGTGAAATAAACTTCACGGCCTCGGTGTGAAACAAAGGTAGTAATCAATTAACTTTTAAAATATGTTTAATTAAAATTCTTAATCTATTAATACTTAAATTTTAATCTAAATCCCCTTTTAAGCCTTAACAAACCCAGACTTTTAGACAATTTCAACTAATAACCCACTTTAGGATCTACCACAGCCACACGACCTTTCTCACACACTTTAGATGATGTGCTAGGACAACCAACTCTATATCTAGGTTAGGCCGGTGTTTACTTTATCGCTGTGTGCCGGATTTTTCGTAGTTTTCACTGCATGTTGTGGATGAAATTACTTTGTTGTGTCTGCTTACTTTTCTGCACTCTGTGGATGGATTGATGTGTTTGGCGACTAGATTACCCTTAGGTTAGGTACGATCTGGATGTTCACACAGTTTTCTGTAGGTGTCCACGCTCATGCATGTCAATAAAAAGGTGGCAAATCAAAAAAATGCATAAATAATATAAACTCTTTGCACAGGTGCTTCAGCTGCTAAAGCCCCCCAAATAAAAAGAGCGTGGCCAGTGTGTTTTACTTACTTTTCTGCTCATACATAACTGCTTGGGAATAATTGCTTTTCATTTATTAACTGCTTAGGATAACCCTGCAGGTGAGTCTAGATTTTATTTTCAAATAAATGTAATTTGTATAAGTGTTAAGTGTTGTGAAAGTCAGATTTTGAGTTGGGATATATATAGGTCCAAAGCTTGGACTCCGAAGAGAAAAGGATGCCCCTAAGGGGAGTAGACCTTTTCTATTTGGAGATCCAAATTTGGGCCACACTCGTCCCTACCCAAAGAGGAAAGAGTGGCCTTCCCCTTAAAGGAAGTGCCCTCTTATCCATTTGGGTAGTCCAGTACGAAGAATCAAAGGAGCTTGAAGCAAAAGGAGCCCAAAGAAGAACAAGACTGAACATTGAAGATTGAGAATATCCCACTCAAAACTACTTGCGTCATTACTAGGTTTAGAATCCGGGTTGTTGTCAGTGGTGCCCGACCACTTTACTTTCTGTAATATTCTGGTTTGTAATAAGCAAGACAATTCTGCCTATGGACATTTATTAATTAATTTATATTTGATGTGATGGTTTGATTGCCTTTAGGATTATTTGTTTTTACTAGTTTTTTGGTGATTGTATGCCGCTTTTTGTTTTCTCATGGATACGTGAGACTCGTGAGGGTGTGAAAGTTTTCTACCCATAATCTTAAAAGTCTAAAATTTTAGTGAGTCTAAATAACATAGAAATATAACGAATCTAGGGAATTAGCCGGGGATCGACCCCGGGGTCGCATGCATATTTTTGCACTCTTCTTTCCTTGTTTTAGACCCTTCCCCGCCTGCAGGTAGAGTCCGGATAGTCTGACCTATGAGGACGAGGTTCCGGACCTGGGGAAGTCCAGTCTTCCAAAAAATTATTTTATAAGCCTGTTTTTAAAAATTCAAGCATACTTGATTTGGAAATTGTCGACCAGCATGCATTGCATTAGATACAAATTAAAAGAGTCAAAATTTTAATAGTCCTTAGCATTTTTTACCCAACATAAGTCAAAGGGGCCAATTAGGGGAATCTCTAGATGTCGGCCCCAACTCTCCAAAACTTTAAATATAATGTCCCTACCACTCTTTCATAAAAGACCGGACTCATCTCTTTTAAATCGATTAGGTGGTTAGCTGGCTCCCCAATCCAGGCCGGGGTAAGTCCAGACCTTACACTGCATTAGTTAGGATCGGACGACTGTGGTCTAGTGTTCAAAATAGATTTAGGTTCCGGGGCAGATCTTTGATTATAAGACCCCAAACTTCAGGAATATAGTCCCAAATTTCTAATAAAATACTTAACTCTAATTAAAGCTTCATTTCAATCCTAAAACATAAAGCCCAACACTTAGATTAAGTTGGGACACTTCCGGATGGTTCTGGAATCTTAAAGTGTCCCCTACCTCTCATCCTTTAACTCCGTTAATAACTGCTCAATTTTGATCCATTCCCTGTTGAATTTCCAAAAATTCACTTCTTTTTTGATATCACTCCTAGAAACTCTAACAAAATTCTGCCACCATTTTAATCGGGAGTTTTTGTAGGAGATTTTTGTCTCCCTACGATGTAATTAACTACGAGGGCTT
Source organism: Dendrobium huoshanense (assembly GCA_016618105.1). NCBI lineage: Eukaryota > Viridiplantae > Streptophyta > Magnoliopsida > Asparagales > Orchidaceae > Dendrobium > Dendrobium huoshanense. Next base: position 12,905,096 of record CM028346.1, read on the forward strand.
GCGCTCGTAGGAGATTTGGAACCCCACACACCTGATTTTAAAAGATTAATTTCTAAAATTTTATTAGATTTCCTTGGGAAAAGTTAAATAATGATCGTCATAGTTGCATTAGAAGAATTATTGTAGAATGGTCTCATTTCCCTTTGGGGAGATACATCCTTCTTCGATAAGGCTTTGGATGTGAATGCGACGATCATGTTTCTTGAATAATTGTAATTGGGTATTTAGTTGAACTATACTTTGTTCCCTCTGGGCCATGTAAAGTTCTCCTTAGAACCCGATCATAGTATTCAAAAAGAGTTTACATAATTCTAAGTCTGAACACCGTTATGAAAGTTTATTTTCGTCATTCGGGGTGATATACTCTTTCTAACGAGTTGATTCGACCTTAGAATTAGAGCTCAACCTTAATCTTAAAATCCCCAAAGAAAACTAATAGTTTTCAAAACCTGTTTTCAAAATTCCAACAAACAAAAATGGCACGCCCAGTGGGACCAAATTTCTCTTCCCATCTTTAATAGTGGCAGAATTTCGTTTCATCGGTAGTTTCAACTATCATTTCTTCCATTGGTCCCTTTACCCATTTCTTCCTTGGGTGAGTGTGGCCAACATCTAAAAAAAATAATAATAAATAAATATTAAAAGAGAGGTTGTACCTCCAAAATTGGCCTTATCTAGATTTTTGTTCTGATTTTGACCTTCTGCCCCGGCATAGCCTGTGAGGCGACAACGTCAAATTAGATCTTTGGATATCCTTTTCAATCTTATGGATTTATGGTCGACAAATTTCTCATTCAACATATAAATCCTTAATATTGAAAAGAATTCAAAATTTTTTGATTTCGGACATCCCAAATTACTTTAGTTTTAACCCCCTCACTTCCCCTTTGACCTCCAGGGGTGGGGAGGGTTAGACTATTCCTTTTACTTGGGTTTTCTCACGATTACATAAGCCTTCGGGCAAGGGGAAACTCTGTCCGTTGTGTTTTGGAACCTGTAAGAAAACCCCTTTCAAATCCTCAAAATTTCTTCAAAATTTTCTTAAACTCTAACTTGTCATATGTTACCCCATACGATCTCCTTGTGGGCTAACATATGTCAAATTTTATTTTAGAAAAATTTTCGGCATGTACTTAGTCTCTTTACCCTTTTAACATGTGTTAAGCAATATCCTTCACTGCTCGACACATGTTAGAGGGTTGAGATTTTCTTACAAGCCTCAATTTTCAAAAAATTATTATTTCTTTCATCTCCTTTTCAAAGAAAATATAATTTCAATCCTCTCTTTAACTTTCAGAAAATCCCAGATGGCTGGCCAATTGATTTTCTCTTTTGACCGAGAGTTGTCCTCGACTGTTAATGACCAAGGGAGCACTATCATTTTTGGAATGGGATTTAGTACTCTTGAGCTCTCTATGGATGGACACCAGATTGTTAGTTTGGATGCCAGTAAGGAAATTCCCCCAGTGGTTGAGTTGATTATGGGATCTGCACCCACCTTGCCAGTAGTCAGTGATGATCAGAAACAGTCTGAACTAGTTGTTGAGCCTCCCACTGAAGTCAAATTCGTTTTTGAGGAGGGGTCTAGTTCTGGACTTAGCTTTGCCACTAAGAATCAGAAGAAGAACTATTTGAGGAGACTTAGAAAGAAAATCTCGAAGGCTAAGAGAGTCGTACCCTTTAAGACCTTAGCTCAAGTAGAACCCGAGGCTACTGAGGAGCTACCTATTCCTGCTTCCTCTCCCCTCCTAAAGGGGAGTCGCTTTTACCCCCTGGCTTCAGCTCAAGGGGAGGAGAGGGCAGCTAGGATAGACCGTTCTCCACCATGCCCGGTCGACTACTCGACTAAGAAAACTCAGAAAGAAAAACATCTCCAGAAGACAAGGACTTTGAGAAACATAATTCATACCTGCGCTGCACAGTCTGGACAGACTAAGGAGGAATATGTGAAACAATTGAAGGGAGTGATCTCACATCGCTTCCAAAAAGAAGTGTTGAAGGAAGAAGTGTCTGAAGCAAAGAATTTTACCCCACAACTCGTTAGAAAGAATAAGAAGTATGTCAGACAGCCCGCTACTTCAGTACTGGTTGATGGATATCACTGGGTGTCACGCCCTCCATCCTCTCAAACAGAGGGTATTGTGTTGACTGGGTCCGAGAGAGGCCACCATTCTACTGGTAGACCCTCGGTACCCCCACATAAACCTGTAAGATTGGCCTCAGTGATTGTTAAGCCAAAGGGGGTTGAAATTCAAAAGTCTATGGACCTTAAAGGAAAAAGACCTAAATCTCCTGAAAAGAAATATGTGCCAAAGAGAACTAAGTTGGAGAGTCTGCCACCACCTCCTAGAACTTCTAAGTTCATTCTGCAGCTCCAACGAGTTTCAGCCAACCCTACTCCGGGTTCAGTTGACTTGATGGATGTCCAGACTAGTACCCCAGTTGTTACAGTTGACAGTCCTACCACAGCCAGTCTAACTCAAGATCCAATAGTTACCATCCCTGTTACCCCAGTTGATGATCCCCAAGGTCTGAGTGTCATTCCTAGGCTCCCTAGTCAGGTGTCTGAGGACCTTACCTTGCCAGATGTGGGAGCTATCACTTTACAAGCTCCTGCTTCTCCCCCTGAGGTATATGTCGCTCTCCCTGTAGAGGATGCCACTCTTCTGACTACCAGCTCTGGGATAGTCGAAGAGGAGAGAATTGACCAGGATCTAGAAATGGAAGATGAACCGGATACAAAGTCTCAACCAGATCTTAATCCAAAACTCACAGAAATCATTGCCCTCATGGATTCTGAAGAATTATTCGATATGGCAGAGTACAAAGGATACTTACCCCTTGATCCGAAGTCAATTGGGGATAGACCGGTCGAGGAGGTAGTTCAAGAAATAAGAAACATTTTGTTGAACAAAGAAGGAATGACCTCTTTTGACCCTGATATGGATGATCTCCTTGGAGATGAAGATGATTATGTTGGTGGCATTCATGTGGTCGAGACTAGAGGGTCTAATAAAGAAGCCGAGCCCAGTAAACATCGATTTGCTAAAGATGATGATCCACATACCGTTGAGTCAGATTCAGATGAGTCTGTAAATGCCAGAGATGAAGAGAACATAAAAAACTTGGAGACTCAGCTCGCTAGCATGATGTCATAAATTAGGGAGATGCAAGAGAAGTTGGATAAGTCACAGCAAGAGTCTCTTAAAATCCACCAGTCAGCTCGAGAGCTCACGGAAAAGGCTAAAAGGGCAGAATTTAGTTCCAGACCTCTCGAGTCACCACCTGTGAGCCTCCCTTGTCCAGTAGAAGCACCTCCAGTTTACCCCGTAGTTTCCACCACTCCTTCGATCCTGCCTCAGAAGGATATTAAGCAGTTAATCGAGGACCAGGTAAGGGAGGCCTTAGCCCTTTCTCAAGGAACCGTGTCTATTTCAAAGGGTAGACCCTACCCCGAAGAATATGACTTAGTTCCTTACCCAAAGGGCTTTGTGCCACCAACTTTTAAAGTTTTCACTGGAATTGAAAAACTGAGACAACATCTGGCCCACTTCCGAGCAAGCTGTTACAATGCAGGAGGGTCAGATGCTCTACTATTTCGCCAATTTGTAAGTAGTCTATCCTGCATTGCTTTTGAATGGTACGCCGATCTGCCCAACGGTTTAGTAAAAACCTTTAGCGACCTAGAAAACCTCTTTCTTAAGAGATTTTCTGGAGCGCAACAACGCACCACCGTGGGCGATCATGTGGTTGAAAAGCAAAAGCTGGGAGAGTCTCTGGTTGAGTACATCTTGAGGTGGTGAAACCTCTCGATGAAGTGTGAACCCCAGTTGCAAGAGCAACACGCAGTGGAGATTCTTTTGAAAAATATCCACGGCCCTGTTGCTTTTCTCCTGAAGGGTTTCACTATTAAAACTTTTGAAAAACTTCTTAATAAGGCTAGCAATTTGCAGGAAGAGGCTCCTAGGATGCCATTCTTATGAGAGCAGTCTGAAGAAAGGAAGGGTCCAAAATTGGTGAAAACCTTTGAAAAGAATGCTGTGGTCTCAGCAGTAAATAAAGAAAAGAGGCCAGTGATTAGTCAGCCTAGCACTCCACTTCCACCACAGCCACCTCAGAAGCAGCCCTTTCAGATAGTTCCTCAATATACTAGAGATCCCGCCTTCATCCCTTTTAGAGAGAGATTGGCAAAGCCATATCCATTTAAGAGGGAAGCAGTTAAGAAGATTTTCAGGAGTTTGTTAAATAAACCAGATTTTCAGTTGCCAGAGGCCAGGAGGCCTGAGGATGAGAGCAAGAAAGATGATCCCAAGTATTGCCCGTACCACATGATGCTTAGTCACCCTCTTGAGGACTGTGTTGTGTTCAAAGATTGGCTTAAGAGGAACTATACCCAAGGTAACATAATAATTCCTAAAGAATACTTGGTCGATCTAGAAAAGGCTTCAGTTAAATCTATCTCAGGTAATCTCCTTAATTCTTCTCTTCCTATTGAAGATGGTTGGGACATTGCTTTGTCCCGGGCATTTAAAAAGTCGATTAACAAGTCTTTTTGTCTTTCTCAACAGCTGACTACGATAGCCCAGGCCCCGGTGTGGAAGGTTGACCTGGATGCTTCGCAGAAGGATGTTGAGCCACTTCCCTCTCCAGTAGTCGTAGGAGCTACTGAGAAAAATGTAATAGAAAAGAAAGGTTATTTTGTAGAGAGGAAGTGTGTGGATGAGAGATGTATTGAAACGGCGGATGGTGGTGTTAAAACCCTTTCCCCTCTTTTGTTATCTGACTTTTACTTTTCCCCATCAAAGGCGAAGGGTCAAAAGATGAATAAAAAATATCCTTCTGTCTTGATGATTGGTCATGAATCTCAAATGCAAATTGATGACTCTCTTGTTTTGAATCAAACTCCTAATGAAATAGATGTTGAGGTTAATCAAACCGACCTCCCCGAATCGACTACTCAAGAAGACGTCGAATCTGAAACCTTATCAGAAAGTGATTTCCCCCAATTTAATTTTTAGGAAAGTCCTATCGAGATAGAGTCTTCAGATTCTGACTCTCTTTCGGGAAACGACGATCCAATGCCTACAGTGAGTGTAGACACCGCTTTAGTTTGCCCGCTCGAGGATATCGAGCAGGTGCAACACCGTGGCGGTAAAGTCTTACCTCCTAAGTTGCCCCCTCAGGACAAAGGCAAGCAATCCTCATTCGAAAATCTAAATCCAGATTCCCCTCAGCAACCAGAATTTCCTTTAATTCCTCCAGGTTTCGAGTCTGTCGTTCCTAAGGTTGATTACAACGTCCTAGCCCACCTTAGGAAGTTGCCAGCAAAATTAAGTATTTACGACGCCCTCCTTCTCTCAAAAAAAATGAGGGAGTCTTTAATTAAAGCACTTCTCGACCCCGAGATTTGCTTAACACAGTTGGCTGCAACTTCAGAAGGTGAGGCTCTCTACTTCAAAGAGGTCCCCGGGGTTACCTTTTCAGACGAAGATTTACTCTTGAGAACTGCCGACCACAACCGCCCCCTCTACATCACCGTAGATGTGGGAAACTTCAAGTTATCAAGAGTCCTTGTTGATCCGGGTGCATCGGTCAACGTAATGAACATAAAGACTCTTGCTTACCTCAGAGTTTATACTAGCAAGCTTTCAACCGACAGGTTGGTGCTTCGTGGGTTCAACGAGAAGGGCGAGAGAGCTTTAGGTTCAATCACTTTACTTCTAGAAATAGGAGGGTTAAAAACTGAAGCTAAATTTCATATAATTGATTCGACTACGTCCTTTAACGCACTTCTAGGTAGACCTTGGATTCACGAATATAGAATGGTTCCATCTACCCTGCATCATTGCGTTAAGTATCAACGAGACGGCATTGAACATGTGATTAAGGGTGATTTGAAACCATTTTCAATTCAATAAATTGGGATCTACGAAGATGCTGCGTATTTCATACCAAAAGGGTCCTCGTCCCGTTCTAAATTGGAGATCAAAATTGAGGAGAAAATTGTTGGACAAAAACTCGACCAAAAGAAGGAAAAAGATAAAAATATCAATCAAGAAATGACACAATCGAGTAGTGAAGATGACTCTGATATCGTTGTCCTTAGGCCTCCAAGCATATTATCTCAAAGAGGTGGGAGGATGGCTTTAAGGGCACGAGGTAGAGGCCGTGCTTCATTAGATAGGAGAGCAGCATCTGTGTATATTGATTTGGAATCAGATTCTGATGGTGAACTAGAAAGTCAAGGTACTGCCCTCTCTCTCAATTATCAAAACATAAATGCTCCTCCAAAATTTGATCTCACCTTAGACCAGGACAGTGACCCTGAGATAGATATTTCAAAAGTTAAAAGTGACGAGCCTGAGTTAACAATGTATGAAAAGCTCACTAGAAGGATTGAGGCCCTTTCTCTGACCCCACTGTTGGCAGGCAGGATTGTAGGGTTGGAAGTCAAAGTGGCCCCCAACTTGGATGGTGAAGTTAAGAAAGTCTAGAATTTCTTTCCTGGCTCCTCCTCCACAAGGGACGAAGGTGATGTAACCCTTGAGGAGGCAGATTTTAATGAATTAATGGAATTACCTTTCGGCTACTTCCCTATTTGTGTAAAAAATACTTTTTCTAAAGGTTATATACCATACCGATGGACTAAGGGTCAAGCTAGATACCACAAGAATATTTGGCGAACAAAAATAAATAAAAATCCAACAAGTGGTATTGGCTTTGGAACAGTTAGTTCATTCGATGATGATGAGTATTGCCTAATGATAACTTACCATCTTGATTCTCTAAATGTCCCTACAGATCCTCCTTGTCCTCTAGATGGACTCTATTTGGAGACTTTAGACGATCCCGATGATCTTCAAGTTTGGGATGCCCCCCCTGAATTTGAAGAGGAAATTAAGTCGACAGTCGATGAGTTGAGAGAAGTTAACCTGGGAAATGATGATGACCCCCGTCCGATTTTCATAAGTACTTTGTTGAGTGAGGGTGAAACCCAAGACTTAATCCAGTTGTTATTCGAGTTCAGGGATTGCTTTGCCTGGACATACGACGAAATGCCAGGTTTGCCTGCCGAGGTAGCAGTTCACAAACTTGGGGTTCGGCATGATGCCATTCCTGTTAAACAAGCTCCTCGACGCATGCGCTTAGAGATTGAGCAACAAGTCGTTTCTGAAGTTAAGAAATTGGCAGAAGCTGGATTCATTCGAGAGGAGCAATATCCCTCCTGGGTGGCCAGCGTCGTGCCAGTTCGAAGGAAAAATGGTCAAATTCGGATTTGTGTCGACTATAGGGATCTGAATAAGGCATGTCCTAAAGATGAGTTCCCTCTACCAATACCAGAACTTATGGTGGACATTGCCTCCTCACATGCTATTTTCTCATTCATGGATGGTTCATCGGGTTATAACCAAATCAAGATGGCCCCAGAAGATGAGAGAAATATTGCGTTCAGAACCCCTATTGGAATCTTTTGTTATAAGGTAATGCCATTCGGCTTAAAGAATGCCGGAGCAACCTACCAACGTGCCATGACCCGTGTCTTCGACGACTTAATTCATAATCAAGTTGAATGTTATATTGATGATTTAGTTGTCAAGAGCAAGGTCAAAGAGGCTCACATGTATGACTTAAGAGTCATTTTTGAACGGTTGCGCCGCTACGATTTGAAAATGAACCCCTTGAAGTGTGCCTTCGGCGTCGCCTCGGGAAAATTCTTAGGATTCGTAGTGAGGCACCGCGGAATCGAAATTGATCCTGCTAAAATTGAAGCCATCTTAGATATGCCATCCCCTAAGAGCCTTACCCAGTTAAGGTCTCTACAAGGTAGATTGGCATATATAAGGAGGTTTATTTCTAATCTTTCCGGGAGATGTCAACCCTTTTCTGTCCTTGCGAAAAAAGACACTAAGTTCGTATGGGACGAGAAGTGTCAAAATGCTTTCGATGACATCAAACAATACCTTTCTAGTCCGCCAGTCTTGACAGCTCCGATTCCGGGAAAGCCATTAATCCTCTACACTGCAGCCTTAGATGAGTCTTTAGGTGCCCTATTGGCTCAAGTTAACGACGAAGGGAAAGAGAATGCTCTCTATTACCTCAGTCGAAGACTCCTTCCTACTGAAATTCGATACCCGTCAATTGAGAAGCACTGTCTTGCTTTGGTTTTTGCAGCTCAGAAACTGAGGCATTACATGCTCTCACACTCAATCAGTTTGATTTCAAGAGTTAATCCTTTGCAATATCTTATGACATGACCAACGTTGTCAGAACGCTTATCTCGTTGGTCTATGATATTGCTGCAATTTGAGATTACTTTCACTCCCCTTCGTGCTGTGAAAGGACAGGCCGTCGCCGATTTTCTGGCAGCACACCCGCTGCCGGCAGATTCTCCTCTGAACGATGACCTACCTGACGAACAAGTCATGAGTTTGAGGGAATCTGACGAGGCCATCTGGGAATAATATTTTTATGGGGCAGCATCCTCTGTAGGATTGCGTCCCAACAATATGTAATTCCTAGAAAGGCTGGAGTCGGTCTAATTTTCATAACGCCAGAAAAAGGAATGATGCATTTCAATCCTACCATTTAAGCCCTGCACAAATAACGAAGCTGAATATGAGGCTCTGATAACTGGTCTGGAACTTGCGATTCTAATGGAAATTAAAGAGATTAAGATATTGGTGATTCCCAGTTGGTGATTAACCAAGTGGCCGGAACTTATAAAGTCTTGAATCTGAATCTCCTAAGATATCACCATATACACTTCACTTGTTGGAACAAATTCCTACTGCTACTTTATATAGGGTTCCCCGTGGTAGCAATTCTGTGGCAGATGCCTTAGCAAAACTCGCAAAGGAATTTGCCTGTCCTGAGGAGAATTCTATTCCTATAGAGATTCAGGGTCGTAAAGCCCTCTCTCCTATAGATTTGGAACACATGAGTAAGACTCCCCTTCAGATACTTTCTGCCTCTTCGACAATCGACGAAGAAGGCGATTGGAAACGACCCTTAATCGATTACCTTAAAGAAGGGAAGCTTCCCCAGGATAAATCACTCTCCAACCAGATTAAAAACGTTCCCTATCATACGCACTAGTCAACGATTTGTTGTACCGTCGGTCCTTCGATCACATGTGGCTGCGTTGTTTGGACAAGCGAGAAGCCCTGAAGATTGTTAATGAAGTTCATTCAGGACTATGCGGTGCACATCAATCGGGTCCAAAAATGAAATTAAAGATTAAAAGACTTGGATACTTCTGGCCTACAATGATTGACGATTGCATGAATACTGCAAAGCACTGTCATCAATGTCAGGTCCATGGTGTGGTTTTACATCAGCCGCCTAATGTGCTACACCCTACGATAGCCTCGTGGCCCTTCGAGAGTTGGGGCACAGATATCATTGGGCCGATTGACCCTCCCTCCGCGAGAGGTCATCGTTTCATATTAGTAGCAACTGATTACTTTTCAAAGTGGGCAGAAGCAATTCCCCTACGCAACGTAACATCACACCATGTCTTAAAATTCTTTCGTGACCATATCGTATATCGATTCGGCGTGCCCCGCAGAATCATATCCGATAATGGGTCCGCATTCAAGTCTACAAAAATCAACAGTTTTGTAAGGTGCCATAATATTGATTGGAGATACTCAACGATCTATTACCTCGGGCGAATGGATTGGCCGAGGCCTTCAACAAAACCTTGGTGCAAATTGTTAAAAAGACCCTTGATGATAACAAACGACAGTGGGATGAGCGGTTGGTGGAAGCTTTATGGCTTACCGTACCACTTATAGAACCCCGACCCAATCCACCCCGTTTGCACTAGTGTATGGATCCGAGGCCGTTTTCCCTTGGAAATACAAATCCCTTCACTCAGAATTGCAGTTCAAAATCAAATTACAAATGAACAAAATGCAAAACTACGATTGAAGAACTCGAAGGCCTTGAAAAGTGACGTCTCCAAGCTCAACAAAGTTTAGAGTTGTATAAGTCCCGTATGGTTCAAGCTCATGATAAGTTAGTGCGACCTAGGATCTTCCAAGCGGGAGACTTGGTGTTGGTCCTTCGGAGGCCTATCTTGGCCCATCGGAAGTTGGGAGGAAAATTTGAACCTACGTGGGAAGGACCCTTCATTATAGAGACTGTCTATGAAGGAGGCTCGTATCAGTTAGTAGATTGTAAAGGAAATCACCCAATGCTACCTGTTAATGGGCGTTTCCTTAAGAAATACTATGCTTGATGTAGCTTGTTTTATCAATTAATAAAAAAAAAATTTTTGTTTTTTTTTCCCCCCCTTTTTCTTGTTTCGCAATAAGTTCTTTCCTTTTCTTTAATTCTCTTACTTTTAATGTTTTTTGTTTTTTTTTTTCTCCTAAGGGTCGGATTTGCTCCCTCACTTAGGATCATACCTTTCGCTAGTGAGTGGGAGTACACCCCTTGTGGCACCATCCTAGTTTTGCCAGTTAATTTGCCTATTTGGAGTAAGTCTTCTATCAGCATCCTATAGGCCTAAGGTTGGGTGATGCCCTTCCTTAGACCCAGGCTAGGTATTCCCTACCTTGGTTTCCAGTTGATCCGTCTACTAGGAGTAAGTCTTCTATCAGCATCCTGTAGGACCTAAGGTTGGGTGATGCCCTTCCTTAGACCCAAAGTTAGGTATTCCCTACTTTGGTTTCCAGTTAATTTGCCTATTTGGAGTAAGTCTTCTATCAGCATCCTATAGGCCTAAGGTTGGGTGATGCCCTTCCTTAGACCCAAGGCTAGGTCTTCTCTACCTTGGTTTCCAGTTGATCCGTCTACTAGGAGTAAGTCTTCTATCAGCATCCTATAGGCCTAAGGTTGGGTGATGCCCTTCCTTAGACCCAAAGTTAGGTATTTCCTACTTTGGTTTCCAGTTAATTTGCCTATTTGGAGTAAGTCTTCTATCAGCATCCTATAGGCCTAAGGTTAGGTGATGCCCTTCCTTAGACCCAAAGTTAGGTATTCCCTACTTTGGTTTCCAGTAATTGCCTATTTGGAGTAAGTCTTCTATCAGCATCCTATAG